>JAGFNQ010007746.1:22469-114065 GCA_024364735.1 Boesenbergia rotunda | reverse complement strand
GCTAACCCGGGAAGGTCAAGGCGCTGCTGGATATGCCCCCGCCTAGGAATCTACGGGAGGCTCAGAGGCTCGCCGGGCGAATCACGACCCTGTCTCGGTTCATCTCCCGATCGGCGGAACGAGGGTTGCCTTTCTTTAAAACCCTCCGTAAAGCTACCAAGTTCCAGTGGGATGCCGACTGCGACAAGGCATTCGAAGAGTTGAAGACTTACCTCGCTGAACTGCCTGTGTTGGCGAAGTCGGAGGTTGGGGTGACCCTTTATGTGTATTTGGTCGCATCGGCTGACTCGGTTAGCCTGGTTCTGGTTAAACAAGAAGCGGCTGAACAACAGCCAGTGTACTTCTTCGCTCATCTATTAAAGGGAGCCGAGTGTCGCTACACGACACTCGAAAGGTTGATGTATGTGCTGCTGTTAAGTGCCCGGAGACTTCGTCCTTATTTCTTGGCACATCCTATCGTGGTGTTGACGAACAGCAATTTGGGCTGAGTAGCCTCTAATCCTGAAGCGTCGGGGCGACTGATCAAGTGGACCACTGAGATGAGTGAATACGACATTCAGTACCAGCCTCGACCGACCATCAAGGCTCAAGCTCTAGCTGACTTCTTAAGCGAGTTGCATTCGGACGAGATTGAAGAGGCATGGCAGATATATGTGGATGGCTCGTCCGCCCGGTCGGGGAGTGGGATTGGTGTTCTGATGGTCTCCCCTAGCGGAGAAAAGATGCATCTGTCGGTGCGGTTGGAGTACAAAGCTACCAACAATGAGGCCGAATACGAGGCCCTTATAGCTGGATTGTAGGCAGCTAAGCACGTGGGAGCAGCCCGAGTAATGCTCTACTCGGATTCTCAGCTGGTTACACAGCAAGTGGCTGGAAAGTTCGAGGTCAACAGTGACTGACTTCAGGCGTTCGTAGAAGCTTACGAGAAACTGAAGGCTAAATTCAAAGAGGTACAAGTGAGAAAGATCCCTCGAGAAGAAAACTTCAAGGCGGATGAGTTAGGCAAATTAGCTAGTTCAGTCGGCTCATGGGTACTCCCTCAGGCGGGCAGCCCGGCACTGCTGGTCATGCAGATAGAAAGGCAGGCTGACCTGGAATTGGGGTCCGACTGGCGAACCCCGATCATCGCCTACCTCACCCGAGGAACCTTGCCGACCAACCAAGAGGAGGCTCGGTGGCTCAAGAAGCATGTGGCCCGATTCACCATGGTCGGGGACGCCCTTTATAAGAGATCGTTTTCCCGGCCTCTCCTTAAGTGCCTGAACGAAGAGGATGCTGATTATGTCTTGAGGGAAATTCACCTGGGGATCTGTGGACATCATGCTGGTGCTCGCGCGATGCCCAGGAAGGCGATAATGTCAGGATACTATTGGCCCACCCTGCAAAAGGACGCCAACGAGCTGGTAGCCAAATGTTTATCCTGCCAAAAGCACCAGTGCTTACCGCACCGACCCACGGAGGCCATGAAGATGTCAGTGGTTTCTTGCCCTTTTGACCAATGGGGCATGGACATTGTGGGGCCATTCCCGACTGCCGCCGCTCAGAAGAAATACTTGCTGGTCGCGGTCGATTACTTCTCTAAGTGGATAGAGGCGGAGGCCCTGTCGCGCATCACCGAGCAGGCGGTCAAAAGGTTCCTGTGGAGGGACATACTGTGTCGGTATGGAATCCCACATAAGATTGTCTCGGATAATGGGAGATAGTTCCAGGGCAGGAAGATACGAGAATGGTGCGCTCAATACGGCATCAAGCAGGCTTTTACTTCTGTAGCTTATCCTCAGAGCAACGGCCAGGCGGAAGTGGCCAATCGGGAGATCCTCAGGGGGTTGAAGACTAAGCTCGACCACGTTGGCGGAACCTAGGTGGAGGAGCTCCCAAGCATCCTTTGGGCCCTACGAACTACTGTCAAAGAAACCACTGGATGCACGCCCTTCCAGTTGGTTTACGGAGCTGAGGCCGTGATCCCGGTCAAGGTCGGATGTGAATTAGATCGAAGAGCAGCATATGATGAGGATAACCCGGAAAGACGGCGTTTGGAGCTGGATTTGGTCAATGAAATTCGTGACAGCGCAGCGGCTCGGATGTTCGCATACAGGCAGAAGATGAAGCAGAGATATGACCGAAGAGTGCTGCCCCGAGCATTTCAAGTGGGCGACCTTGTATGGAAAAGAATCAAACCTATTGGGGGCGTGAGCAAATTGGAGCCGCAGTGGGGAGGACCCTTCAAGATTGTGCAAAAACTCTCTTTGGGAGCGTATTACTTAGAGAATGAGAAGGGAAAAAGGCTGGATCGACCCTGGAGTGCGATCCACCTTCAGCCTTATCGAGTTGCCGAGTGACGAACAATGATGTAAGTGTAAAATATGCCTAACAAGTGGAAGCGCATGGTCCTTAACCCGCTCGCAGATGCATCAGACTCTCGAGCTAAATTTCCCGCAGCTCGGCTGCTCAGTAAGACGCGTGGCGTCCCACGCTCCCTGAGTCCTGCCCGACTGTGTGCGCTATTATCCCGCGGCTCAGCCTGCCTGACCGTGTGTGCTTTCCCGCAACTCGGCTGCTCAGTAAGACGCGTGGCGTCCCACGCTCCCTGAGTTCTGCCCGACCGGGTGCGTCAACTCTTGCCTCGCCAGCAAGTTATAAGCGGACCAGCTTCCGCGCCCCACTTAAGTCAGTGGCTCCGATTGGACGCGGAGCGAGCCCCCCTCTCTTGAGAAGTGGCCTGAGTGGATGGTCGAACTCCCATCTCTCATCAAATCACATCCTTCCTCCGGATCGGTCCCTGGTCCCATGCAGGGCGATTCAGGTTCCCCGCTTATCAACCCACCAGGCGGGTGAAATTCTTGAAGTGCTAAGGCTTAAGCATCCGGCCAATTTGGGCGCCTCTTAAGTCGGGCACAGTCGGAAGATGTGCGACCCAGCAAAACCACCCAGAGCCTGCGGCTCGCCCGGGACATTCCAAATGGCCCGGAATGACGGTTGGACCCTTCCATCAACACTCGGGTGTTCTCCATGCCGTGAACCACTCACCTGTGGTGGATCTGTCGTTATGCTTGAAGGTGCCCCGTCCCGACACGGGAGCACAACCTCTTCTGGTTCGGGCAACCCTCAAAGAGGGAAGGCCTAATGCCCGCGCCCAACCCTACAAGTGCGCAGCGGCTGGAGCCTAAGTAAGAAGCACCCTCGTGCAAGCTAGTAAAGTCGGTCGGATTACGGACTCGTAAACGCTACAAGTATATGAAAAAGTGGCATTTTATTATCCCAAGCGATTACAAGATAGAGGCTTAGGGCCTCTCCACTAATGAAGACAAAAGTACTCGGGACTCAGTATCGACTAATCCTGGCTCATGGAGTTCGACTACTCTTCTTCGAGGCTTGACTTCGGAGTAGGGAGTCGGTATAACCTTTGAGGTGCCGAAGGCGTCGCTGGACGACCTTCACTACGGACCTTTGGACCTCATACTTTTGCTTAAGCTCCTTGAGCTCCGCGGCATTAGCAGCCCGTTCCACCTCTTTGGCCCTCAGGTCGGCCCGCAAGATAGAGATGAGGTGTTGTGCTTCGAAAGGCTGCGCCCTGAGCGTAGCCCACTCCTCAGAAATCCAATCTGACGGTGACGCCTGTTAACAAAAGAAGGCAGAAGTCAGAAACAGAGAAAAGAAGAATGAGAACAACACCTTTCATAAGCTGAAGTTTTCTGGGTCAGGCCTACGAGCTTTCGCCCGAGCAAGGTTTCCGGACTCTCGGCTGGGCAAAGTTTGCAGACTTCCTGCCCTGACCATCACTTGAACACGAGACACTAGATAGTGCCCAAGGAATGGCGGCAGGTGGAGAGACTGGTCCAGGAGAGCCGGCGGCAGCGTCGTCGCCCGCAAAGGCCTGAGGGTCGAAAAGGGGCAAGGAGCATGCAAGCAGCAAGCTGCCCCAGCCTGGCTTTTGCTTTGATAGGGGGCATATGATAGTACCCCCTCCAACATTCATCGAGCCAGTAGGGCCTGCCGGTCGGCATATAGAAACGCGACGAGTTGAATGACGAAGGACAGTATGAACACCTCCCTTCAGAGCCCCCGCAAGCGCAAGCGCCCAAACCCTCCTCAACAGAGTTGAAGAGAGCACCCGAGAGGAACTACTCGATGGAGAAGGGACGAGCACTGGAGGCGCTTGAGAAAGTGAAGGGGCAAGCTCGGGAGGTGCTGGAAAAGGCGATACCTCAGGGCTGAGCAGAGGAGGAGTGTGCCCAAGAAGGGGGGTCACACGGTAAGATGAAGGTGTCACGGCAGCAAGTTCTACAGAAGCCGGCACCCTGGCTAGCTTCGCTCGGCGGGGAAGAGCAGAAGTGCTATATGGAGATAAAAGGTCAGCTGAACGGGGCGCCTGAGGACAAGTTTTTAGGGGGGAGCCCCTCGTATCAGAGACTCCCTTACAGAGGGAGGAGCTCATCTTTATGGACTTTTCCCCCTTACGTGAAGTACCTTCGCGAGGGGAAAAGGTGGGTTTGAATGGCTGAGGCGAAAGGGGTGAATCAGGAGGAAGCATCATTTCAAAATACTCCTGGTCAGTCTCCTCCGAGGGAAAGGAATACGAGTCGTCCGAAAGAGCACCTAGTCCTCCCAAAGAAGGAACTTCTTCAGAGGAGTCAGTAGCCATGATGAGAGATGAGCAAGGAGTTCGGTTTCGTGAGTTTTCTCTGGAAGCGACAGCGGCAGAAGGTCGCCTATATATAGGAGGAGGAAACGTATCGCAGCCGTTCGTGAAGGACCTCGGTAAGCCGAATGATCGAACGGTCAGGCGTACGAGGGGAAGGCATGAAGAAGAGGTAGAGCCAGAGTAAATGAGAAAGGGCTGCCCAAGGCCCGAGGCGCTTATGACTAGTGACGGACGTTTCGCCGGCCGATACGTCGTGTCGCTCAAGCCTTGTTCCATCACTCATTAAGACAGGTGTCAGAGATTGAGATACGAATCGCCCCGATGGACGGGCGCACAGAGGTTCTCATAAATGGGCAAGCTCCCCCAATCCTTGGGCTTTGGGCCTGGCCGGTCGCGCGGCGACCCACGTCTCCCGGTCTTCGACCCAACTGAGCGGGTAAACCCTCGTAAACGTGTCCGGCCCCGCTAGTTTAGCGACCTACACGATGTCAGGAGGCGTCCCGCTCAGAGCGCTCCGCTCGGTAGCCATGAAGATCGATAACAGTATGACAAAAGGAGCCGGCCTTAAGTGCTTTAAGAAGGAATGAAGAGGCTCTATTCAGCAGGGTGCACAGATTACATCACTCCGAACCCGTAACCCTCGCTAGTACATCAAAAAAGAAGAAAGGCGAAAGAGAGGCGAGAGAGGCAAACGGCTTGATCCTCACTTGAAGGGCGCGTCGGTCACACTGGGCAGGCCCTCACACATGTCCTCGAGGCTTGCTGCCGTGGGAGGCATATCAGGAGACAGATACCCGCCCAACTTGAATCGACGGATTATGTTCAGCCCTTGCAGCTCCATTACATCCATGAACCGTTTGGCGATTTCGGCCTTATGGATAGGGGCGTTGATGCACTCCAGCCTATATTCCTCCCGTCGAGCATCTTCAGCATCCTGGTAAGCACGGAGCGCCATCAGCTCAGACTTGGCCGCCTCCCACTCGGCCTGTTCGGTCTCCCTACAAGCGCGTAGCTCTGTCAGCTCTGATCAAGTGGCTTCCCACTCGGACCTTTCCTTCCGTAGCCGTTCAAGCTCCTCTTTCTGGGCGTGCAGCAACTGCTCTTTTGAGGAGAGATCCCCAGATAACTCAGTTATCTTTCGCGACTGGGCCAAAGCAGCAGTGTCTCTGGCCTCCATTTGGGCCCGGAGAGTGTCAAGGGCAACTGACGCCCTCTGAAGGTCGGATTTCGCCTGGGCTAACTCAGCCTGGGCCTCCGATTGTAATGCTCGCGCTTTCCGCTCGGCATGTTTCAGGGTAGATATCCAGCCGTTTGCTTGAGAAGTGGCTTGCTGCGCCGTCTCAACCTGACCGCGCGCCGATTTGAGTTGCTCCCCTGAGTGGGCCAGCTGATTTTGCAGAGCCTGGACCTCCTCTCGCAGGTGATTCAACGTGGGCTCGTCGGCAGCCAGTTGGGAGTGCGCCAATTGCGTCTGCAAGCGCCTCACCTCCCTCTCGGCCTTAGCCCGTGCCGAGATTTGAGCCAGGAGCGACATGGAGACACCGTGGCAGTCTCCTGCGAACTGCAGAAGGAACACTGCTCCTATGGGCCAGCAATAAAAGTCGCAAAAGAAGATCTCAATCGTTTGCGCATACCTGGGTGGCCTTAAGGAAAAAAGCGTCGGCCTTGTTGCAAGGGCCCCGAAAATAAGACTCCTCGAATCCTTGGGCATAGCGGTCGGCTACTGACCCATACAAGCACAGATCCTGATAGTGCTCGGGCAGCTCACCTAAAGGCATCCTCAGGCGACGATCCGCCTGAGTGGGCACCAAGAGGTGCATCGTCTGGTCTCCGGTCGGACCCTCAGCAGAAGGGGCCCCTGGTCGGGCAGACATCATGGTATCGGAAGTATTGGAGGTGGTAGAAGGTTGGACTGGCGATGTAGTGATGGAAAGATCGGCTGCTGTAACAAAGCCAGGGGCGGCAGCCGCCGCAATTGCTGGTAGGCAAACTGGGGGTCCTCAATGGGAAGGAAAGCTGGATGGTCGGCAGCAGGGGCCACGTATGGAACAATGGCTAAAGAAGCAGAGTGGACTTTTGGCCCGAGAGCCACTCTCTTTTTCTTCTTCTTCTCCAAAGAAGCAGAGTGAGTTCCTGGCTCGGGAGCTACTCTCTTTTTCTTTTTCTTCTCCAGATGTTTGCTGGAGGAAGGGCGGGACGAACCTCCAAGGCAATGGGGGTCGGAGGCAATGGGGGCCGATCCCCGTACAGGCGAAGTCGGGTTGGCCGGGATGACCGCTGTCGCAGTGCCTCCTCTAGCAGCCAGCATGGAAGCTAGCCGAGTCTGTAGCTCGGCCTCCTCCAGCCTGAAGCCTTCCTTCAAGGCCGTAGACCGCAACAAGGAAGCTGTGACAGCAAAATGAGTGCAGGCCTGACCGAGTGACATACTGGGTGTATATATAGGAAGACTTACCAACATCGGATAGAGGGGGCGTGAGGCTCGGGCTCAGACCAAAAGCGGATAGAATCCCCTCTTTCAGCAAAAGCCCGCCATGGAAGTGCCTGTCTTCCAATTCGGCGATGACCTCCCGGTAGGCGGCGGAAGTGCGATAATGTCGGGGAAGAGTCTCAGCAACGGGAAGTCCCTCAACCTAGGTGGTAGGCCAGCCCGGGGCAAGGATGGGCCCGATGATGAAGTACCGTTCTTTCCAGCCCTTGTTTGAAGTGGGCAGATTCAGGAGGAAGGAAGTTTTGGCTCGGGCCTGGAAGAAAAAGTCGCCCACCTCTTGCTGTTTAGGGTAAAAGAAGTAATGGAAGTTCTCCGGTACCAGGGGAATCTCGAGACGTGAGAAAACGATGGCTGAGCCACATATCAGACGTATGGTGTTGGGGGCTAGTTGAGACAGAGGAATCTGGAAGTAGTCACAGACGGCGGCAATGAAGGGATGGACGGGGAAACGCAGGCCGGCTTGAAGATGATCCTGAGATAAGGCAATGTAGCCCAAAGGGGCAGAATTTGGATGTTCGTGTGATTTAGGCAGGTGTAGGCGGTGGTCGTCCGGAATCAGGAAGTCCGATTTCGTTTGGAGCAGGTCATGGGCGGTCAGGGTAGTTCTCAAGGTGGCATACCAAGGCCAGGGTAGGGGTGGAGATGAAGAAGAAGAAGCCATTGGAGAAGCAGGAGGCGAGAAGCTAACCAGTGCGGAGGGGTTGTCGAAGAAAGGCCAGGACAAGGAAGTTGTTGCAACCCTAGCGGCGAGCAAAGCAGCGAAGGACGGCGGATGGTTTCGAATGCAGAACGGGCAAGCAAGGAGGCTCACTTATGGAGGCAGGCGAGGAGTGCCAATCGTCCGATGGACGACCGGGAGAAATGTGCAGCCCAGCTAAAGCCGTCTAATCAGATTCGGGTATTATTTGGGGCAACAGAATACAGGTGCAGTAGAATATCCCCAATCGATGACGGCCAGTCCATCAGAGGGGTGCGCCAGGCTTGGACCAGATTTAGGGTCCAGTCAGTCGGACTGCGTGCCTCCTTCGACTAGACTTGAGGGAGATGCTTATGATCCCGGGCCAGCTTACGTAGCCTGGCCCGGTAGCCTGGCGCTCAGTCAGAAGGAAGGTGGCCAGTGATTGGGACGATCCCGCGGAGAAGGAGGTCCGCGGGCTCAGGCCCCCTGGGCTTCCGTGTCAAGGTTCACATAGTCCCGTAAGGGCCTTCTCTTGAGACAGCTGGTTTGTGATTTGTTCAGCCTCGGCTCCCCGCCTACGCGTGGTGGCCCACGCTATGGAGATAAGCCCGAGCCACAGAAGACATTACTAAGTGCCCCCAGTCGGCACCCTCACAGGCCCTCAGCCGGCCTCGCTACTCAGTGCCCCTAGTCGGCACCCTCACAGGCCCTCAGCCGGCCTCGATACTCAGTGCCCCAGGCGGCACCCTCACAGGCCCTCAGTCGGCCTCGCTACTCAATGCCCCAGGCGGCACCCTCACAGGCCCTCAGCTGGCCTCGCTACTCAGTGCCCCAGGCGGCACCCTCATAGGCCCTTAGCCGGCCTCGCTATTCAGTGCCCCCAGTCGGCACAACCACTCCCTGACACCGGACTACCAAAAGCTGTACGGGGTCAGTGCAGGACCTCGGTCGTCCTGACCCCAGTAGTGGATATCCCGCCGAGGTATTGATATACCTGTCACATCTTGTCTCCTGTACCTCGACCACATGCCGTGGTGTCAGGTCGAGCGGCGTCCAACGGCGCCAACTCTTAAGTTGACAGAGCCCCTTTCCTCAACACAACATGAGCCACTTTACCCTGCTACCCCTATCATTCCTGGAAATGCCTTGCCTTGTCCTCGCTACGCGACAGCAGGTGGCAGATGGGGCAGAACCTGTCAGCTTCCCCGGCTACTTATGCCTTCCACTCCGCCTTTTCCAGGTACGCGCGATAGTGCAATTTCGCTACTGTTCTATTGCTTTCCATCGCCACCGTCATGTACTGACTTGACCGTCGGAGTGCCTGGCCGGGGACTTTCCCCGGCGGGTTCTAACAGTCTCTGTTTTGCAGGTTGGGAGTGACCTAGCTCGTCACGCCACTTCAGCGACCTCGTCCTTCTCGGAGACTCGTCCAGCTATAGGGGTGTCTGACTCACTTCGCGACAGGATCACCTTTTGAGAATAAAAATTAAACCAATAACATTAGAAAGCAAATGGCCTCACACAATGAAGGAAACTATGGGTTGTTGAATAAAGACCTTTGTACAATTTGAAACAACAATCTAAACAACATAAATTTATACTTGACAATTTAAAGTTTTGCCTCACAAGTTTTGCACCAAAGTTACCACTGATTCAACATCGATCAGGATTGATTTTTTTAGCTGCAGTAGTTTTTATTTTGCCCGTATATGTGATCTTAGAAAAGTCATGACTAAAAATTAAAAAATAAATGAGGACAAGATAGTTTGGTTACCAAATTTAGTTTGTTTTTGATATTTTGGATATTAAACTTTAAAAATAAAAAAATTAATATCAAAATTAACATTTTATTTTTATTTTAATCTAAAGTTTACCTTTCCAATTGGATTATAACGTTCAAGCTAAAAAAAATTAAAAACCATAAACCCCTGAGGAGAGGGTCATAGCAAATTCAACGACACATGCATAACATGTTAGATCTCTAGCATGAAATACAAAAAAAAACAATAATCACTTACAGTGATCGGCGGGGAAGAAACTGGAGAAGATGTCGTTGACAAGAAGGTTACCGCACGAACACTTCTCGGCTATTCCAAGAACCAAATCCCTCTGTTCTCTTCTCGCGATGAACCCTTCTCTCATTGCTTACGATGACCTTATCATCTTGCACTTGGATGTTATTTATAAGAGGACAGAGTCTTTTCCTCTATCTCCATCGATGGAGAAAGGTGAATGGGTATTTCTTCCCATTCCACCATTAATTGAGGAAGATGAAGGTGAAGGGATGCTCATTCACCTACTCAATTCCAATATCTCCCACTCGACCAAATCAATCCATAATGGTCATCTAGTCACAAAGACCATATAAGAATATTCAATTCACACTTCAGGGAAAATGGTTCGTGTGATAGCAAGCACACTGAGCAATTACTGCTAAGAAAGTTGTTACACTTAACTTAGCTGCTCTATAGAACGAATTTGAGATATCAATAACTTGCATTTACCCTAGATTAAATATTTACATCAATACATTTGACTACTATGTCAAGAGCATATTCAACATCCCTACATTTATTCACAATCATATTTTAAGTACTTAACAAAAAAATATAACTGGTCGACCAGTGAATAAATATCATAAATGTAAATCAATTTTAATTTCCTTTTTAGCTAGAATCTATTCATTCTAATCAGTCACTTTCTTAGTTATGCTCCATAGACCGAATCATCCATAGTCAATAGGATGCACACTAAAGTAACAAACACTGATTAGAACTTCATGTAGACAGCTAAATAGTCACTTAGGGTAAGGTTGAGATTAACTTATAATCTCAAGGATCTCACATAGTAGAGAAGCAGGGATCCATTCTCCTACTACCTTTATTATCGTTATAGCACATGTGGTATGAATCACATGCTACGATGTTTTTCACTTTACCAAAAAGAGTGCATGTCTTTCTCAAATATTTAACATCGTACATATTTAGATCTAGATATACCTAATGTTTAATCTGAATTCAAATTATGAATTCCAATATGGCCTTTAATAGGTTTAGTAAATTGTGGGTGCATTTACTTCGATTATTACATAAATGATCTCATCTTGATATAAAAATCAAGGCGACCCCAACTTATGAGTATGTCTCTATTTACAACTACATAAACTGTCTCATGAGTAATAGTCTTACCTTTATTTATACTTAACAAATAGAGATGATTGTTCTGTGAGTGGACCAATCTCAACCTACCAATATGCTCATCGAGACTTTCATCCAAATATAACAAATACATTTACTCTAAATAGATCATGATATTTCATATATAATCAATTGTGTTATATTTTTCGAAGCCCCAAAGACTTCACATGTCCTTGAAGTGACTCTTTAGTCAATGCTCAGTAATAAGATCTGCAAGCATAACACGTTTAGGGATATACTCAAAAAATATCTTTTTCTGTCAATAATATCCCTTATGTTTGCCTTTATTGTGATTATCACAGCACACTATAATAAGACTCCCACTGTCATCAACAATCCTCAGATACATCAAGAACCTTCTTAACTAGATAACTTCTTGTGCAATAACTGCACGAGCCACATACTCAGCTTCCATTGTTGACAGCACTACACAAGCCTGTTTCCACAAGGCTACACAAGGCTATTTCTTGTTGTTCCATGAGATGGTGCCACCATTCAACAAGAAGGTATAGCTAGATGTGGATTTTATGTTATCAAGGTCCCTTGTCTAATATGCATCTGTATAGCCCTTCTGGCTTAGCTTTGATCCTTTTCACTGCTTTCCAGTGTCTCGATCCTTGGTTTAACTAGAAACGACTAACTAAGCCGACAGCATAGCTTATATCGTGACGAGTACACAACATTGTATATATCAAACTACCAATGGCACTGACATATGGTTTTTTTCTTCATATTTGCTATCTCTTCAGAAGTCTTGGGAGACATATTTTTGCTCAAAACAACACCTTTCACTGTAGGTGTTTGTTCAATATTGCAATCTAACATATTGAAGTGTTGTAGCATCATAGTGATATAAACTTTTTGGGACAAATCCAAAAGTCCTTTTGATCGATCATGAATGATCTGCACTCCTAAGATGTACTCAAATTCTCCTATATCTATTATATCAAATTGTGATTAAAGTCAAGACTTGACTTCAATCACAAACTTTAGGTCACTTCTGTTGGTGCCCCGGTTGGTTTTGATGTGATCAACCAAGTTAGGTTAGGTCCGGTTGGTTTTAATCCCTCTGCTAAGTGTGCAGGAGCTTAGGTACGGAGGAAGTCGAGCGTAAGACGTGGCGGACGAGAAGGATTGCGCGGGAAAGCGAGCCGACGGGCTCGGTGCAATCCGAGGGACGCGGAAGCTGCGGAAGAGTACGCCGGTGGAACGAGAAGGACGTGCGCGACGTCCGAGAGACGAGAAGCCTGGCGGAAGCACGTTCGAGGGGCAAAAGGCCAGAGTCGGGTTCGGGTGAACCTAACTCCGATTGGCCGGAAATCACCCAATCGACGGTTTGACAAAAAGTCAACTAAGTTGACTTTTATCAAGTCAACATTTGACTTGCTATTAAAATAATAAAGTTTTAATTATATTAAAACTTTAATTATTTTAATTAAATCTTTGAACGTTTCAATTATTTGAAAATTGAAACTTTATTATTTTAATTAAAGTTTCAATTTAACGTTCTTTTGATTTCGTTTTATTAAAGCTTTGAACGTTCTTTTAATTAAAGCTTTTTTATTTGTGCTTCTTACAAGTGGAGGCAAGCAATCGGATTCAAACGGAAGTGCATTGCTTTGAATGGCTACAGTTGATTTAATCGGAAGCTTAGCCGATTCAAACGGAAGTGCATGGCTTTGAATGGCTACAGTTGATTTAATCGGAAGCTTAGCCGATTCAAACGGAAGTGGATGCCAACATTCAGCTATCAATTAATCGGCAACGGTCAAAAGAAGCAACGTTCAAAAGTCAAGCTGCGAAAGATAAACGTTGGAAAAGGATAAATAGTTATTTATTTTTAATTAAAGTTTATCCATCCTGTACTATAAATAGGCTTAGAGATTTAGAGGTAAGATCATTCATTCAAGTCATTCTTTCTGTAATTTCTTTAAGTCTAAGTGTGCTTCAGTTGTAAGGCTTCTCCGCCACAAGGAGATTTTCTGGTTGAGCGTTAACCGTCTTGGAAGCAACGACCAAGTTGCAACCAAGTTTTTATTAAAGACGAGTGCCCTCTTATTTTATTTTTTTACCGTCTATTCACCCCCCTCTAGCCGGACCAACCCGATCCTACAACTTCCAGCTATTAGCATATTATCAACATATAATAATAAAATAACAAACTTTCCTTTATCCTTCCATAGGTAAACACAATAATCCTCATTGATCATTTCAAAATCATAAGACAGAATGACTCATTGAATTTTATGTTCTATTGCCTTGAAGCCTACTTTAGCCTATACATAGACTTCTTAAATCTACATACTTTATTCTCTTAACCCTCAACTATATAACCTTCTGGTTGTGTCATATAGATTTCCACGTCATGATTACCATTAAGGAAAGTCGTCTTTACATCCATTTAATATAATTCTAAGTCAAAATGTGTTACTATAGCTAGAATGACTCGTATTGACACAAACTTCACAACTGGAAAGAATGTCTCTTCAAAATCAATACCCTCCATTTGGGTATATCCTTTTGCAAGCAAACAAGCTTTGTATTAATCGACCCATTCGCTTTCCTCTTAATTTTGAGAATCCACTTATTTCCAATAGCCCTTCGGCCCAGAGGAAAATCGATTAAATCCCAAACATGATTCTTTCTCATGGACTCCATTTTCTCATCCATTGTAATTTTCCATTTCTCTTTAACTGAGCATTTCAATGCTTCCTCAACTGTTCGAGGTTCCTCTTCATCAACTGGGAGAATCATTAATGTCTCATTCTCAATGTCAATTCTTCGACGAGGAATAATCTGACGACTACTTTTTCGCAGGTTAGACTGTTGAGAAACTGACTCATTTAAGGTCATTCACTCCCACTAGGTTGACTAGATTCAGGTATCCTCTGTGATTCCTAATTAATTAATAAAGGAACAGTATCCTCCTCCTCTATTGCAAATAGAGGAATCGATTTATCAACTTCACCTCTTATTGGGAACTCAATTTCAAGAAAAGTAGCATCTCTTGACTCTATTTCAGAGATAGTTCCATCTTATTGTTCACCAATGAAAACATAACCCTTAGAGGTATCAGAATATCTTACAAAGATATACTTTCTACCCCTGGGTCCTAATTTTTCATATTTGTAAGGTATGACATGAATATAAGTAGCTAACCCCAGCGACTTAGATTACTCAAATCTGATTTTCTACCTATCCAAATTCATATGGAGTAGATGGAACAGAATTAGAAGACACCCGGTTAAGTATGTAAGCTGTAGCCAATAATACATCTCCCCAATAGGAAATAGGAAAATTAGCTTAAGCCATCATCGACCTAACCATTTCGAGAAGAGTTCAATTTCTTCTTTTAACAACTCCATTTTGCTGTGGAGTCCCAGGGATAGTTAGCTATCTAATAATCCCTTCCTTATTACACATTATCTTGAACTGATCAAACAAATATTCACCTCCACGGTTAGTGTGATTGGTTTTAACCTTACAATCCAATTGATTCTCAACTTTATTCAAATAACGATTAAAGCAATCTAATGCTTCAGATTTATGAGAAATCAAATACACATGACCAAAACGCGTGAAGTAATCAATAAATGTAATGAAATAAGAACTTCTATGTCTAGCCTTCACATTCATTGGACCATAAATATCCAAATGAATCAATTGCAATGGCGATTCAGCCCTAATAGCCTTACCAAATGGTTTTCTGGTTGCTTTTCCAAAAAGACAATGCTCACATATAGACAAGTCAACATTAGCACGAGTGTCGAGCAGACCCTCTCTAGCTAATTTATTCGTTCTTTCTTGTCCTATATGTCCCAATCTAGCATGTCAAACTTCATCATTAACATCAGCATCGCTAGTAAGAGCAATGTTTGAAAAACAACCATTATTTCCATAATTAACATCTAGTTCTACATTAAGAATCATGAAATCATTCGATACATAACCATATCCAATTAACACAGAGTTAATTTTCAGTTCCACACAATGACTATAAAAGTTCATATAATAACCCAATTCAAGAAGACTATTAACGAAAACTAGATCCCGTTGAATCTTAGGAGTATACAGGGCATCATGCAGAAGCAAGGTACATCCACCACGAAAGTTGAGTTTGCAAGTGTCAAGTCCTTTGACTTTAATTCTTGTATTATTTCCCACATATATCCATTTATTGTCAGCTGGTACTCGAAGGCACTCTTCGTATGTAGCTCGATCATGAGCTACATGGTTCATTGCTCCTGAATCTTTTTCGGCTCAGTACACTCCCGAGCAAAGTGACCCTTCTTTCCACAGTCAGCTTGCTTTTAGGTTTCATTCCATACTTCTTTCCTTTCTTTTTGATTGGGTCTTACACAGCAGTAGCACCAGTTTTTTTCCCTTACCCTTTTCTTTCTTGAACCATCTTTTCTTATTCTTGGATTTAGAACCTTCAGTTATAAAAGCTTGTTCAGAAATCCCTGTGGATTCTATTCTCTCAGCCTCCAATATGGCGTGAGACATCAATGAAAGTCTTAATATTCTCACTGTGAGTAAAGTTCTGTTTCATCGTTTCTTAAGAATCAGGAAGGGAACCAATAACTGCCTGAACCTGGTGTTCATCGGTCAACTCATGACCAGCAGCCTTTAGCTCTCGAATCATATTTCATATTTCCCTCAAATGTTAGGCCATGGTAATATTCGGGCGCTTTTTACAACTATTAAACTTGATTGTCAGTTGGTGAAGCTTGCATAAACTAACTCTACTGTATGTCTCTCTCAGGGCTACCCAGATAGCATGAGTTGATGGTAGTGACTCATACTCAAATATCAGATCATCTACCATTGAACTAATCAATATCCCTTTAGCAGTGGAGTCCTTTTTCATCCATATCTTATAGACATCAAGATCAAGTCTATGTTATGCAGTTGAACCATTAGCAGGTTCTTCCATCAACTGATTTATAACCTCTAGAACTTCTTGTTCCTTAAGAACATATTATATCTTGAGATGTCATATTTTATAGTTATCCCCAAATAATTTATCTCCCTTGTTCAGTTATAATGTTCTTAGTTGCCATGATCTATCATAAATAAACACATTATTTATTGTTCAGTTCGATAACTAACGCGTTAGACCGCCATCGATCATCATTTCAGCCACGAAAGTGAATCATCTGTCACCCATTGCTGTAGCCAGCCCAACGACAACCATCGCCGCGAATTTCTCCATGACAAACACGGTTGATGGCGCGTGATATAGTCGCCTGGTATACGAGGTGAATAGGGGAAACCGCCACAACTACATCATCAGTTTAAGAGAAAAACGTCGTGAAGTGCAGTCGTGATTTCCCAGCAATGTGATCGATAGTGAACAGGTTTCATGATTTTACAAATCTAACGTGCTATGATACCATTGTTAGATCTCTAGCATGAAATACAAAAAAGAAAAAAAATAGAAATCACTTACAATGATCGGTGGGGAAGAAAAGTGATTGATGGGGAAGAAACTGGAGAAGATGTCGTCGACATAAAGGTTACAGCATGAGCACTTCTTGGTGATTCCACGAATCAAATCCCTCTGTTCTCTTCTTGTGATGAACCATTCCCTCATTCACTACAAGAAAATTATGATTTCACAACACTTGAAAGACAACATTTTTTTTAAAAAGCGTTGTCTTTTTTTTTAACAACGCTTTTAGTGAAAACCGTTGTCTATGTTTTTTATTTCTTATTAAAGACAACGCTTTCAAATACGCGTTGTCTATTGGCCATTTTTTTAGATCAAAGACAACGCTTTTCAAAAAGCGTTGTGTTTGAGTATTTTTTTAGTATCTATAATAATAAAATTTTAGCAAGTTTTGTCTATGTAAAATGCAGTGTAAAAACAAATAAAATAAAATAAATTAAAAATAAAAATAATAATTAATAAATAAATAAAAACATATATATATACATATAAATATATATATACACATATATAAAAATACTATAGAAATAACTTTATGAATTTTTTTTTTGAATTTTAAAAATATTTGCAGGGATAATTTTGAATTATTTAAGAAAAAAATTAGATTTAAATTATCTAATTTAAAAATTAAATAAGTTTTAAATTAGAATTTAAAAATTATATAATTTTTAAATTAAATTTTAAAATTTTGTTTTTAACTCCTCCTCCCGTATAAAATTAGAGTCCCCGTGCCCTAAACCTCATCGCGCCGATCGACCCGACTCCTCCTCCCCGATCTATAATAAATAATAATAATCATCAGAGTTAAATATATAAAATAAAATAAAATATGTATATAAATAATAGTCACCAGAGTTATAAAAATTCTTCTCCCCTATTTAATATGGCCAAAGCCCTATTTGTTCTCTCCCCGTGCCAAATCCCTAAACCCAACACCGCCCTCTTCTTCTTCTTATGCATCTTCTCCCTCGCCCGACCTCTTCCTCTCCTCTTCTCCTCTTCACAAATCGCGGCGACCACCTCCCCTCGCGCAGCAAGTAGGATTCGAAGCCGAAGCTGAGCTCATCTCCTCCTCCTCCTTCCCTACGGTTCACCGATCACCGCAAGCACGAGCCAGTTGCCGACCACCTTGAAGTGCCAATCGTGAGCCTTCCTCCCCGACCTTGGCGAGGCTGCAACCTTCGGAGCCCTTCTTGATCTGAGCCACAGCAGTGAGTACAAGCCGACATCACCCCTCTCTCTCGATCTCTCTTTTCTGACCGCATCGCCACCTGCTCTCCCTCATCGTCGTTGGCAACGACGATCATAGGCCTTGGACAGGGCCGAGTCTTAATCATCCCAATCCTTCCTTCCTGAGTTGGCGCCCGATCACTGACTCACTTGGGCCCTCCTTCCTCCTCCGGCGCACACACACATCCCTCATCATCGACGGCCTTTCATGCGAGGGCAACACAGCAACGCCATAGCAGTCGGCTCCTGGTCGCAACCACCCGCAATGCTGGTCAAGGGCCAGCCTCCGCTGTCCAAGCAAGCACTCAAGCCCGATTGCTGCTGCCGCATCCGTGTACTGCCGCTGGGAGCTCACCATAGGAGAGAGAGGTGAAGTTGAAGGTAACGACGTTTACACATTTTTGGGTTAATTGAAATTTGAGTTTTCAATACATGGGTGAATAAATATGATCAACTTATGGTCAATTGAAGTCCAATCAACTTCTTGTAGTGTCTATTTTCAATTTTAATTGAATTGTTTTCTTCGGTATACTCATATTTGTATGTATCAACTTATGGTCAATTGTTACTATCAAATATTAATGGTTAAATGTTGAAAACATGTGTTTTAACACTTGACCTTGTTTTCACAGACACAATACATGCTTGATCAACTTACTGATCTTCAAAGACGGGTATTAATTAATTAGTATATTACTTAGTTATGTCATTGTATTGTATTCAGTAATAAAATCATTGCTCATCTACAGGAACAAATGGTTTGTGAAGCTAATAAGGCTTTGAAGAGAAGAGTAAGTAGCTATGTAATTTAATTAAAATATCATTGCCTATTTAGAATTTTCAAATCATAAGTATCATGTTGTTGGTGTGACTCCATCACATTTGTTTGTTTTTCATGAAAAATTGTTTCTAGAAACATCTCCAATTACTCTTGATTATTGTGTTGGATTAAATCATCTATGCTTCCTATTAACTTCTCATATCAGAAAACTTTGATAGTTTTCATAACACTATGATTGGCAGGTTAGTGCAAATGTTCCATTAAAATTTACATTTATATGTTGTTTTGGTTTTATAATCACATTAATTATTTTCTCTTTCACATGTTCTATTTTTCAACAATTTATACAAGCAGGGCTTCAGGCAAATTCACAGTTTATTAGATGTTTGTCTTGCAAAGCAGTACGTGTATAACAAAACACTTCCCACTGTTGTTACTGATTTGTCTTGAAAAAGCAAGGGAACAATTTTCTTTTACATGTTTTAAAGAAAACAATTTGTTTCCCTTGCTTGTCGCATTTGAAATTTTATATGCACATCTTTTTGCTAACACACTCTTAGAGTTGATATGTGAAAGTAGGAACAAGAATTTTGATTAGAAGCATAGTTTTTTTCATGCATTTAAAGTGTCTCTCTTGAATCTGAATAGCGGATGCTCCTGCAGAAACTTTGCATCGAGCATAATATAAATTGTTAATTCATAATCTGCTTCACCATTTATGATTTCTTGGTACTGATTACTGAACTTTTCAAGCTTAAGATTGAGTGATTTTTATGCACAACCATCTTGCTTCAATAGATCTTTGATTTTGTTTTTGGTTGAACAAAATTGCAAGGTAGAATTGTGGAACGAAATTTTGGTTAAACAAAAGTTCATCTACTTCCTAAACAGAGAGGTAGAATTACTCTCTGTTTTATGAATTTCAGTTCGTTATTTATTGTTTAGGTTCGAGTTTAGATTGCTTTAATTACATTTTAGTGTATACTCATTTGTATGTATCAACTTATGGTCAATTGTTACTATCAAATATTAATGGTTAAATGTTGAAAACATGTGTTTTAACCCTTGAACTTTTTTTCACAGACACAATACATGCTTGATCAGCTTACTGATCTATATTACTTAGTTATGTCATTGTATTGTATTCAGTAATAAAATCATTGCTCATCTTTAGGAACAAATGGTTTGTGAAGCTAATAAGGCTTTGAAGAGAAGAGTAAGTAGCTATGTAATTTAATTAAAATATCATTGCCTATTTAGAATTTTTAAATCATAAGTATCATGTTGTTGGTGTGACTCCATCACATTTGTTTGTTTTTCATGAAAAATTGTTTCTAGAAACATCTCCAATTACTCTTGATTATTGTGTTGGATTAAATCATCTATGCTTCCTATTAACTTCTCATATCAGAAAACTTTGATAGTTTTCATAACACTATGATTGGCAGGTTAGTGCAAATGTTCCATTAAAATTTACATTTATATGTTGTTTTGGTTTTATAATCACATTAATTATTTTCTCTTTCACATGTTCTGTTTTTCAACAATTTATACAAGCAGGGCTTCAGGCAAATTCATAGTTTATTAGATGTTTGTCTTGCAAAGCAGTACGTGTATAACAAAACACTTCCCACTGTTGTTACTGATTTTTCTTGAAAAAACAAGTGAACAATTTTCTTTTACATGTTTTAAAGAAAACAATTTGTTTCCCTTGCTTGTCGCATTTGAAATTTTATATACACATCTTTTTGCTAACACACTCTTAGAGTTGATATGTGAAAGTAGCTAACCCTTGCTTGCTTTTTGCTCAGATGATCTTCATCCAATATTGAAGAAGCCATCAGCAAAGTTCACCACGGATCGAAAAATAAGTACCTTTGATGACTATTTCACCACGGATCCAACATTTAACTTGCTTATGGATTTTATCGATGTCGTTTATCTCATTCACACAGAATCTCTAACACGAATTTTTATTTTGATGCAGTGTTAAATCATAGTTAAAGAGCTTGAAAAGTTGAGGCCAAAGAAAAGTGTCATAGCTACCGGTGAAGGATGTTTTGATGATGATCTTGTTAAACTTAATATGAATATAAAGTTAATTTGAGGATTGTGCAACCATATATATTTTTTGTTTGGATAATATGAAGTTGTATCTTATGTTAAATAGTTATATTTTAAAAGGATTGTGGATGTTTTTATTTTTTGGTTTGTGGATATTCATATTTACTGTTTGTGGATATTTTTTTTTGTTTTGGTAAAATATTTATGTTTTAAAAACTTTGACCTTGTAGTAAATGACAACGCTTTTTAAGCGTTGTAAAAGCTTTGTCTTGGAAAAAAATGACAACGCTTTATAAACGTTGCAAAAGTGTGGTCTTTGTAAAAATCAACAACGTTGTTTAAGTGTTGCAAAAATGTTGTCTTTATACAAAACAACAACGCTTTTTAAACATTAAAAAAGCGTTGTCTTTGTACAAATTGACAACGCTTTTTAAGCGTTGTCTTTGAACATACTTTTAATAACAGTACTTTTAACAACGCTTTTTAAGTCACATAGACAACGCGTAAAAAGCGTTGTTGTTTAGCTTTTTTCTTGTAGTGATTGCTTGCGATGAACTTATCATCTTGCACTTGGACACTATTTATAAGAGGAGGGAGTCTTTTCCTCTACCTCCATCGATGGAGGAAGGTGAATGGGTATCTCTTCCCATTCCACCATTAATTGAGGAAGATGAATGCAAAGGGATGCCCTTTCACCTACTCAATTCCAACATAACACCAAGATTTTACTTCGTTCACTGCCTCCCATGGTGGCTACTTCAAGGCCTACTCCCAGCGAAACTACCACCTATATATTCTCCTTCTCAAATTCCCCTTCCGGATGTTGGAAAAAAAACCTCTTACAAGACAATACAACAAGAAATAAAGATACAAATATAAATAAATGGAAAATAAATTTACAATTGAGAACGTTGCTTTGAGAGCTTTCTTTTGTTTGGAATTACCTCTTAATAGTAGGAAATGCAGTAATATTTCACCTCTAATCTCTCAAGAAGTGACTCTTTCGATCTTCCTAAAAATCATCTTTTATAGGATTAATGTCGTGTTGATTTTTGTTAATCCGCCGACAGATCTTACCTATCAATCGATTGCTCCATTATAGATTCAAATGTTGCTCTGACCTGCCAACTCAACAATTCCATCGATGTCAGCATCAGTCAACTATCTATTATCATTAATCTACTATTATCTAATCAGTCAAATGTCAATCAAATTCTAAACCCTTTGTTCACTCGAATAATAATCATTAGCTCCACTATAGATTTAAATATTACTCTGACATATCGACTCAATATCTCCATCATCTTAGCATCAATCGACTATTTATTTTGTGGGACCGAACCGATCACTCATAGAATTATTCCAATTGAAAACATAGATACTATTGGAGGAAGTGCTCTCTTTTCTGAGAGTGAACAAGAAATAAATTGAAATACATAATTTTCGACTTATCTGTTGAGTGGCCCGAGTGCCTTTTATGTAGACGATAGTCTCCCAAGCAGAATTCCCGAGCTGGAATTCCCGAGCAGGTTTCCCGAGACCAAGTATCTCCCGAGCAGGCTCCGATGGATGTCGGGGTTATTGATTTTGCATTAATCAAAAGTTAACGCATCAGTTACATCTGAGCAAAAAAGTTGGCAAAATGTTGGTTCATTTGCTAGGACAAATTTTGCCCCGACCGGTCGGACATTCGATGAGTTCACTTGGTTCAGTACAAATCTGGGCCCTGGATTTGCATGCCCCTCCCCCCCCCCCCCCCCCCCGCGCACCCACGCGTGAGAGAGAGCCTATCCACTTGCATTTGTTAACAACTAACATGTTTGTGAAACAATATAAACCAACAATTATGCCTTAAAACTCCCATGGGACTAAAGCCCCACTCACAATGGAGTCTCTTTATTCTCCACCTCCCTTTCCATTCACTAGAAACTCCCAATGTATGACTAAAGTCCCACTCACCAAGGAGCTTCTTTCCTCCACACCTCCCTTTCCATTCACATGATATCCAACAATCCCCCACATGAATGGAAGCAAGGTATGTGATAGCATTCAGCAGTTGAGTCCAGTATAGGAAAGGTAGGTTTCACCCTTTGAACATTCCCTTGTGAAGATCTGTTTGCTTCCTAGTTGACAGTAAACATGATGTCCTTGAACTGTGCTATCGTTTATATAAGTATTGCCACATCTCACCCAGGACTCTCCCCGATACACCTCAATTCTCATAAGTGTGTTCGTTCTTGGCCATGAACACGTCTAATTCTGCGAGAAGTTCTAAGAATTGTATCTTTAATTCTCTTCAAAGCGGTCTCACTTCTTTCTCACATAGGTGATCTCTTAAGAGTTTTCCACATAACTCTATTGAATCATTAAAAGTCGTATGCTTAACCTCCATCCTTCACTGTTTCAAAGGGGCGTTCCCTCACAGTGAACATCTTTGTCAGTGCAGTTAGGTTGTCCCTTTGAACCTAGTTCTTGGGATCTCCAGTCTGCATAGGTTGGGTTTCCTTTGCACCAACATTTTCTATCAGCATCAAACCCATCCTTCTTGATGAGCTTGCAACTAACTCTCGATTTAACCCTTTGGTTAGTGGACCCGCTAAGTTATCCTTTGACTTCACATAGTCAACAGTGATAACTCCAGTTAAGAGTAGTTGTCTAATGGTATTGTGACTCCGATGTATATGTCTAGACTTACCATTATACAGATGGCTTTGTGCCCGATCAATCACTGATTGACTATCACAATGTATGCAGATTGTCGGCATGGGTTTCGGTCATCTCAGTACATCTTCTAAGAATTGTCGTAGTCATTTAGCCCCTTCACCACATTTGTCAAAAGCTACAAACTCAGACTCCATCGTGGATCTGGTTATTAAGGTTTGCTTAGAAGATTTCCATGAAATGGTTGCACTTCCCAGAGTGAATACGTATCCACTCGTAGACTTCGAGTCTTTTATGTTCGATATCCAACTCGCATCGTTGTATCCTTCGATAACAGCAGGATATCTCATATAGTGCAATCTATTTCCACGAGTATATCTCAAGTACCTCAGTACTCTTGTTATCCCTTTCCAGTGCTCAACACCGGGATTACTCGTGTATCTACTCAGTTTGCTTACTGCATAGGCTAAATCTAGTCTTGTACAATTCATCAAGTACATCAGACTTCCAATCACCCAAGCGTACTCTACCTGAGAAATACTTTCTCCTCGATTTTTCGATAAATGTTGGCTAGTATCTATCGGCGTTCGTGCCAACGCAGTATCACCATTGGTGAATTTCTCAAGAATCTTGTCCACGTAATGGGATTGACTAAGAACAGGTCCTTCAGCTGTTCTAAGAATTTTGATTCCTAGAATCACATCAGCTAGCCCCGTGTCTTTCATGTTAAATCTTGAGTTCAACATGTCTTTCGTGGATTTGATTATCTTATCATTACTCCCAATGATAAGTATGTCATCTACATATAAGCACAAAATGACAAAGTCATCTTCTGTGGCTTTCGTGTAGACACATTTATCGCATTCATTGATTTTGAATCCACCTTCTCGCATGGCATTATCAAATATCTCATGCCACTGCTTTGGAGCTTGTTTCAAGCCGTATAAAGACTTCACCAATTTGCAAACCTAGTTATTCTGTCCTGGCATAGAAAACCCCTCAGGTTGCTCCATATAAATTTCTTCTTCTAAATCTCCATTTAGAAAGGCTGTCTTTACATCCATCTAATGTATTTCCAGGTTCTATAGAGCAGCAATAGCCAACAACACTCTAATGGAAGTT
The DNA here is from genome assembly GCA_024364735.1 of Boesenbergia rotunda. Classification (NCBI taxonomy): domain Eukaryota; kingdom Viridiplantae; phylum Streptophyta; class Magnoliopsida; order Zingiberales; family Zingiberaceae; genus Boesenbergia; species Boesenbergia rotunda. The sequence continues at coordinate 89,749 of JAGFNQ010007746.1, read as the reverse complement.
ATTCTCAACACCGGCGAATACGTATCAAAGTAATTAAGGTCTTCTCGTTATCAGTAACCTTTGATCACCAATCTGGCCTTATACTTGTCAATTGTGCATCTGATTTTATCTTCTTCTTGAAGATCCACTTGCAACCCAATGGTTTACTCCCTGGAGTAAGGTCCACAAGTTCCCAAGTGTGATTTTGCAAGATAGATTCTATTTCAGATGCAATTGCCTCCTTCCAGTGAGGTCCCTTAGAAGAATTCACAGCTTCTGAGTAGCTTTGGGGCTCACCTTCCAGTATGAAAGTGATAAAATCTGGTCCATAAGATTTTTCCACCCGAGCTCTCTTACTCCGTCGAGGCACAGCCTCAACTAGTTTATCATCCTCTTCTTCTTCCTCTAGTATTTCCTCCACCCGTTTTGAGGAGCTAGCATCCTCTCGGGTCTTATATAGAAACACATGCTCGAAGAATGAGACATTTCTCGATTCTATTATCGAGTTCTTGTGTATATCCGGTAATTGTGACTCATAAACACAACCGATACGCATTGCTATTATGTGCATATCCGATAAATATGCAATCAATAGTTTTTGGTTCTATCTTAATCCTCTTCGGATCAGGCACCAAAACATTAGCAAGACACCCCCACACTCGCAAGTATTTATAGGATGGTCATCTTCCATTCCACAACTCATAAGGGCTCTTATCTATTTTCTTCCGAGGGACCTTATTTAAAAGGTAATTAGCTATTAACACAGTTTCCCCCCACATGGAGTCTGGCAGTCCAGAGCTCAATAGAAAAGCATTCATCATCTCCTTAAGAGTTTGATTATTTCGCTCAGCAACCCCATTTTGCTGAGGGTATAAGGAGTTGTTGTTTCGTGTCTGATCTCATGTTCAACACAAAACTCAGCGAATGGTGATACATATTCACCACCTTGGTCACTTCGAACCACCTTAATCTTCTTATTAAGTTGGTTTTCAACATCATTCTTGTAGAGAACGAATTTCTCTACAGCTTCATCCTTGCTTTTGAGAAGATACACATAGCAATACTTTGTATTATCATCAACAAAAGTAATAAAGTACCGATTCCCACCACGTGTCGGTGTACCTTTAAGGTCACATACGTCGGTGTAAATTAGGCTGAGTGGTTCGTTGCTTCTTTTAACATGTTGAAAGGATAACCTTGTCAACTTCGCTTCAACACAAGTCTCACACTTGTGTTTTGGGTCAAGGTAGAATGTCACTATGCTTTACATATTTATTAATCTACGAATCACATCATAATTCACATGTCCTAGTCTACCATGTCATAAACATGAAGACTCAAGCATATAAGTGGAAGAGCTCTCAATTTTATTTATCTTAGGCCTAATAGTCATTACACTGAGCTTAAACAGCCCATCAGATACATAGCCCTTTTCCACAAACATTCCCTTTTTCGACAGTACAACCCTGTCTGACTCAAACACAATGCGAAAGCCATATTTGCTTAATAACGATCTAGACACTAGATTCTTTCGAATCTCCGGAACATACAACACATTGGTTAGAGTAAGGTTCTTGCCTGAGGTCATCTTCAGCACCACTTTTCCTTGGCCCATGATGTCCGAGGTTGCCGAGTTCCCCATGAACAGCTTCTCTCCACTAATTTCTTTAAAATTGTGGAGCAATTCCTTATTGCAGCGCACATGTCTGGTGGCTCCAATATCGATCCACCATTGCCACGGGTTTGAATCCACCAGGTTCAATTCGGATACTACAACACAAAGGTCTTCCATTTCTGGTCTCTCGTTCAGGTTGGCCTCTTGCTTCTTCTTCAGTTTCTTGCATTCTGAAAATTTATGGCCAACTCGACCACAGTTATAGCACATCCCAGAGAACTTCTTGGTGATGCCTCCTCTGGGTCCCATCTTGAAAGATTTGGAATTCTTCCGTTTCGAGTTTTGTCCGTGCTCGACCACGTTGGCTTTTATAGTAGCCTAAGAGCTTGAGAGAACACATTTCTCTCTGAACCCTTGTTGTCTTCTTCGATGTGAAGTCTAACAACGAGTTCCTCCACATTCATCTCCTTCCGCTTGTGCTTCAAGTAGTTCTTGAAATCCTTCCAGCCAGGAGGCAGCTTCTCAATGATGGTTGCTACCTGGAAGGTTTCACTCAGAACCATACCTTCTGAGTAGATCTCATGTAGAATCACCTGAAGCTCCTGGACTTGGATGATCACTGTCTTGGAGTCAATCATCTTGTAGTCCAGGAATCGGCTCACAATGAATTTCTTGGCCCCTGCATCCTCCGACTTGTATTTCTTGTCCAAGGATTCCCACAGCTCTTTAGTCGTTCTCTTCGTGCTGTACACAACATACAACGAGTCGGCCAGACAGTTGAGGATGTAATTTCGGCATAGGTACTCAGAATGAGTCCAAGCCTCCACCTCAGCAATCTCAACTTGCTTGGGAGGGTCCTCGGTCAAGAACCGAGCCAAATTGAGTGTGGTCAGGTAGAAGAGCATCTTCTGCTGCCACCTCTTAAGTTCAACCCAGTGAACTTCTCTGGTTTTTCCCCATGGTTGATTGAGACATTCCCAATTGGGGCGGAGGGGGTCTAGTGATGAGTCTGTTTCACCTCAACACTTTTCGTGACCATGTCAACAGAACCGAAGTATGTTTTAAGATTGTTGGAGGAAATGCTCTCTTTTCTGAGAGTGAACAAGAAATAAATTGAAATACATAACTTTCAACTTATCTATTGAGTGACCCGAGCTGCTTTTTATGCAGACTGCAGTCTCCCGAGCAGTAGTCAGATGTCTCCCAACCAAGAAGTTGCTGAGGCCTGCGCAGTGCAGTTTCCTTGAAACAGATTTGTCCTCCTCCGACGGTACTTCGAGGCTCCGATAGACGTTTGTCTCTCAGGATACAACAACGGGACCACAGGCACAACGGAGCACTCGTTGTTCATGGCGAACTGAGGAAGTACTCGAACGCTATCAAGGGAGGTCGGGAAGAAGGTGGAAGATAATTTCTTTTTTCTATATCTTTTTTGCTCTCGGTCAGCCTCTTTATATAGGCTTTGTATAGGCTCAGACCCTTAATCAATAATCGAATTAACGTTATTTACTATCAATTAACTGCTCAGATCTAAATGGAAAAATTTTACAGTCGACGCGCGCAGGTCGTGGACGCACACAAGTTCACTTGGTAAACAGATTTGTCCTCCTCCGACGGTACTTCGAGGCTCTGAAGGACGTTTGTCTCTCAGGATACAACAACGGGACCACGGGCACAACGGAGCACTCGTTGTTCATGGCGAACTGAGGAAGTACCCGAACGCTATCAAGGGTAATCAATAATCGAATTAACATTATTTACTGTCAATTAAGTGCCCAGATCTAAATGGAAAAATTTTACAGTCGACGCGCGCAGGTCGTGGACACACACAAATTCACTTGGTTCAACACAAATCCGGGTCCTGGATTTGCACCCCCCTCCTGCATACCCACACGTGAGAGAGAGCCTCTCCACTTGCATTTGTTCACAACTAGCATTCTTGTGAAACAATATAAACCAACAATTATGGCTTAAAACTTCTAATGTGGGACTAAAGCCCCACTCACAATGGAGTCTCTTTATTCTCCACCTCTCTTTCCATTCACTAAAAACTCCGAATGTGGGACTAAAGCCCCACTCACAATGGAGTCTCTTTATTCTCTACCTCCTTTTCCATTTACTAGAAACTCTCAATATGGGACTAAGGTCTTACTCACCAAGAAACTTCTTTCCTCCACATCTCCCTTTCCAACAGATACTTGATGTTTGCCCCATTTTTTTTTATATGAATGCAATGTAGTAAATATTAGGTTTTGTTCCCGTTTGCATATCCATCATAAAATACACGTGTCGTCCATCTACATACCTTTAACCCATTAATAATTTCACCCATATCAACCTTTAACCCATTAATAATTTCACCCATATCAACCTTACATGATTAAAATGTTATTAAAGGCAAACTTCATTCCCATTATTCTTTTATATCTATATAACATAGAACTTAGAAGCGTGGTGTTGCAACAAGTTGTAGGCCGCTTTTTTTACGCATTGTGATCCCAAAAACTTCGTCCATGTCCATCTCCGCGCCTTCGGGTAGTTTCCACTCAAACTTATGCATGAGAGTGGCAAGTCCAAGTTCGATGACGGAGATAGCATACCCAATTCCGGGGCAAATTCTCCTTCCCGCGCCAAATGGAGTAAGCTCAAAATGCTGCCCTCGATAGTCGATGTCGTTGTTGTCGAGGAACCTCTCCGGTTGAAACTCCTCAACTGTCTCACCCCATGAGGTCGAGTCTCGTCCGATGGCCCACACGTTTATAAAGACCCAAGTGTCCTTCGGGACGTAGTATCCCTCGACGACGGCATCGCGAATCGATTGTCTCGGGACCAATAACGGCCCTGGCGGATGGAGGCGCATGGCCTCCTTGACGACTGCACGTAGGTAGTCCATTTGAGTCAAGTCGTCCTCGGTGATGTTTGATTTGGAGCCGACTACTTGTCGCACCTCCTGTTGCAATTTCTTCATGACATGTGGATTGCTAACTAATTCCGCCATCGCCCACTCGATAACAATATGTGTCGAGTCCATTCCGGCCGCATACATATCCTGCCCATAACAATATATTAAAAAGAAAAAAAGTCTTTGATATATTTTTATCCAATAATTTAATTAATTATTTTTTTTAAGACAAAATAAAATAAAAGTGATGGTTAAACTGACCATGATCATTGACTTGATGGTGTCTCTCGTCATCACGTGCTTCATGTCATCGTTCCCGTTCTTCTGCAGCGACAGCAACACCTCGATGAAGTTCTCCGCCTTCTCCTTGGGCTCCTCGCCGTCATGAAGCTCTACGCCTTCTCCGGCGGCGGCGTACTTCCTCTCGTGATCCTCAATTATATGCTCCATAATCGCATCGATTCGGTCCACAATCTTCCTCACTCGGCGGCTGATCAGCATCCTTCTGATCAGGCACGGCAGCAGCGGAAAGCAGTCGCCGACGTTGAACGTCCCCATGGCGACGGACACCTCCCCCATGACCTCGTCGACGTAGTCTCCCCACCCGGAGTGCCTCAAGCTCTCCCCGAGCGTCGCCCGCCCGATCACGTGCTTGGCGAGCGCGTTCAGCACGCGGCTCATGTCGATGGCGCGGCCCGGTGCTGCGGCGCAGGCTCCGGCGATGTCTTCGACCATGGAGGTCACCGCTTCCTCGCGGACGTGTCGGAAGGAGCGCACCATCTTGGCGCTGAGCAGGTGGAGGAGGCTCACCTTCTTGGCCTGCCAGCGCATGCAGAATCAGAGATCGAGATCGAGATCGAGATCGAGAAATAAAATATTGAAAACGAACAACAAAAATTTCACCCCGGCCCTGACCTGGCGCCAGTGGTCCCCATAGGGCGCGAAGGCCACATCATGGCCGTTGCGGGTGAACATGTTGGGGATGGTGAGCGACGGCCGGCTGGCGAAGACGTGGTCCTGGTGTTTCATGACATCGCGGGCCAATTCGGCCGACGACACCACGAGAGTGGGCACCTGACCGAGTCGGAGGAGCATGAGCGGGCCGTGGCGCACCGACATGGCTCGGAGAGAGCGGTGGGGGAGCGAGCCGAGCTGGTGGAGGTTTCCGATGAGGGGGAGCCTCCAGGGGGAAGGTGGCGGCGGCAACTTGGGATTCTTGGAGGAGGAGCGCCAGCGGTATCGAAAGAGAGTAACTGCAGGGAGCATGATGAAGACGACGACGATGAAGAAGAAGCTTTGGAGGAGAGGGTGGGCGAGCGAGCGCAAGGGAAGAAGATCCATTGCTGCCGGTGCTGTCCGCCTATTGTTTGGTCGGAGTGGTGCCTAGCTAGCGCCGTTATATAAGGCGGAAGGAAAGAGGAAGCTGAAGGTCGACGACAATTGTTAGTCCAGTCTAAATAATATTTTAAATAATAATAAGATAATTAAATAATAAAAAATAGTAAATTATTTTTTAATATATATAATTAGTTTTTGAAAAAAGAAAATTGAAGTAAATTAAAAATATTTCAAGCTATTTTTCTAGATATAATTTAATTCCGAAAGAATTATGATGCATGATCGTAGTTTAATATTAAGATCTCACTTTTATCTCATGGTCTTTAATATTACAATATAAAAAATTAAAATTTTAGTATGTCAAAAATTTTATAGTATAAATTTTAAGTAATTTTTTGATTTCAAATTTTTTATATAATTAATAATATAATTTAATCATTAAACTTTAAAAGTAAAATTTTATTAACACAAATGAAAATTTAAAAAAAATTAAAATTTAAAAAAAAATGAAAAACACGTTTATCTTGGACGAGTCCGTACAAGATTCGTCCAGATCATATATATTCTTTTATCACCGAGCAATACTGACTTTCATATTATTCTTTGATATATATATATATATATATATATATATATATATATATATATATATATATATATTTATTTATTTATTTATTTATTTATTTATTGTCTAACAATATAAATTTCACTAATTGTGGACTATCTTTCCCTTCTCCTTTCTTCTAATATATCTATTCGGCCCCGGGTTATAGTACAACAGTAGAACGATTAGTTACTATTTCAGACATTCACGATTCGATCCCTAACTACGGCATATTTTGCAAAAAAATTTCATCCAAATAAGACACGAACTCTGCGACACTGAACTTCTAGACCATCCACCGTGAACACTTTCCAATTTATTCTAGTGATTGGTAGGAAATTTTTATGGAACCGGATCAGTCATCTCAGATTCGTCTGCTACCTGATCCAATATTTTTAATATGTCTATCCCATAAATTAGAATAAAATTTATACATACAGTAGACTATTTTTAGATCACAAATATATCGATGAATTATTTTAATTATGATATTTTGAGTCTCAAAATTTAAAAAAAAAATCAATAGAAAGATTAACTTTTATAATCACCCAAATTCTTTTAATTTATCAAATAATTTTAATCAAAAAATTATGTAACGGACTAAAATATTTTATAATTAAACTTTACAAAAATCAATTTAAACTCAACAATAGGGGTCTTTTAGGCATTCACAGAACTTGCAAGCATCCTATCGCAATCTTGTCTCTCGCAACGTCTGAAATTGATGAATACCAACGAGAGCATGTAACACATTTTGTTTTTTTCCTCCCAGCAAAATCGTCATCAAATATATTTTCTTTTTGAAAATGACATCCAAGTGCATTTCAGCCTCTTCTCCTTTGAAATTTTCTAAAATTGTCATCCACACATCTATTTTTTCTTTATTAATCTCACCCAAACATTCAATCACTATATGACACGTGTCTAGATTGTTAGTATAATAATTAAAGTATAACGTGTCTCACGTTTACAAGTGGGGAAAAAAATACTTGTCCCGACCAATGATATAGGAGCAGTTTATCGTATTTGGTATTGCATATTATTTAAACATGTACTTCATTTGAATTGATTAAATCATGTATTTTTTTCTCAATCACGTTCTCCTAATACCATTTTTCCTTTTCACTTTCATCCTAACCCAAAAAATATATATAAAAAAACTCTGAGACGTTTTATTTTTTCTGCTAGAACACTTAATCGGTCAGCCCTCGTTCATTTCCTTCTCGATGTGTTTCCTTCGTCGTCTCCTTTGCCTCCATTCAATGCCGCAAAGAAACACGGAAAGTACTTAACAATATTTTTAAATCAAGGCTAGAGTTAATTTGTATCGATCAGTAGAGGGCTCTTGGAATCAATAGTGTTTAATTAGTAATCGAGATTTGAAAGAAAACGAATGACATAGAAGCCGTGATGATCTACGTTGTTCCGGAAGGAGTCAACGTCGACGACTAGTCATCAGAGTTCAGTCTACGTGGATGCTGACGTTCAGGGAGGAACTCCGTGCACTGTGAGATCAACACGAGCGTTAGGGGAACACGCCGGAGGTTGTCCGACGGAGCCCACTCCGACGCTCAAGTCAGTATCTCGATGGAGAGGAAAAGTATAAGGCAGAAAGATGAATGAGTAGCAGAGAATGCATAGCCCCTTTACCGGAGGGGTTGGAATATCTTTTATATCTGCGGCGGCCATCCACGAGTCCCCACGACCTTTTATTTCGAGGAAGTAATTACTCCGAAATAATGGATGATGATGACCCGCCGATCCGAGAAAAACGAACCTCTGCTTAAGTGTTTCTTGAGCCCCACTACCCTGAGGTGATCTAGAGGTTATTTGGCCCGGGGGTCCCGGGCCTCCATCCCTCCGAGGTGTTCTCGGGGACTTACCCCCGAGGTGAGCTCGGGGGTGTGTCTTCTTGAAGCTATATTCGGGGTTATACCTACTCGAGTTGGTCTCTAGGTCCCCTTTCCCGAGAGGGTATCGGGGGTCACAATAAGGGAATCGTTCCAGCTCGGTGAATGTTGTCACACAGCTTCTTCAGCCCACGTGCCCGCCACGGGGCATTCAACCTCATCACAAGTCTCTTCATTCAAGTCTGATCGAAGGAAATGTGATTGACTGATTAGACTGGTAATGTGATGAAGAAGTTGTGCCCCGGTGGCCTCTCCATCTTTAGCTACTTCGTTGGCGGCATTCCAGGTCCGAGGAAGTAGCCCATGCAACCTAGGACTCTGGGTGGTTTTTTTTAATACGTCCAACATTTCTGCAAATTTTTCGACGATGCTCTGATGACTATCCCAGGCCCTTTATAGGTGCTTGGGGGTCTTGTAATGACGACACGATCGCCCAGCCTTGACGACACGATCCCAGGCCCTTTCAGTGGGAGCAGTCGACTGCCCTGGGAGCAGTCGATTGGCATGGTGTTTTCCAGCCTTGAGCTTTATTTAAAGAGGCTCAATTTTGGCTGGGAACCTTTGACGAAATGAGCTTGGTTAGATCTTATTAGTAGTCTTTGGTGCTCAGAAGTGTGTCCAAGTTTGTGGCGAGGTTTCTCCACCCACAAAGAGCTACACGAGCTAGCCGGAGGGCATCCGAGGAGTGATCCGCCGAAGGATCGAGGGATCGTCCATCTCACGGGCTATTATGGAGTAGGAGCTTCATCTCCGAACCACGTAAATAGATTTGCGTTAGCATTGTTTGTTATTTTACTTTGTATATTCCGCTTGCGCTTGCTAACGTGATAGGTAGAATTCGAAAGTTGCTATTCACCCCCCTCAAGCAAGACAACAACGATCTAACAAGTGGTATCAGAGCGAGATCGCTCGTCTACGGACTAAACACCGGGAGAACAAAGAAAGCTAGAGGAAGATGGAATCGAAAGGTCCACTTGGATGGGATATTAGGATTTCACCTCCATACAATCGAGATGATTTCAACTATTGGAGGAAGAGGTTGGAGACATGATTCCAAATGGATTGGGATCATTAGACGGCATTGGAAGTTCCATTTGAAGCTCCAACAGACAAGAAGGGGAAGCGCCTCCGACCTCGGTATTGAACCAAGAGTCAAACGGAAGAAGCGGAGGCGGATAAGGAGAGTTGTACTAAATTTATTACCTTCATATATTGTGTCAAGTGTAGGAGAATACAAGAATGCATATGACCTATGGAGAAGAGTAATAGCTCTACATGAGAATCCGACACAAGGACAAGAAGAAGAGTCCAAGGAAAAGGGCCAATCTGAAGATGAGTCAAGCTCAACATCCAAAGAGGAAGAGAAGGGAGAATTATCCACATCCTCAAGTGAGGAAGAAATTGAAGAAGTCTTCACATCAAGGATTGAGGGGGAGGAAAGATCATCCTCAATGCCGGAGCAAGACGAAGCCTCTACCTCCGCCAAAGCAAATTCAAAGGACCACATCATATGCTTTGGGTGCAATGAAAAGGGACACTACAAGGACAAGTGTCCAAAGGGTAACAAGAAGGAGGTAAACCCTAAACCTATTTCAATTTCTTCTAAATCTAACATGGGTTGTAGGAATGAGGAAATCCGAAAGAAAAGGAGAAAAAGCATATTAGATGCTTTACATGTGGGGAGCTAGGGCACTATTATACCAAGTGTCCTAGAAAAGGAGAGCTCAAGAAAATGGAACACTTGAGAAGATGGGAGAAGAAGAAAAAAAAAAGAAGCTCACATCAAGGGAAAGCTTCAAAGGTAAAAGGAAAGGTAATTCCTTGTTTAAAATTAAATCCAATTTCAAATTCTTACATGCTTGTTAAGAATAGTCATGGATTTAAGTATAATGATAGGAGCAGGGTTAATAAGGTAGATCAAAACGCTAAAAAGGTCATGCATCATGATAAATCTAAGACCATTAGACCTAAGGATCAAGACAAAAATCCCAAGAAGGGGAGGCACATGCCTAGCAAGATGGGTAGGTCTAGGAATGTCCAAGGTGGACATGTAGACTCTAGGGTTAAAAGCCTAGAAAGGGAAAATCAAGCTTTGAGGGGAAGACTTGATAAATTGGAAAAGACCCTAGAAAGATTCATGGTTGGATCTAAGAGTTTAGATATGATGTTGGGTAGCCTAAAATCCAACAATGATAGATCGAGGTTGGGATACCGATCTAAGGTCTCCAATGCCAATAGAAAGAAGTATGCTAGGATAGCATATAATTATGGCAGGAAGGAGAAGTCCAAGAATGGCAAGGGGATGCCATCAAAAGGAAAGAAAAAGGACTTAACCAAGGACAAGGTGTCTAAGGTTAAAAAGGTAAGCTTTGTAGGCCAAGAGTCACCGGGGGAACACCAGTGTGGTCTAGTGTTGGTTGAGTTACTTAGGGAGGTGGCTAGGGCTAAGAGCTCAAGGGGGAGCTCTAGGAGCCTTTGGGATATATGGTGAATGGATCTCGGGAGGTGTTCTCCTAGAGGTCTAGATGGACTATGTAGTGTGCCGAAAGAATTGGAGATGGACTTGAGTCTCAATTCTTGGATTTTGGTACGATAATTTTGAGTTTCATGCATGGAAATATGACATTGGAGTCATATTGCATGAGAATTGATTTTTGATGTGTAAATACCATATAAGTCAATGCTAGATATGCATTGTGGATTGGTATAGGCAAAGACATCAAGAGGAAACCAAAACTAGGACTTTAGGTCAAGGTTTCATTGAACTAATTAGGTAGTTTTGGGTTTTGTATCAAACTTGGGAATGGTGATAGATACATTTTTGAATGTATTTTTTCCAAGTAGGTATGCGTGACACAAACCTCTCCATAAAATTTAGAAATTTTTAGAGATTTGTGAAATTTCTGGCGCATTTTTAAATTTGGATTCAAAAAGCAGATATTAGTTTTTTCAGCGTGCCAGTCGACTGCCCCTAGGGGCAGTCGACTGATCCGGGCTGAATTGGGTTTCAGCAGGTGGAAAGTGTCCAAATGATGTAAACCAAGTGTATGGGGGCTAGGCACACTTTGGTTAGGATCATTAGGGGATAAAAGATCCAATAAGGGGGCAATTGTTGGAATTCTTTTGATATATGGCAAAGGGGGAGAAGTGTTGGGTTTAATTTGGGAAACCAAACACGCCTTTGCAAGAAACCCTAGGTTAGGGGAAGCTTAGATAAAGGGGGAGCATTGTTGCTCCATTGTTGGTGTAATGGGAACCCTGGAGAGGTTCTTAAAAAGTATTTGTAAGTCCAATGTAAGGGGAGTCTTGGGATAGGTTTTGAAAATCCCATTGTTGCTCCATTGTTGGCGTAAGGGGAACCTTGGAGAGGTTCTTAAAAAGCCTTTGTAAGTCCAATGTAGGGGGAGCCTTGGGATAGGTTTTAAAAAGTCCGTTTTGGTAAAAGTCCTAACTTTTGGGAGGGTTAGGTGTGGGATGCCTTGGGATAGGATCCATGATTGGTTGCATTGCATATGCATTGGCGGTGTAAGTTTAAGGTGGAGTCTTTGCAACGTAAGTCCAAATGGTTGTTTAGCATTGTTATTACTATTTATTTTCCCTAACTTAAACATATTGTCAAACATCAAAAAGGGGGAGATTATTGGGGCAATCTATGGTCCGGTGTGACCATGTGTTTTGATGTTTGGGCAAAGGGTTTATGTTATGTTTACCCTTGTGTTCTAATATGTGTATGTGAGTGTGCAAGATTGCAGGTTACACATATTGACTTAGCTGGACGGCTTCGGAAACGGTGAAGGGTGGCATGAAGACAAGCCGTAGGCTTGTGTGCGCACCTGAGGGACCATGGTATAGCAGGGACGATGAGCCAAGGGACGCAGAATTCGAGGCGTACGTGAAGGGTGACATAGATGCAAGCTGGAGGCTTGTGTGCGCATCTGAGGGACGAGGGTCGAAGACGAAGAGGACGTGAAGACAACAGTTGAGGCTGCTGGTGAAGAGTCAGCTGAGTCATGAACGGACGAGAGCCGAGGGAAGAGGACTCCAAGGGCAAGCCGGGAAGTGGACTTCAAAGTGCACATGTGAAGGGTGGCATGGAGGCAAGCCGAGGGTTTGCGTGCGCATCCGAGGGATGATAGCCGGTGGAAGAGGACTTCAAGAGGCAAGACAAGGGAGTGAACTTGAAGGCACACGTGAAGGAGGGTCTTCAGAGTGAGGAGGAGTGTCATTGTAAGCTGGGCAGTCGACTAGGAATATAACAGTCGACTGCCAGCAAGAACAGAAACTCACAGAAGGTAGTCGATCCTGGACCAGTCGGCTGCTCTGGGAGCAGTCGACTGGTAGTGACTGGTGGTGTTGGCTGAAAATTTGAACGTTAAGCTGCAATGGTCGATTATCAGTGGGAGCAGTCAACTGCCCTGGGAGCAATCGACTGGTAGAGTGTTTTCCAGCCTTGAGCTTTATTTAAAGATGCTTAGTTTTGGCTAGGAACCTATGACGAAATGAGCTTGGTTAGAGCTCATTAGTGGTCCTTGGTGCTCAGAAGTGTGTCCAAGTTTGTGGCGAGGTTTCTCCACCCACAAGGAGCTACACGAGCTAGCCGGAGGGCATCCAAGGAGTGATCCGCCGAAGGATCGAGGGATCGTCCATCTCATGGACTATCATGGAGTAGGAGCTTCATCTCCGAACCACGTAAATAGGTTTGCGTTAGCATTGTTTGTTATTTTACTTTGAATATTCCGCTTGCGCTTGCTAACGTGATAGGTAGAATTTGAAAGTTGCTATTCACCCGCCCCCTCAAGCAAGACAACAACGATCTAACAAGTGGTATCAGAGCGAGGTCGCACGTCTACGGACTAAACGCCGGGAGAGCAAAGAAAGCTAGAGGAAGATGGAATCGGAAGGTCCACTTGGATGGGATATTAGGATTCCACCTCCATACGATCGAGATGATTTCGACTATTGGAGGAAGAGGCTGGAGACATGGTTCCAATAAGGGGGGAATTGTTGGAATTCTTTGATGTATGGCAAAGGAGGAGAAGTTTTGGGTTTAATTTAGGAAACCAAACACGCATTTGCAAGAAACCCTAGGTTTAGGGGAAGCTTAGATAAAGGGGGAGCATTGTTGCTCCATTGTTGGCGTAAGGGGAACCTTGGAGAGGTTCTTAAAAAGCAATTGTAAGTCCAATGTAGGGGGAGCCTTGTGATAGGTTTTAAAAAGCCCATTGTTGCTCCATTTTTGGCGTAAGGGGAACCTTGGAGAGGTTCTTAAAAAGCCTTTGTAAGTCCAACGTAGGGCGAGCCTTGGGATAGGTTTTAAAAAGCTCGTTTTGGTAAAAGTCCTAACTTTTGGCAGTACGGTTTTACGGCTCCTGGCCGGACATGTGCAGCGCCGAGGCCAAGCCTACTCACCGAGAGGCAGTAGGGTTTTACAGCTCTTGGCCGGGCATGTGCAATACCGAGGCTAAGCCTACTCACCGAGAGGCAGTAGGGTTTTACTTCTCTTGGCCGGGCATGTGCAACACCGAGGCCAAGCCTACTCACCGAGAGGCAGTTGGGTTTTATAACTCTTGGTCATGCATGTGTAGCACTGAGGCCAAGCTTACTCACCGAGAGGCAGTAGGGTTTTACGGCTCTTGGCCGGGCATGTGTAGCACCAAGGCCAAGCCTACTCACCGAGAGGCAATAGGGTTTTACAGCTCTTGGTCGGGCATGTGCAGCACCCAGGCCAAGCCTACTCACCCATTGGCAATAGGGTTTTACAGCACTTGACCGAGAATGTGTAGTACCGAGGCCAAGCCTACTCACCGAGAGGCAATAGGGTTTTACAGCTCTTGGTCGGGCATGTGCAGCACCGAGGCCAAGCCTACTCGCCGAGAGGCTGTATGGTTTTACAGCTCTTGGCCGAGCATGTGCAGCATCGAGGACAAGCCTACTCACCGAGAGGCAATAGGGTTTTACTGCTCAGGTCGGGCATGTGCAGCACCGAGGCTAAGCCTACTCACCGAGAGGCAGTAGGGTTTTACAGCTCTTGGCCGGGCATGGCCTACTCATCGAGAGGCAGTAGGGTTTTACGGCTCTTGACCGGGCATGTGTAGCACCGAGGCTAAGCCTACTCACCGAGAGGCAGTAGGGTTTTACGGCTCTTGGCCGGGCATGTGCAGCAACGAGGCCAAGCCTACTCACCGAGAGGCAGTAGGATTTTACAGCTCATGGCCGGGCATGTGCAGCACCGAGGTCAAGCCTACTCACCGAGAGGCAGTAGGGTTTTACGGCTCTTGGCCGGGCATGTGCAGCACCGAGGCCAAGCCAACTCACCGAGAGGTAGTAGGGTTTTACAGTTCTTGGTCGGGCATGTGCAAGACCGAGGCCAAGCCTACTCACCGAGAGGCAGTACGATTTTACAGCACTTGGTCGGGCATGTGTTGCACCGAGACCAAGCCTACTCATCGAGTGGCAGTAGGGTTTTACAACTCTTGGCTGTGCATGGCCTACTCACGGAGAGGCTGTAGGGTTTTACGGCTCTTGGTCATGCATGTGCATCATCGAGGCCAAGCCTACTCACCGAGAGGCAGTAGGGTTTTACAGCTCTTGGCTGGGCATGGCCTACTCACGGAGAGGCTGTAGGGTTTTACGGCGCTTGGTCATGCATGTGCATCATCGAGGCCAAGCCTACTCACCGAGAGGCAGTAGGGTTTTACGGCTCTTGGCCAAGCATGTGCAGCATCGAGGCCAAGCCTACTCATCGAGTGACAGTAGGGTTTTATGACTCTTGGCCGGGCATGTGCAGCAACGAGGCCAAGCCTACTCACCGAGAGGCAGTAGGGTTTTATAGCTCTTGGTCGGGCATGTGCAACACCGAGGCCAAGCCTACTCACCGAGAGGCAATAGGGTTTTACAGCTCTTGGTCGGGCATGTGCAACACCGAGGCCAAGCCTACTCATCAAGAGGCAGTAGGATTTTACAGCTCTAACTCGGGCATGTGCAACACCGAGGCTAAGTTTACTCATCGAGAAGCAGTAGGGTTTTACAGCTCTTGGCTGGGCATGTACAGCATCGAGGCCAAGCCTACTCACCGAGAGGCAGTAGAGTTTTACAGCTCTTGGCAGGGCATGTGCAGCATCGAGGCTAAGCCTACTCTCCGAGAGGCAGTACAGTTTTACAGCTTTTGGTCGAGCATGTGCAGCACCGAAGCTAAGCCAACTCTCCGAGAGGCAGTAGAGTTTTACAGCTCTTGGCTGGACATGTGCAGCACCGAGGCCAAGCCTACTCACCGAGAGACAGTAGGGTTTTACGGCTCTTGGCCGAGCATGTGCAGCACCGAGGCCAAGCCTACTCACTGAGATGCAGTAGGGTTTTACAGCTTTTGGCCGGGCATGTGCAGCACGGAGGCCAAGCTTACTCACCGAGTGACAGTAGGGTTTTACAGCTCTTAGCCGGGCATGTGCGGCACCGAGGCCTAGCCTACTTACCGTGAGGCAGTAGGGTTTTACAGCTCTTGACCGGGCATGTGTAGCACCGAGGCCAAGCTTACTCACCGAGAGGCAGCTAGGTTTTACAGCTCTTGGTCGGGCATGTATAGCACCGATTCCAAGCCTACTCACCAAGAGACAGCAGAGTTTTACAACTCTTAGCCGGACATGTGTAGCACCGAGGCCAAGCCTACTCACCGAGTGGCACTATGGTTTTACAGCTCTTGGCCGGGCATGTGCAGCACCGAGGCCAAGCCTACTCACCGAAAGGTAGTAGAGTTTTACCCTGGTAATGATCTAGCGCTTTCCGCGTAACATCCGTTGACTCTTTTTATTTATTGAAATGCAAGGCAGTGTGAATAAGGATTACAGCTGGCAAGCAAATGACTCAATACCTCACCGAGTACGATAGGGGTGGAGATGGTTGGTGTGCCATGGCCTTTCCAGCACCTTGCCATTATCGTCTTCTAGATAATAGCTACCCCAGTGAGCTTTTTGATGATTACATACGGTCTGTCCCACTGCGGCTCCTACTTCCCAGGGTCACCGACTGACTTGATCCTCTTCCAAACCTTGTCACCAACCTCAAAGCTGCGGGCGATCACCCGGCGATTATAGGCTTGTTGCATCCTTCCTCGATATGCTTCCAACCGAGCCGTAGCTTTATCCCGCACCTCGGAGATGAGGTCTAGGTCAATCAGCCGCTCTTGATCGTTGTCCTCCTTGTGATAGTGTTGCCGCCGGGCATACTCCTCCCCTACCTCCACTGGGATAACGGCCTCAGCCCCGTATACCAGTTGAAAGGGGCTCTTGCCTGTTCCTTCCCGAGGGGTGGTACTGTAGGACCACATGATGTTAGGGAGTTCGTCGACCCAACTGCCCCCACGTGATCTAGCTTTATCTTGAGTCCCCGCAAGATTTCACAATTAACGACCTCAGCCTGTCCATTGCCTTGCGGATAGGCTACTGAGGTGAAGGTCTGTCGAATGCCCATCCCCTCGCACCATTCCTTCAGCTTGCGTCCCGAAAATTATCTTTCATTATCCGACACCAACTTGTAGGGGATGTCGTATCTGCAGACGATGTCCCTCCATAGACTTCCATCACCGCCGCCTCCGTGATGTTCGTCAGAGGTTCCGCTTCTACCCATTTGGAGAAATAGTCGACGAGAACTAACAGGAACTTCTTCTGCTGGGGCCCAATGTGAAAGGGGCCCACAATGTCCATCCACCACTGATTAAAAGGGCAGGACACTGTAGAGTCTCGCAAGGGCTCCGTCGGGCAGTGAGTCACATGTTGATGTCTTTGATAGGCTTCATACCCAGCCACGAACTTGAGAGCATCGACCTGTAGAGTAGGCCAAAAGTACCCTTCCAAAATGATCTTCCTGGACAGGGATTTTCCCCCGATGTGACTCCCGCAGATGCCTTTATGTACCTCCCTCATTACGTAGTCGGCCTCCTCCGTCCCGACACATTTGAGGAGAGGTCGCGCAAAGGCCCTCCTATACAGTTAATCGCCGACCAGCGTGAATCTAGCCGCCCCGGCGGCGGATTAACCGGCTTTCTTAGTCCCTGCTTGGAACAATCCCACTACGGAGGAACACTGCATATGGGTCCCTCCAATTGGCTAGGGTGTTGCCCCTTGCTTCCTCTCCAATCTGCGCTACCATCTCCTTCGTGGCACTAGGTTCATCTAGCTGCCATATGGAGATAGAACTAGCCAATTTGGCAAGCACGTCGGCCCGGACATTGTCAGCCCTGGAGATCTTTTGCAAGATAACCTCCATTAAGGAGGCCTTCAGCTGCTCGTAAAGGGCTACATATTTTTTCTGGCCCTCACACCTGACTTCAAAGTCACCCTTTATTTGCTGCGCCACAAGCTGGGAGTCTGAATATATAGTAACCCGACTAGCCCCCACTTGCTTAGCTGCTTGCAGGCCCGCCATGATTGCCTCGTACTCAGCTTCATTGTTGGTAGCCTTGAAGTGGAGCCGAATGGATAAATGTAATGTGTCTCCCCGAGGGGAAACCATTAACACCCCCACCCCACTGTGCTGGCTGTTGGAGGACCCGTACACATAGATCTTCCACATTCCTTCGGCCTCGGATTCCGGGATAGTCTCCGGCATGAAGTCTGAGAGGGCTTGTGCCTTGATAGAGGCGCGAGGCTGATTCTCAATACCATATTCACTTAACTTCATCGTTCATTTGATCAACCGACCCGAAGCTTCGGGATTGGCGAGGACTCGTGCGAGCGGGCTGTTGGTGAGGACCACGATGGGATGTGCTAAGAAATACGGCCTTAATCTCCGGGCCATTAAGACCAGGGCATAAGCCAGTTTCTCCATCGTGGTGTATCACGTTTCAGCATCTTTTAGGAGATGTCCGAAGAAATATATGGGATATTGCACCCTGTCTTGTTCTCAAACGAGCGCCGAGCTTACCGCTTGCTCTGCGGCCGATAGGTAGACAAATAAGGTCTCCCCTTCCACCGGTTTGTAAAGGATGGGGAAGGCGGTGAGATAAGTCTTCAAATCTGCAAAGGCTTTCTCACACTATTCATCCCACTCAAACTTAGCTGCCTTTCTCAGAATCTTGAAGAATGATAGGGTCTTATCTGCAGATTTAGAGATGAATCTGGATAGCGCCGTGATTCGTCCATTCAGCCATTGTACCTCCTTGAAGTTGCGAGGGTGCGGCATATCCAGAATAGCTTTTACTTTTTCCGAATTAGCCTCGATCCCCCTCTCTGCCACCATGTAACCCAGGAACCGGCCGCTCTTTACCCCGAACAAACACTTAGCGGGGTTCAATTTCAGCCTATTGGATCTTAGAGTGGCGAATGTTTCTTCCAAGTCGGCTATCATGTCGCCTCCCTTGTCAGTCTTGACTAGGATATCATCCACGTACACCTCAATGTTTCTCCTGATCTGGTGCCTGAAGACTTTGTCCATCATCCGCTGGTACGTGGCACCAGCGTTGCGCAAGCCGAAAGGCATGACATTATAACAATACGTGTTGTCGGCCGTCACAAAACTGACTTTCTCCTGGTTCTCGGGAGCAAGCGGGACTTGGTGGTAGCCTTGGTAGGCATCTAACATTGAGAAAAACTCACAACCGGCGGTAGAGTCCACTAACCGGTCTATTCGAGGCAGGGGATAACAATATTTGGGGCAGGCTTTATTCAAGTCACAAAAGTCGATGCAGACCCGACATTTACCTCCCGGCTTAAGGATGAAAACTACATTAGCTAACCAGACCGGGAATTGAACTTCTCTGATGTGTCCGGCTTTTAACAACTTCTGAACCTCGTCTCGGATAGTCTTATCCTGCTCTAGTGCAAAGTGCCTCCATTTCTGCTTCACAGGCCGGGCTCTCGAGGTAACATGCAGATGATGCATGGCTAACGCCGGTGGAACCCCTTTGATTTCTTCGGTGGCCCAGGCGAAGACATCTTTGTGGCTCCGTATGCAATCTACGAGACAACTTCTTAGTTCCGGCGCAAGGTCGAGGGCGATCCGCGTAACTCCCCCTCCCTGTTGAGGGTGAATCTGCACTTCCTCGCTCTCGACCTCCCTCCGTTCTTCCTTGGGTCCTTCATCTTCTCGCGGGTTGGCGAGATGCACTTGCAAGACTTCGCGGAATTCCGATAAGGCCTTGTAAGAGGGATCTAGGGAGACCACGGGGGTCTCCCCTTGATCCAAAGCCCCTCGCACTGAATCGGCGGGCTCCACTTGTGGATGCCAAAGCATTTCTTTGATGGTGGTAGCCCCTCGGCGAACAAGCTCCTCTTTTGTCAGGATCACGGACCGTCCCATCGGCTCTGCCATCGGTGCTCCTTCGGCTGCTTTACTGGTTTTCCACAGACAGCGTCAAACTTTGTTCCGGAAGGAATCAACGTCGACGACCAATCACCAGGGTTCAGCCCACGCGGATGCTGACGTTTGGGGAGGAACTCCGTGCCCTACGAGATCAACACGAGCGTTAGGGGAACACGTTGGAGGTTGTCCGGCGGAGCCCACTCCGACGCTCAAGTCAATACCTTGATGGAGAGAAAAAGTATAAGGAAGAGAGATGTATGAGTAGCAGAAAATGCATAACCCCTTTACTGGAAGGGTTGGAATACCTTTTATATCTGCGGCGGTCATCCACAAGTCCCCACGACCTTCGCCACGTCTCCTTGATTATCGGTTACTGGATCATACTGGTAACGGTCACCCCGATTCCTCAATCTGGGTCGTTGCGATGATTTAGGCCTTGATGATCACTGATCATGGGTAGTAATTACTCCGAAATAATGGATGATGATAACCCGCCGATCCGAGAAAAATAGACCTCTACTTGAGTATTCCTTGGGCCCCACTATCCCAAGGTGATCTAGAGGTTATTGTTAGGAACGAGATGGCTATAGAGGGGGGGTGAATATAGACAATCGCTTGCCCCTTTAAAACTTATCACGATTTCTGCAACTCAAATATCAGTAGCACAGCGGAAAGAATAGAAAACAGAGTATGCAGAAAAACGAAACGAAAGCAAAACAAACACAACTAGCAAGATCGCTAACAAGGAGGGTTTACAAGGTTCGGGGATAACTTGCCCCTACTCCTTGGCATGCCCTTGAGGTGGGCGATCCCTTGATCGTCGGCAGATCAAGCCCCGGTTAACACCGGATATGAAGCAACCTCCTTCTCGGTGGAGAAACCTCTCCACAGCGTGTTTCAAACAATGATATATAATGAGCACAATGAAACAACAACAAGAAGGTCTTACTCAAACACTTAGAGAGGACAAAAACACAGCAAGCTTCCCTGAGCTCCACCCAGTGGCGATCTCACGCAGACCCCTGTCTGCTTCGTGTCTTCCCACTGTCGGACTCCAAGCTTCTTGTTTTCTCCTTCAAGCGCTCAAGTATGATGAATGCTTCTCAATAGCTTGCTTAGAATGGTTGAAGAACTCAAGAACAGCAAGCTTCTAGCACAGGAACTCAAGAGCACGAAAAAAAAACTTCAAGAACTGCAAGTCATACTGAACTCAACTCTCGCGTTCCTTTTTGTTTCTCCGCCAAGCGACAGGTGACAACATCTCTGTAGCTCCCAGCTACTCATCTGCCAATGCCAGCCTCTACTGAGCCATCTCTGGACTCACTGAGCTCCCCTCAGTCAAGCTCCAGTCTCAGCTCCAGTCTGCAGCTCGCCGTTGCAACCTGAGATGAGAAAGAGACAAACCTGCTCCAAGGAAAGCACTCTTTGACTTCTCCTTGAGTGTTTGAATCCTCCCCTGTCACCTGAAACTCAATCAGAGCATTAGAGCAGAAGATCACGCAGCATATCACATATCAGAAACATACATCAGCAAATCCGATACGATCAGACACTCTGACCGCGTCTGACAGTGAAATTTGAATTAAAGTGATCGGTCACCGGACCGATCCAGGGTGTGTGGATCGATCACCAGACCGATCCACTGCTTTGCTGGGATTCCCAGCTCTCGCAGCTATACACGCCTGATCGGTCACCAGACCGATCAGGGTGAAGCCTGATCGGTCACCAGACCAATCAGAATGGATCCTGATCGGTCACCCAGACCGATCAGGGCAGATGAACAGTTGTTTTTTAATCAATCCCAAGATCCCTGATCGGTCACCGGACCGATCCAAGACTTTGATCAGCAAGGGAACTCACTCACCGTTTGCTCCCTGATCGGTCACCAGACCGATCAGGAGCAAGACAGCAAGGAAGCAGCCTGCTCCCTGATCGGTCACCAGTCCGATCAGGAGCCACACAGTAGATTCCCAATCTCACTGTGCGCTCCCTGATCGGTCACCAGTCCGATCAGACATAGCTGGATCGGTCACCAGACCGATCCACTAAGGAGCAGCGTGCCAATGTCCCTGATCGGTCACCAGACCGATCCAGTGACTCAATCCTAGCCCTCCAAGCTAGGAATTCATCCACCTTAGCCCTCCAAGCTAAGGATTTTTCCATCTAACTCTCCAAGTTGGGAATTTGCACCTAACCCTCCAAGTTAGGACTTTTCACCTAGCCCTCCAAGCTAGGACTTTTCACCTAGCCCTCCAAGCTAGGACTTTTCACCCAACTCTTCCGAGTTAGAACATCATCCAACCTAGCCCTCCAAGCTAGGCACCTGACCCTCCAAGCCAGGACTTTTTCACCTAATTCTCCAGGATGGGAATTTGCACCTAACCCTCCAGTTAGGACTTTTCACCTAGCCCTCCAAGCTAGGACTTTTCACCCAACCCTTCCGAATTAGGACTTTTCCAACACCTAACCTCCCAGTTAGGATTTTCCACACCTACCTCCAGCTAGGATTTTCCACACCTAACCTCCCAGGTTAGGATTTTCCATATCATGCCTAATTCCTCGATTAGGACTTAATCATTAATCATCAATCAATCATAATCATCCTCCTAAACTAAAATCGTTGTCAACACCAAAACAACAATCAGGGCCAGACTGCATCAACAATCTCCCCCTTTTTGTTGTTTGACAACCCGATTTTAAGTTTAGGGTTTCTCAATCAATTTCCAACTTTAGAATCATAGGGGAATCCAGATCCTCCCCCTACAACATGATCATACTAAACTTAACCAATCCACACTCTCCCCCTTTGTCGAACACCGAAAAGGAGCTAGAGGGGCTGTTAAGTTAAACAAACTCCCCCTCAACCCTAGGAGTATCCCAACTCATCAAAATGTGATAGTTTGTGGAATTGCATACGAACACATGTGAAAAATTATAGCAAGACATAGCAATCACATGTGTCATATGAGTATGAACTATAGATCCCAAAGCATGTCATAATATTCATAAGTATCAAATAGACATGGCAATGTAAGCATGAATATGGCAATCGAACAATCATGCAGATAACAGGTTCATAATCATCAAGGCATCAACAATAGTAGAATAAGCATGGCAGATAAGTCAAAGTATGAAAACATCCAAGCAAGTAGCAAAATATGTGTGACTCGAGGTCACAACAACAAAGTCAGAGGGCATATAGCCCAAAAGTATCATAGTCAAATATGCAAATCATGATAAAACAATAGATATCCGAGCTCAAGTGTCAGTAGGAGGGTCGTCATCGCGCATAAGGTCATCCATCGTGGCTTCATCAGCAGCAACAACTGGTGCACTCTCGGCATGACCCGCTAGCGGCAGCTCCCCCGCTTGGTTGCAATCCATCCACTGTAGCCCCTCGGTCCCGAGAGCAATGTCGGACTGAGCAAGCATACGATGATCCAGGCGACAGTCTTGTCGATTCATCGGCACGAGTTGGCCCTGTGAGACGTCGATGTCAACTGACTCCAGCCAGGTAGTGATGATATGGCCAAAAGGCATGTAGATCGTCTGACCAGACCGCAGACCATGAACAATGATGGAGGAATAGATGGACGGTGCTATGTCAAAATCGAACTGCAGATGCATCCCGTAAAGCATCAGGCAATGAGATGTAAGGATCGCATCAAGATGCTTGGACGTAGTTGGAAGAAGACAATTTGCGATAATTTGAAACAGAAGATAATCGATGGGAGATAGATGAAGAGCAGGGAATGTGGGAAAGTTATAGATATCCGCACCAAAACCCCGTGGCCTGGGGTGGCCTAGAAAATGTTCATATATGGAGTCCGGAGTGATTCCAGTAAAAGGAGCAGGAAGAGGAACAGGATGATATGGATAAAGTGAGAAATCGTTCTTAGAGTGACGACAACCCAGAAACATAGTGAAGGATGATAGGCTAAAGTCAAGATCGACACCGGTGACACGGGTCCGCCATCCCGTGCCCTCCCCATTGGCCAGATTATTGTAGAATCAGAGATCAAGTCAACATTGATCGGCCTTTCTAAGAAAAGGATGTTTTGAAGCCCATAGTACTCAATGATTCCTTTTATCGTAGGGCAATGTTCATACACGAAGGTTCGGTCCACTGATCGACATGGCATTAGTTCGAAGTTGTGCCAATGAAAGTCTAGGGCATAGAGAATGTTCTGAAATCTAGGATGCGGGGGAGATGGAGGCCTTAGAGGAGATGTAGATGATGAGGAAGTCTTCCCTCTTGAACTAACCTCTATAACCTCCTTTCCCTTAGATCCCCTAGATGACTTTCTAAGGAGGTTTGAATTGATCATGACACATAGGTTGAAGCACAAGAATTGATCATCAGATGAGACCCAATCAAAAGATAGATAAGAAGTTTTGGTCATAAGATGAGAAAGAGGGTCACGGCAAAGGCAAAAATAAGAACAGAATTCGGTTAGCTTCACAAATATATATTTCATGATCTTTTTGAAAACGAAAAATGAAGGCAAACACTTACTTCGGTGCATTGAAGTGTTTGAGGAGGGAATTGGAAGACCTCCAGCCGGACCAGATAAGAGGAACCGCGCCGGTGGAAGGAAGACGCGGAACTTCTCCTCACACAGGTTGCACAGACGGGGTGTTTCGGCGCTAGGGTTCGGGAAAACGAAGATTTGGAGAGTTAATCGGTTGGTGGATCGGTCCACCAACCAAAATTTAATGCGGTTGATCGGATCACCGTTCGATCAGATCGCGTCCGGACCGATCAGGATACATCCTGATCGGACTGGATGGTCCTGATCGGTCGGATGACCGATCAGACGCTCCTGATCGGTCGGGTGACCGATCAGGATTCGATCAGTAGGTCCCGGAGAGAAAATTCTGAGCTCCCTGATCGGTCTGTGGACCGATCCCCACAGGGTGCCAGATCGGTCTGGAGACCGATCCAGGCTAGCTCAGACACAGTCAAATTTCGGGAGATTCGCCACAGGAAGGGGTCAGATCGGTCCGGGGACCGATCAGCCCTATGCCTGATCGGTCCGGTGACCGATCAGGGTTCCTGATACGTCCTGAAATGTTCAGTTTCAGAATTTCTGAAATTTCCAAACGATCTTTGATGGATTTTGTCTAATTGGACAGGTCTTATGACTAAAATTGATTCTTGAAAAGAATCTAAAGTCCTTATAGGTTCAACAAACACTTTGACCCATCTAAATGGAATCAAACTCAACCATCAATCAATCAAGCAAATTCAAACAAGTTTTTACTCCAACTTCAAGTTTCCAATCAAGTTGCCTTGATTGGAATGTCCAAGTATGATCATGGAGCCATATACACATATGTTATGCAATGGTTTTCCCCATACTTGGTCACCACCGTGATTATTATCTCGTCAACTTAATTTCTCAAGTGATGCAATGACATTTTGAGAAATTGAGTTGAACCTAACATCTCACCCCATATCTAGCAATCAAAAACATTTTGGTAACCCTTATAGTTTGTGTGAGATGTTCCCAAAGTTACCCAATTGTTCCCTAACAATTTGAACTAATCATGAAGGGTTTTGTACACAATTTGAGAATCATGAAGCGCGACACATTCCCAACTCCCGTCTAAGGAAACTAAATTCACTCTCGGGAAGTGGTTTAGTGAAAATGTCAGCTAGGTTTGACTTTGACTCTACATGTGAGAGTATGATGTTCCCCCTAGCTACATGATCTCTAATGAAGTGGTGTCTTACCTCAATATGTTTTGTCCTAGAATGATGGACTGAATTCTTGGTTAAGTTAATTGTGCTAATGTTATCACATAACACTTGCACACCCTTGTAACCCAATCCATAGTCCTCTAAGGTGTGGATCATCCACAATAATTGTGATACACACTCTTCCATGGCGATATATTCTGCCTCGGTAGTGGAAAGAGCAACACAATGTTGCTTCCGACTCGACCAACTTACTAAAGACGAACCTAGGAATTGGCAGCCCCCACTAGTGCTTTTTCGGTCCAACTTACATCCATCGTAGTCGGAATCCGTATAGCCCATCAAATCAAAAGATTCGGTACGGGGATACCAAAGACCTACACCAATTGTGCCCTTGAGATATCTCAAAATTCGCTTAACAGCAATTAGGTGAGATTCCTTGGCACAGACTTGATACCTAGCGCACATCCCTACATCAATAGTATATCTGGTCGACTAGCTGTAAGGTATAGCAAACTACCTATCATGCTTCGATATTGAGTTAGATCAACGGGTTTACCACTCTCATCATTGTCTAATCTTGTGTTTGTAGCCATGGGAGTGGTTACCTCTTTCGAATCACTCATATTGAATTTTCGAAGCATTTCATGTGTGTACTTTGATTGATGCACATGGATACCATCGTGAGTTTGTTTGATTTCTAGTCCAAGGAAGAAAGTTAACTCTCCCACTAGACTCATTTCGAACTCACTCTCCATGTGACCAATAAATTCACGTAAATAGCCCTTGTTGTTTGAGCCACAAATTATGTCATCGACGTACACTTGGGCTACAAATATATTGTCACCATCTCTTCGTAGAAATAGTGTAGGGTCTATTTGACCTCTAATGAAGTCCTTTTCAATCAAGAATGTCGACAACCGCTCATACCAAGCCCGGGGTGCTTGTTTAAGGCCATAGAGTGCCTTCTTGAGCTTGTACACGTGGTTTGGATATTCGGTACTCTCAAACCCTGGAGGTTGTTCGACATAGACTTCTTCCCTAATCATACCATTTAGGAATGCCGATTTGACGTCCATTTGAAATAATTTGAAGCCTCGATGTGCTGCAAATGCAAGCATCAATCGGATGGACTCTAATCGTGCCACGAGAGCATAAGTCTCATCATAATCAAGACCTTCAACTTGACTGTAGCCCTTGGCTACCAAGCGTGCCTTGTTTCTAATGATTTCTCCCTTGTGGTTTAATTTATTTTTGAAGACCCATTTGGTTCCAATAATAGTGGTCTTCTTGGGCCTAGGGACTAAGTCTCAAACCTGACTCCTCTCAAATTGACCTAGTTCATCTTGCATTGCAATAATCCAATCGGGATCATTTATGCTTCATCAATTTTTCTAGGTTCAATTTCGGAAATTAGAGCAACTTCATTAGCCTCATTCCGGAAGAATGATCTAGTCCTAACCCCTTGATGGATGTCTCCAACAATTTGGTCTTGGGGATGACTAGAGGCTAGTCTCGTTTGCCTTGGTGTTGGTGGTGCTTCTTGAACGAGTTCACTAGACACAAGTTCAGCCTCAGGATCCGGCTGATCAATGGGTTGTCTAGGCTCACCGTCATCAGACTCATCACCATTAACACCATTTGGAGAATCATTCAAACTTAGTCTCCTAAGTTCGAGTTGAACTCCTTCTACATTTTCTGACTGGTCAATTGGTTTTGGAACTTCCTCAAAGACCACATCAGCAGACTCTTCAACTAATCTAGTTTTCTTGTTGTAGACTCGGTAGGCTTTGCTAACTAGGGAGTACCCAACTAGTATCCCTTCATCAGCTTTTGCCGTGAACTTTCCAAGATGATCCTTAGTGTTTAGGATGAACACCTTACAACCAAACACCCTAAGATGTTTAACCGTAGGTGGTTTCCCAAACCAAAGTTCATGGGGAGTCTTTCCTAAAAACCTATGGATGAGAACTCGATTTTGCACATAGCAAGCTGTATTTACAGCTTCAGCCCATAAGTAACTCGGGAGTGAGTACTCATTAAGCATGCTTCGTGCAGCCTCTTGAAGAACACGATTCTTCCTCTCTACAACACCATTTTGTTGTGGTGTTCTAGGAGTGGAGAACTCATGCCTATATCCCTTAACTTGACAAAATTCTAGAAACCTTTGGTTTTGAAATTCACCTCCATGATCACTTCTTATTGTCTTAATTGTTGATGATTTCTCATTTTCAACCCTTCTACAAAAAGAAATGAAAATATCTAAGGTTTGATCCTTATGTTTTAAAAAGTAAGTCCAAGTATATCTAGTAAAATCATCAATGATAACAAAACAATATCTACTTCCATTCAATGATATGATAGTGCTACAATCAAATAAATCCATGTGAAGTAAATCTAATGCTTTGGAGGTACTTACAGTGCTTTTACCTTTATGTGTAGATTTTATTTGCTTACCCATTTGACACGCATCACATAATTTATCTTTTCCATACTTGATGCTTGGTAAGCCTCGCACTAGTCCCTTATTGGCCAACTTCCGGATGTTCTTCATGTTCACATGTGCTAGCCTCCGGTGCCAAAGAGTAGACTCTTCTTCTTTTGACATGAAACACTTAGCAAGAGCATTAGTAGCACTTTTAAAAGAAACTTGATAAATATTGTCTACTCTTGCTCCTACTAGTACCGTATCCAAAGTGTCATTTTGTCTAACTAGACATTGACTTGGTTGGAAATCAATTGTGTAACCCGTGTCACATAATTGACTGACACTTAGGAGATTAAACTTCATCCCCTTGACTAGAAGGACATTTGAGATTCTAAGACATTCGGATATTTGAATGTCTCCTATTCCTATGACCTTAAGGCTACCATTGTTACCAAATGATACATTACCTCTACTCTTCTTGTGAAATATGGTAAACAATGATCTATCCCCGGTCATGTGTTTGGAGCATCCACTATCAACAAACCAAGTTGATAGATGCTCCCCCTCAATCATAACCTACACAATTCGAAAAATAGAAGTCTTAGGTACCCAAACCTTGGGACCTAAAGCATCAACTAAACATGACTTAGGCACCCACGCCTTGACAACTTTCTTTTGAGTCTTGGGTGTCCTAGATTGTCTCATGTCAGTCCTAGACATGAGAGATACAAAAGAGGGTTCCTTAGGGCAGTAACCAATACCGGCCCTATTGTAGACCGCTCTTTGGACATTCAAAATCATATCTAAGGTCTTAGAGCTATTTGAGAATTTCCCAAGAATATTCTTGAGCTTCTCAACTTCACTCTTCAAGGATTGGTTTTCCTCTACTAACCCATTATCATGCATATCACTGATTTCCTCAACCTTAGAGGATTTTAAAGTTTCAATTTCATGCTTCAAAGATTTAATTTCATCTTCTAGTAATTCAACATGCAAGTCATCAATGTTATCATCCCTAGAAGCTTTCAATTGATCAATCTCTAATTGCAATGCTTTAACTTTGTTTTTGGACTTCTTAAGCATACGAGTTAAACATGCAATTGCTCTATAACATTTTTCAAGCTCGGGAGAAGTTACCTCTTCATCATCCGAAGATGATGAAGCCGCGTTTGAGGAGCTTGAAGTTTCTTCACTGCTCTCCTTTCCAAGAGCCATGAGAGCCACTTTCCTTGTACTCTTTTCCTCTTTTTCATCATCGGATGAGCAAGAGGATGACTCATCCCAAGAGGCCTTCAATGCCTTCTTCTTCTTCTTGGGATTCTCTTCTTTTCTTTTGGATTTTTCCTCCTTCTTCTTAAGCTTCGGACACTCATTCTTGAAGTGTCCTTTCCTACCACACTCAAAACAGGATGCATTATTCTTATCAAGTTTGGATTCACTAGTATTACCTCTCCTTTTGAAACGTCGGTCTCTTCGCATCATCCTCCTCACAAAGTTGGCCATTTCGGATGAAGAAGAGCCGCTGCCATCCTCCTCGGAATCGGATTCGGATTCGGAAGAAGATGAAGAAGATGAGACCTCCTTCTCCTTCTTCTTCTTAGTGACTCGATCCCCTGCAACTAAGGCAATCCCCTTCTCCTTGGGGCCTTTGTTAGCCATTTCATGCAATTCCATCTCACAAAATAAATCATCTAACTTCACAATAGATAAATCCTTGGATACTTTGTAGGCATCCATCATGGATAACCACAAAGCATTTCTTGGAAATGCTTTCAAGACATACCTCACAAGGTCGCGATTCTCGACCTTTTCATCAATTGAATTAAGTCCATTAAGAACTTCCTTGAACCGACTATGGAGCTCACTTACCGACTCATTCTCCTTCATGGAGAGATTTTGAAGTTGATTGAGGAACAAGTCCCTCTTGGCAATTCTAGAGTCTCGGGTGCCTTCATGGAGCTCTATGAGTTTGTTCCACAAATCTTTTGCACTCGTGAAGGGACCAACCTTGATGAGTTGGTCTTTGTTCATGCCGCATTGTAGAGTGACAACCGCCTTAGCGTCGGCTTCACTTTTCCTTGTTTGTTCAGTAGTCCACCGCGAAGATTCGAGTTCCTTGCCTTCATCATCCTTAGGAGGGGTGAATCCCTCCTTCACCGCGAACCAAGTATGGATGTCCATCTTCAAATAGTATTCCATCTTTGATCTCCAATATTGGAAGTCGGCACCATCAAAGAATGGAGGTCGGGTGGTGGAGAAGCCTTCTCTCAATGCCATCTTGTTGAGAACTCTCGGTTGTTAAGCCGTAAACAGAGAACCTTGCTCTGATACCACTTGTTGGGAACGAGATGGCTATAGAGGGGGGGTGAATATAGACAATCGCTTGCCCCTTTAAAACTTATCACAATTTCTGCAACTCAAATATCAGTAGCACAACGGAAAGAATAGAAAACAGAGTATGTAGAAAAACGAAACAAAAGCAAAACAAACACAACTAGCAAGATCGCTAACAAGGAGGGTTTACAAGGTTCGGGGATAACTTGCCCCTACTCCTTGGCGTGCCCTTGAGGTGGGCGATCCCTTGATCGTCGGCAGATCAAGCCCCGGTTAACACCGGATATGAAGCAACCTCCTTCTCGGTGGAGAAACCTCTCCACAGCGTGTTTCAAACAATGATATATAATGAGCACAATGAAACAACAACAAGAAGGTCTTACTCAAACACTTAGAGAGGACAAAACACAGCAAGCTTCCCTGAGCTCCACCCAGTGGCGATCTCACGCAGACCCCTGTCTGCTTCGTGTCTTCCCACTGTCGGACTTCAAGCTTCTTGTTTTCTTCTTCAAGCGCTCAAGTATGATGAATGCTTCTCAATAGCTTGCTTAGAATGGTTGAAGAACTCAAGAACAGCAAGCTTCTAGCACAGGAACTCTAGGGCACGAAAAGACTTCAAGAACTGCAAGTCGTCTAAACTGTGTCTCATCTGAACTCAACTCTCACGTTCCTTTTGTTTCTCCGCCAAGCGACAGGTGACACCATCTCTGTAGCTCCCAGCTACTCATCTGCCAACGCCAGCCTCTACTGAGCTATCTCTAGACTCACTGAGCTCCTCAGTCGAGCTCCAGTCTCAGCTCCAGTCTGCAGCTCGCCGTTGCAACCTGAGATGGGAAAAGGGACAAACCTGCTCCAAGGAAAGCGCGCTTTGACTTCTCCTTGAGTGTTTGAATCCTCCCCTGTCACCTGAAACTCAATCAGAGCATTAGAGCAGAAGATCACAAAGCATATCACATACATTAGCAAATCGGATACGATCAGACGCTCTGACGACGTCTGACAGTGAAATTTGAATTAAAGTGATCGGTCACCGGACCGATCCAGGGTATGTGGATCGGTCACCAGACCGATCCACTGCTTTGCTGGGATTCTCAGCTCTCGACGCTATACACGCCTGATCGGTCACCGGACCGATCAGGGTGAAGCCTGATCGGTCACCAGACCGATCAGAATGGATCCTGATCGGTCACCCAGACCGATCAGGGCAGATGAACAGTTGTTTTTTAATCAATCCCAAGATCCCTGATCGGTCACCGGACCGATCCAAGACTCTGATTTGCAAGGGAACTCACTCATCGTTTGCTCCCTGATCGGTCGCCAGACCGATCAGGAGCAAGACAGCAAGGAAGCAGCCTGCTCCCTGATCGGTCTCCGGATCGATCAGGAGCCACACAGTAGATTCCCAATCTCACTGTGCGCTCCCTGATCGGTCACCAGTACGATCAGACATAGCTGGATCGGTCACCAAACCGATCCACTAAGGAGCAGCGTGCCAAAAGTCCCTGATCGGTCACCAGACCGATCCAGTGACTCTACCCAGCCCTCCAAGCTAGGGATTCATCCACCTTAGCCCTCCAAGCTAAGGATTTTTCCATCTAACTCTCCAAGTTGGGAATTTGCACCTAACCCTCTAAGTTAGGACTTTTCACCTAGCCCTCCAAGCTAGGACTTTTCACCCAACTCTTCCGAGTTAGAACATCATCCAACCTAGCCCTCCAAGCTAGGCACCTGACCCTCCAAGCCAGGACTTTTTCACCTAATTCTCCAGGATGGGAATTTGCACCTAACCCTCCAAGTTAGGACTTTTCACCTAGCCCTCCAAGCTAGGACTTTTCACCCAACCCTTCCGAATTAGGACTTTTCCAACACCTAACCTCCCAGGTTAGGATTTTCCAACACCTAGCCCTCCAAGCTAGGATTTTCCACACCTAACCTCCCAGGTTAGGATTTTCCATATCATGCCTAATCCTCGATTAGGACTTAATCATAATCATCATAATCATCCTCCTAAACTAAAATCGTTGTTAACACCAAAACAACAATCAGGGTCAGACTGCATCAACAATTTGAATGATGAACTTGTCATTCTTCTTTCCCTTCCTTCTCTTGGCCCAAAATCCCTCTTCTCCCTCTCCTTCTTGCTTTGTAAATCTCCTCTTGTGGCTAGCACCACAAGGTGATTCTTCTACGAAGCTTGAGAGATCGTGTTCGTATAGATATGCATAGAGGCACGGACACTTGAACGTGCAAGAGATCCAGCATACCTCGGATAAGAGGGATAAGCGAATGGCACGCGCCAAAGGTATACCTATACGGTAGGAATTTGTAAATTAATTTTGTATGAGTTTTCTTTCGCATGGATCGTTCATGGGTTCTCTTATTTCTGCTGTGATTTTTTAAATATTTTTGTCTATAGATCCCTACACCCTTATGATCAAGCCACACTCCTGTAAATCTACCTAACCTATAGGTTTACCTTTTGCTTAAAGGTCCCTTGGTAGACTTCTCACATTTCCTAACTTCAAGTTAGAACTAGTCACTTGATAGACTTCTCACCTCTTTATCTAACTTCTAGTTAGAACTTCCCTTCTCCCCACGCGCTAGCCACAATATTAGGCTAGTAGCCCCCGTGATTTATCTCTTTCATGTTGACCCTGGAATAGGTTGGTGGGGGCGCTGGGGTGAGCGAATTATCTTTTGCCACCTAGTTAGTACTTCCCTTGCTAATTTGATCATGACTAGACCTCTCTCACATCTAAACTGACCAGACTTAGGTATCTTGTCAAATATCGAAACCCTAGTGACTGATTTCTCTAATATGGTACTCTTTGCTTCAACAACTCAACCATCTAGATTTATACATCCCGACTTTCCTAATCATATATGCCACACTACAAGCATCTCTCCTCTCATTGGGGTTTTTCGCATCGGTCCAAGTATCTCATTAATCTTTTATCTCAAGCCTTTGCATACCTTAATTGTCTACGTGGCAATTTTTTAAATTTATATATATATATATATATATATATATATATATTAAAAATTAATACTAATGTGAACCAAGGTAACCAAGATCAAAAGCATCTATCCTAACCAACCACACTATAATTATTTATTTATTTTATGATGATTTTCTATTGTTATCTTATTAATTACAAAAAAGTGTTTATTTATTTATTAATTAATTTGTAACTAATTAATATTTTTTTACTATATAATTATTTTAATAAATCCAACAACAATTGAGTCTAACAAATAATTTTATAAAAGTATATATTTTTAAAAAATAATATAATAATTTTGAATACTGACGAATCATGAACTGAACCGTGAATCGATGGTTCTGAACCGTGAACCATAACCATCTTGAGCGGTTAATGTTAAGGGTCGACTTGTCAAGAACCGTCGAACCAGTGATTCTAAACCATTGAACCGTCAATTTCGAACTGTAGTCAAGTCTACTCTCTCTCGTCATGATAGTGATCCCTTCCCTAGGCCTCACATGTATTAAAACATTGTTGGCACCCTTTAGAACCTCACCCTCACTCACCCTGAAATTGCCTTTGCGGTCAATCGAGCCTATTAGTTTATGCAGTCTCTTGCTTCTTCTTCTCCTCGAGTGTCAGTCAAACACATTCTTCGATATCTTCGACACTCCGTACCATGGCCTTTCGATTCAGCCATCTACATTTTTGGGATAACAGTGTTCTCTGATGCTGATTGGGTTTGTCTCGATGATCATGCTCGACTACGTACTATTACATCTTTCTTGATGACAATCCCATTTCCAAGAATTCTGAGAATTAAACAACTTGTTATCGCTCAGTCCAGTACAGAGTCTGAATACAGGGCCCTAGCCCAGGCTATTTCTGAACTTTGTTGGATACAATCACTCTTGATTGGACCCTAATTTTCTTTACCACACCCTCCGATTCTTTAGACCAATAATATTGGTGCGATTTTCTTAATTGCTAATCTAGTGTTTCACACATGAACTAAATATATTGAGATTGATTTCTACATTGTTCATGAATGAGTCACTCGCAAGTTACTTCAGATACTCTATATTTCTAACAAAGATCGAGTTGTTGATATCTTCACGAAGGGCCTCTCCTCACATCGATTTGCTCTTCTCTAAGATAAGCTCATGGTGTGTGCTTCCCTGTTTCGCTTGAGGGGGGTTGTTAGAGATAATAATTCAATACTCCAAAATAAATCACAATCACTATCACAATCACATCAGGATAATCACATCATCTTCACAAAATAAGCCAATCATTAATATTTGATTGGATATTCACTCTAATTGTAGCATAGTTTTCTAAATGCCTGATTAGCATATCTTTGTGTATGAATAGACGTTGTAACATACATATTTGATATATAGAATACACTGCGAATTGTTCTTCACCTTACTCATTGTTTCTCTAATTATAATGTGGACTTTCGACTGTCAAGTGTTTGGTTAACCGTAATCCACTTGGACTTTTCTACTTCCTAACTCTTTGTTGGACATTCGATTATCAAGTATTTGATCAGCGATGATCTACTTGGACTTCTTTTGTTGGACTTCTGATTGTCAAATGTCTAATTAATCATGACCTATTTGGGCTTCTCACTCAACCATTAAAATCTAAATCAATCTTGGTCAACATAACGCAAGATCAATTCCACCAACAATCTCCTCCTCCAACTATCTCTCTTTTTTTCTTGGCATCTCACTTTATGTCACGCCCCCAGAGGCACATGCTTCCTCGAAAATCGGGTAACATCTCCCCTGTACGGCGGACAATATGGGGCAAATATACATAATATCTCCACCAATATAGCTCAGCCACAAGCGGCTGGCATCACAACAATAAGTATAAACACAACCACGCAGTTCTTATATCAACGAAAGAAATAATGGGTGGCTCAGCCACCTTAATCATAAAAGAACTACAACTTAATAAGACACTCCACAACGAATAAATCAGACCAATAAGACATGACTATAAAATTGTCAAGACCATACCAGAAATAATATAAAATGTGGAAACAAAGAAACTACGGAGAACCAACTCTGAAATAACTCCAAACCAAAATAACCCGGTGAAACTGAGGGACTGAGGGACTGGCAACTGGATCATCTCCTGGCTCCAAGCAAAACCACTACCTGCTATCTGAAACAACAAAAAGGGAAGCAGGGGTGGTGAGTCCGGGCGGACTCTGCGGGTATATGAGTAGACAATAAGCATGACATAAATAAGATAACGAAGTAGAGAATCAAAAGGTACAGTCCATAAGAAATATCAGATTTACCTAATCATGCATAACATATAGTAAAACGACATAGCATAAAAATCCAGGTAAGCACTAGGCATGAATAAACAACTCAACAACAATAATATCAAGATAGACATGCATGTCATACATATGCAACAATCATAGCTCATATAAGTGCATCAAACACAAACAAATGCATAAAAGAAATACGTATGCACATGATGCAATGACATGTGTCACCCCTGACGCTAGTCAAGCCGTCAATACATCCCATCCGTGTGACCGAGTGGGTAGGGCTGTGACAACTGTACCACTCCAACAACAACAATAATACCACATAAGGCGTGGTTGAGTGGACAGGATGCTGGGGAGCACACACTCCAGACCCCGGTACATTGGGGGAGCTATCAACAGCTACAATATATATCCCTCGAAAAACAACAACGGTGAGGGTGAGCTACCAACAGCTCATCCCTCTAAAATAACGGTGAGGGTGTCACTGTCTGGCATGACAGGACAAACACTCGCACTCTAACCACTACCATGACAACATGTGGTTGAGTGAATCGAGCAACAAAATGACTAACGACGGCTTAACCAAATGTAAGCCAACAGTCGTTAGTATGCAACGTGCAAATATGGTGCATGATATACGATGCACAAACAACCGGAGAAACAACGATGCAATAAAATCCAACGAGTAAAACATGCATCGATACAACCAACCGAAAATCGAAAACCAACGATTATGCGCCTACACTACTAGGTAGGATATTTCTAATGTCAAATAAGTCTTATTGTGTTTAATGAACTTCTAAGTGCTCGCGTACAAGCGGCACTTTACAGAACAGAAAATCAATAGAGGACTGTACAGATACAAATTTAAAAATACTCAAAGATGAACGAAGAATAAGTCTCAACGGCGATGTTTTAATTAACGACAAAGAACAAGGTCAAGCAATCCTATCAGACATAATATAGTCATGCTTTTAAGGTAAAGAAAACTACTCGAGTACAAAGGAGAAGTACCCGCCTTTTAAATTGTAGAAGTCTGTAAACGAGAACCTTCCACGATCAACCAAACGAGTCCAAAGTCAAGGTCCTGTTAAATAATTAGAATTAAGCTATTTATACAATTAAATAAATTAGCTAATAGTCAAACACGATTAGAATAAATCCTAACTATAATACTTATTTAATCAACTCATAACTAATACCGAAAAACCCAACCTAAACTTTTAAATAAATGGACACCCATCAAGCTCTTAAATGTCACATGACCCATAGCTTCAAGAGCAGCTCTCGGTAGTGTCCATAACAGCTCAAAGCAAACTCCACCAAACACTACAAATCCGAGATTATCACTCACGGCACAAGTGACCTTTGCAACTTTCAACCATAACTCAAGCAATACTATTTGTTTCACCCTGAGCCGAAAGCAACCGACCTCCTCTACGGTGGATCACCAACAGAACAAGGATACCCATCCCTTAACAATTCTAAAACACCAACTCCAACATAACTCCATGATAAGAAAATAGCAATCACTCAACTAAACTGCCATCAAGATTAAGAAATCAAAAATCAAAGTTCTAACTTATGTCATATCCGTATGCCGAATGTATTACACAGAATATTAGAACTTCCTCTAAACGATTCAACTAAGAGAGACCCTTTAAAAAAAATCAAATCCTTACCTTGCTGCCGGTGAGGAAATCCAAGGAATATACTTGGTCGGCAGAACCAGGCGATCAGTGGAGGCAAGGGCACTTCGGCTTGGGCTTCACGTGACGAGGAAACCAAAGGCAGAAGTTAGGGCTCAACGGCGTCGGCGTCGGCTCTACGTTGCGTCAAGAGCCTTCGGTGCTCTGCTCGTGCTCGACGCCGGAGTAGAGAAAGCAGAAGGGAAGTGGAGAAGAAGAGATGAGAGGTAGAGTAGAGGGCGTGGGGCGACGGTCGGCGTCGCTAGGGCTGCGGGCGGTTGGCGTCGGTTTCGCGCAGGGGAAGTTGGCGCAACTCAGCAGAGGGGTTTCGGGCGGTTTTCAAGAGGCTCGGGGAGAACTTAGGGCACGGGGGAAAAAGAAATGTTTTGGGGTGTTTAATAGTTTTTGACATTTTTGCAAAAAGGCCCTCCAAGTTTCGAAAATTACAACTAAGCCCTTTAAAATTTCAGTTTTCAACACTTTATCATGAAATATATTAGTCAAACATCGAATTCAACTCAAACTAACTCGAGTTTGATAACGATCAAAGGTCTATTGTACCACTAAATTGTAATCTCACTCAGATTAATATTTATGCATATTTGAATTAACGTTTATGCTTTTCATAGATCGAAACAAACCAATAATATTCCTCAATCACTTAAATAATTTATACATTAGTTTCTCAGTCAANGAGCCTACTGATCTCTCTGATCGATCAGCCGAACGATCAGGAGCGCGCCTGATCGGTCATCGACGATCAGGCCCAAGCCAGTCCGATCAGGCTGTAGCCTGATCGGTCTGGGCGCTATCAGATCGAACGGTGATCCGTTCAAACGCATTAAATTGCGGTTGGTGGACCGATCCACCAACCAAATAACTTCCCGAAACCCTTTACTTCCGAACCCTAGCGCCGAAAACCCCCCTCGTGCGCGACCCTGTGTGTGCGGGAAGACCTCCTGCGTGTTCTTCTTCCTCGCGTGAGCGTGAGTGTGAAGGGTTCTCGGAGTCCTGTGCGCGTTCCTCTCTCGCAGAAACACTCTGCGACCATCTTCTTGCGCCGAGAGCACCCTTCCGCGCAAGCTTTCCTACTGTCGATCTCCAAGAACTACTCCAATGGCACCAAAGTAAGTTTTTGCTTTGGTTTTTCATTCGAATCAGTCTATAATGCTTGTTTGTGAAGCTAACCATGTTTTGGCTCTTGCTCTTGCTTCGTATTGTTGTGACCCTTCTGTTTTTGCCGTGACCCCCTTTCTCACCATATGATCAAAATTCCTTTTGATTTAACGTCTAACTTTTGATTGGGTGTTACCTTATATGATCAATTCCTTGCCGTGTGATCACTTCCTTGATTAAATCATGTGTATGACCAATTCAACCCCCTTTTAGAATGTCTTCTAAGGGCAAGGAGATTGGGGACGCAGCTCAAGGGGGAAAACCCCTGCTGCATCTGGGCCTTCCAAACGCCACAGCCCTCTTCTAGCTCCCGGTTTCCGAATGCGGCCTGTGAACAGGCCTTCCAAGCACGGACCTTCAAACTATTACCCTGTCGTTCAATAGATGTCCCCTTCTTAACTGAATATTGTCCATCAGTCATGGAGATTGTCCTTCACTACAATCTTGGTTTTCTTCTCTCTCTCGAAAGGACCATCAATTACGATCTAGTCTCCGAATTCTACAACAATCTCCAACAAAGTCCTCAAGGGAGTTTCGAGTTCACTACTCGGGTCGGGAAGATGAACCTCGATTTTTCATATGAAATTTTAGCCGGGTTTCTGGGTGGTCGACGATCACCAAACATGTATTCACTCTATCCCGAGCTTCCTAATCCCCTGCTAGCACCCTTTGCAGATGTTACCCTTGATTCCATTCATCAGTATTTCTTTGGTTATCCGCGTCCAGACGGTCTTGATGAGCTTGGCCCTGACTTTCCTACTTTTGCTGCACTGCGTCTCTCTCCCACTAGCTACATATTGTTCAAGATCATCACGAATTGTATCCTTCCAATCACCTCCAAACCTTTAGCTGAGATTCGACCCTATCACTGCCTGATGCTCTACGGCATGCACCGCCGTTTGGACTTCGATATCATGGAGAGCATCTTCCAGTCCATCTTATCTTATCGAGAGTCCAGCCGACGCACTGTCTACATGCCTTTTGGTCACGTTATCACCGACTGGCTCATGTCAGTAGGTGTTGATGTTACCAAGGGCCGGACAATGCCCATGGTGCGACAGGATTGCAGACTTGGCTAGCGAGCTTTCGCCAAGTCTAGCATCATTGTTCGGGAGCCCGATCGGATGTTGATCTGGAAAGATAGTAGGGTTCTTGGGGAGTTACCACGAGGAGGTCCACAGGGTCAGGCGCCAGCCGCCGCTGCTGATGATGATGACTATGATGAGCCGGATCCAGATCTCCGATGGCAGATTTCAGAGCTCGATCAGACGCTACAGGAGCTTATTCAGTTCAGGGCGGCAGATCGCGAGGAGTTTCGATCAGGCTTTCGCTCCGTTGATTCCCGACTGACCGGGATAGAGACCCAGGTCTCGGGGACCCGTACCCTCCAACAGACATGGTATGATGAGTGGCACAGCCACACATTTCCAGGAGGTGTACCTTCATCGAGTACTGCACTAGGGTCCTTTGCTCCTACTGATACCACGATGGCCGATCTCGTGCACGATGAGGATCCCCCCGCTGATGCTTGAGCTTGGGTGTTTGCTGTTCTTTTTCCATGCTTTGTGCACTTGACCATGTTTGGTCTGTTTGACTATTGGGTTGTATGCCCTTTTTGACTTGCTTAGTGTGGCCTTATGTCGCACGTATATTGCTACTTGTTTGGATGTTGTATGCCTTGACTTGTCTTACATTGCCTCACATGCTTATCTATTTTTAGTATGCCTATTGTTGATGCCATGTTGTTTATATGAGTTTTATCTGCATGTTTGCTAAATTGTCATGTTCATGCTTATAATGCCATGTCTACTTGATACATATGAATGTTATGGCATACTCTGTGAGTTGTTACTTCATGTTCGTATGATGCATGTGCTTGCTATACCTTGCTCTGTATTTTTCACATGTGGTCATATGGTTATCTAAAAATCATACCTATCCTTGTTGATTTGGGATACCCCTAGGGTTGAGGGGGAGCTTGTTTAAAACTTAACAGCCCGTCTAGACCCTTTTCGTGTTCGACAAAGGGGGAGAGTGTGGATTGTTTAAGTTTAAGTTTGGAATGATCATGTTGTAGGGGGAGGATCTGGATTCCCCTATGATTCTAAA
Organism: Boesenbergia rotunda; assembly: GCA_024364735.1. NCBI lineage: Eukaryota > Viridiplantae > Streptophyta > Magnoliopsida > Zingiberales > Zingiberaceae > Boesenbergia > Boesenbergia rotunda. The sequence goes on along the minus strand of JAGFNQ010007746.1, from coordinate 49,393 downwards.
GTTGAGCTATTGACATGTTGTAGGGGGAGGATCTGGATTCCCCTATGATTCTAAAGTTGAGCTATTGATTGAGAATCCCTAAACTTAAAATCGGATTGTCAAACAACAAAAAGGGGGAGATTGTTGATGCAGTCTTGCCCTGATTGTTGTTTTGGTGTTGACATCGATTTTAGTTTAGGTTGATTATGATTATGATGATTATGATTAAGTCCTGGTCGGGGATCAGGCATGATATGGAAAATCCTAGTCTGGGAGGCTAGGTGTTGGAAAATCCTAACCTGGAGGGTTAGGTGTTGGAAAATCCTAGTCTGGGAGGCTAGGTGTTGGAAAATCCTAGTCTGGGAGGCTAGGTGGTGAAAAGTCCTAGCTTGGAGGGCTAGGTGTTGGAAAAGTCCTAATTCGGAAGGGTTGGGTGAAAAGTCCTAGCTTGGAGGGCTAGGTGAAAAGTCCTAACTTGGAGGGTTAGGTGCAAATTCCCATCCCGGAGAATTAGGTGAAAAAGTCCTGGCTTGGAGGGTCAGGTGCCTAGCTTGGAGGGCTAGGTTGGATGATGTTCTAACTCGGAAGGGTTGGGTGAAAAGTCCTAGCTTGGAGGGCTAGGTGAAAAGTCCTAGCTTGGAGGGCTAGGTGAAAAGTCCTAACTTGGAGGGTTAGGTGCAAATTCCCAACTTGGAGAGTTAGATGGAAAAATCCTTAGCTTGGAGAGCTAAGGTGGATAAATTCCTAGCTTGGAGGGCTAGGGTTGAGTCTCTGGATCGGTCTGGTGACCGATCAGGGACATTGGCACGCTGCTCCGTAGTGGATCGGTCCGGTGACCGATCCAGCTATGTCTGATCGGACTGGTGACCGATCAGGGAGCGCACAGTGAGATTGGGAATCTACTGTGTGGCTCCTGATCGGACCGGTGACCGATCAGGGAGCAGGTTGCTTCCTTGCTACCTTGTTCCTGATCGGTCTGGTGACCGATCAGGGAGCAGACTGTGAGTGAGTTCCCTTGCTGATCAAAGTCTTGGATCGGTCCGGTGACCGATCAGGGATCTTGGATCTGATTAAAAAATCACTGTTCATCTGCCCTGATCGGTCTGGGTGACCGATCAGGCGTCATTCTGATCGGTCCGGTGACCGATCAGGCTTCACTCTGATCGGTCTGATGACCGATCAAGCGTGTATAGCTGCGAGAGCTGGGAATCCCAGCGAAGCAGTGGATCGGTCTGGTGACCGACCCACACGCCCTGGATCGGTCCGGTGACCGATCACTTTAATTCAAATTGCACTGTCAGACGTGGTCAGAGCGTCTGATCGTATCCGATTCGCTGATGTTTGCTTCTGATATTTGATTCACTGTATGATTTGCTACTCTAACAGTCTGATTAAGCTGCAGGTGACAGGGGAGGATTCAAACACTCAAGGAGAGGTCAACGGAGGCTTTCCTTGGAGCAGGTTTGTCCGATTCTCCATTTCAGGTTGCAACGGCCGAGCTGCAGACTGGAGCCGAGACTGGGGCTTGGCTGAGGGGATCTCAGGAAGACCAGAGAGGCCTCAGTGGTAGCTGGCGTTGGCAGCAAGGTAGCTGGAGGCTACGGAGGATATTGTCACCTGATGCTGAGTGGAGAAATAGGGCGAAAATTGGCTTCGGGGAGGCAGAGTTCTGAAACTTGTGTTCTTGCCGCGCCTAGTGTTCTCCACAATCTGCTTGCTGCGTTCTTGAAGCTGTCATCACTTTGAGCAAGCGATCGAGAAGCAACCAATCTTTACTTGAGCGCTTGAAGGAGAGAACAAGTAGCTTGGAGTCCGACAGTGGGAAGACACGAAGAAGGGTTCTTGCGTGAGATCGCCACTGGGTGGAGCTCAGGGAAGCTAGCTGTGTTCTTGTCTTTGCTAAGTGTTTGAGTAAGATCTTTCTAGTAGTTTCTTTGTGCTTAAACTTTATCCTGATTGAAACGCTGTGAAGAGGTTTCTCCACCGAGAAGGAGGTTGCATTATATCCGGTGAAACCGGGGCTTGATCTGCCGACGATCAAGGGATCGCCCACCTTAAGGGCACGCCAAGGAGTAGGGGCAAGTTATCCCCGAACCTTGTAAACCCTCTTGTTAGTGTTCTTGGCAGTTGTCTTTGTTTTGATCTTATCTCTGTTTTAGCTTACTGCACTTTCAGTTTCTTTTGTTTCTTCCGCTGCTGTGCTACTGATAAGTTAAGTGCAGGAAACTTGTTAATCGCAAGTGAAAAGTGATTGGCTATATTCACCCCCCCCCTCTCTAGCCATCTCGTTTCCAACATTAGGGTTATGATACCTAGCAGCCCTTTGCTAGGTGCCTAGCAGCCCTTCGCTAGGTCTTAGGGTTTCAATACCTAGGTTAACTAGGACATTTCTTCAACTTAGATTACTTCTCCTTTGCTCCCCTTTGTCTGTTCAATTATATCATTGACTTAAGTGTATTGTCAAACATTAAAACACTTAAAGAAGAACATCATTGATGCAACTTGCACCAACACTACGGACGCTCGACCAAGGAACCAAAACCCTAATGTCTCGTAGTGTTACGAATGCCCGGGATACTTAGGCTTGGTCCGAGTGCTACAAAGTCCCAACCATGAACCAAAACCCTAATGTCTCGCGGTGCTGCGGATGCCCGATGTAGTTAGGCTTGGTCTGGGTTCTACAGATGCCCGACCAAGAAATAAAACCCCTAATACCTCGCGGTGCTGCGGGTGCCCGGGATGCTCAGGCTTGGTCCGGGCCAGATGCGCCAGATATCCAACCAAGATCTACGTAGCCCCTACCTGGGAACTAGAGGAGGCTCGAGGGCAGGAGGTTAATACACACAACCTACTCGACATGAAACAAGCATCCTCGGTCATGGTAAAACTAGCAGAATATCTAATTATTGCTCGAAGCACTTACACAACCGAGATAACAAATGCTTTCCTTCATCTTTATGGAAAATACATTGACAATGACATCTCAAAAGGAATACAAAGAATAGGGAATACAACCAATGGATCCAGTAGCGGAGCTCACTCCTTTGCCCGGGTTCTTCCCTATCGCTTCAGCATCGCTGCATGGTCACGTAGCCCGGAACAAAGAGGAAGATGTTGGTGCCGGAAGCACCATATCGAACCTTGTTTTGATATTGGAAAAGGGTTCAAAGTTAAGTACTATTTGTGATCTAATAAAGTTACTCAAGTGTGCAGGAAAGTCCTAGTTAATCTAGGCAATAAGTCCTGGCTGTGGGCTGGACAACTAAGTCCTGACATAAGGTTGGACAATAAGTCCTGGTCGTGGACTGGGCACTAAGTCCTGACCGAGGGCTGGGCACCGAAGACCTGGTTCGAGGAATTGGACACTAAGTCTTGGCCGAGGGCTGGGCACCGAAGACCTGGTTCGAGGAATTGGGCACTAAGACCTGACCGAGGGCTGGGCACCGAAGACTTGGTTCGAGGAATTGGGCACTAAGACCTGGTCGCAGATTGGGCACGAAGACCTAGTGAGTAAAGCTGGGCAAAAGTCCAACCGGAGGAGCCGGTTGGCAAAAAGGTAAATTCTCCTGAGAGGAGTAGGTGAGGACGCGTTCCCCGTCGAGGGAACAGTAGGCGTCGGTTCGACCTAGGGTTCCATTTGGGAGACCCGAAGTCAGAACCAAGACAGCTACGACTGTAAATACTAACTAATATTCTTGCTTTGTTTGTTTTGGAACTAACCTTGTATGCAGGGACCGAAGGAGTGTGTTTCTGCAGCTCAGAACGCCCCAAAGAAGAGGGGCAGGCAGCTGGGCTAGGCGCCCGGGAGGTCCCGGGCGCCCAAGGTCAAAGGCAAAACAGCAGTTAAGCAAGACTGCTTCTAAATCACACTGGGCGAGGCACCCGGGAGGTCCCGGGCGCCCAAGGTCAAAGTCAAAGAGGTAATCGAAGCAAAATCAGCCATGAAGTCAGCGGACCAAGTCAAGCTAGGCGCCCAGGAGGTCCCGGGCGCCCCAGTCAGCTCCAGAGGCCGATTCTGAGGGGATAAGCGTTGACCGAGCTGCGGATGAAGTTTCTCCGATCTGAAAGCACGTGTCAGGTGCCCCCAGGAGCACTATAAAAGGGGCTCGACCCCAAGGCTTCAAAGACAACTTTCCAACGCCTCTAAGCTTTTCGTTCAAGCGCTCTGCTCCGGCAAACTCCGATCTCGAGACTCTAGCGCCGACGATGACCCTCTGCTCCGAAGTACGATCCACACCGGACGTCGGTAACGAAAAGTGTATTCTTTTATTTACTGCAATATTCTTGTATCAAAATATGTAAACCTTTGCGCGATTATAGAATTGCCCGCAGTAAACGGTAGAGGACGGTGGGCCTTGGAGTAAGAGCCGACCGCGACTCCGAACCATGTAAAAATACTTATGTTCTTTGTGTGTTTGTTTTATTTCCGCTGCGTATTTTCTCTTATTCTTATCCGAAAAGATTTTCACGATATTCACCCCCCCTCTATCGTGTTTCTCGATCCAACAAGTGGTATCAGAGCGGGTGGCTCAAATTTGGTGCAACCACCAATTTGAGAGTTTTTTTTGGATTTACGAAATTTTTAATTTTATTTCGTTTCTTTCTCGTTAATCGAGGTTGGTGCAACACCACTCGATCTTTTTCGCTTTTTATTTCAAATAAATAATATTTGTGCGTCGATTTAAAATATTCTTACGCCTTTTTCAATTTTGAATTCTTATTTTTTTCACCATAAGTCGGAACTGATAAAACGATCAATTTTTGAAAATTTGTCATAAACATTTTATTATTATTATTTTAATATTTTTTCTCGAAATTCGTGCTACCTTAATTCAAGCAATCTCTTTTAACTCCTATTGTTTTTCATTAATCAGAATATTCATTTCCTAAAAATTTGTCTCAAACTTTTTATTATTATTTTTTATTATTATTCTGTCTCGAAATTCGTGCAATATTTTTGTTAGGCTATTTTTTTCTTCTCCCGCACTACTAATCCAAGACCAAGTCTTGGTACATTTTTGGTGTTTCTTTTATGTACGAGGTTTAAACTAAATGACCAACCAAGAGTGGAACAGTGCCCGTCCACCGCTATTCTCCGGCGAGAACTTCAATTTTTGGAGAAGTCAAATGGAGTCTCTTCTGAAGGCCCACATGGACTTATGGCGGATCATCCAAACGGGATTCTCTTTTCCCGTAGAAGATGAGTTATCAATCGAGTGGGACAAACTGGATGAACAAACCCTTAACCAAATCGAGACCGACACAAGGGCAACTGCAATCCTACAATGTGGCCTAACCAAGGAGCAACTCGAACTAGTAGGTCCATTCAGATGTGCCAGAGAAATTTGGGAAAAGCTAATCAATCTACACGAAGAGTTAGCACCCGACTTCAAAATTGACTCCAGATCAGAAGATGAGAAAGAATCCATACCTGACTGCGAATTCGAGCCAGAGTTAGAAGACGAATTGACTGAGACAAAAATGGTAATCAATTTCGAATCTTTTTTTGAATTACAATTAAATAATCAAACATATACTGTAATGGTCGAGGAAGGTGTAATTTCTAGTGCAGGGAAAGCTCCAAGAGAACCACCAAAGGAGAAGCTTCAACCTGTACCCGAGTCCGACTCAGACTCGGAATCAGAAGACAATGAAGGAGATCAACCCAAACTGGTCTGATTAGCTCGTGATCAGTACTGGACAAACGATCGGGAAAGGTAAGTTTTCAATATTTGAAAATCTAATATTGATCTTAAATAACGTGATTAATTCGTATAAATTAGTTAAGATTAATACGTTAAAAAACTTAATTCACAACCATGCTGATTTTAAAAAACCATAGTTTTATTTCAATTATGATGTAACTTAGATCATTTTTGTCATGTTTGCTTGTTTTTTATTATGCTTGGATTTAGAATTGGATAGGTTAAGGGTAGACAGTTTAATTAAAATTTGAACAACATAGTATTGGGTGGAGGTGAGATGATAGTATGTTAGGGAAGCCTTTCTAATAAGGTCAAGTATACACTACTTGGTCTGTTTAGTCTGGTGGAACTAGCCGAAGCTACCCATCTAAGACCCAAACTAGTTAGACCAAAATCCTTCAAGGAGTAACTTGAAGATGAATTTTCTATAAAAGGCTTTGTCAAGGAAAGGGTTGATGATCCAATAAGGCTACGACCAAAGAAGGCCTAGTGTCTCGCCAAGACCTGGAAGCTAATTATAAAAAATCAAATTCACTTTACTATTGTCAGATTTGAATCTAACACAAATTTTAAGTAAATCTTAGATTTAACACTAATTCGAAGATAAAAATAAAACATCTCACAAAACAGATAAGGTAATATGTTTTGTCATGTAGAACTGGGTGAGATGTCTAGGACCTAATAATGTAGTTCAATACTTTTTCAAAATCAACTCAATTTTTTCTAAAATTAAATCTAAATTAACTCTATATGTTTTCCACTCAACATTTTTCAAAAATTGAATTTCATTTGTTTTCAAAATTAACTCATCAAACTAAGTCTTGATTGAATGATAACTATGATCTAGGATTTGATAACTATGATCTAGGACTTGATTAACTTAATTACTGATCCGTTAAACTGGGTCAACACTAAAGTCCCTTAAGGAACTTAGATGGACGATGTCAAATACAGGGGGAGTTTTTTTTTAAAAAAAATTATATTCAGATGTTTCAAAAAAAAAAACTTCTGCTTTAAAACCATTATCATTTCAAAATGTTTTTCGAAAACGGGCCTTATGCTTTAAAAATTATCTTCATTCCAAATTGAATTTTCTAAAATTATCTTCTTGAAAATTACCATACTGTTATTCAAAACTATTCTTTTGATTTTAATAAACCCTAAAGACACAGAGAAAGGTCCACTTCATAATCTACAAGGACTCCTAGGATGTGTCAAATTTAGGGGGAGTCTGAATCAAAAGAAGAATTTCTGAAAAGTTTGTATTGGTAATTATTTGTTTTAAATTATTCTTGTGGTCTGAACCATCGATCCCTAAAGACTCAGAGGAAGAATACTTGTGGTCAACAAGCTTCCTAAGACTGGGTCAAGTTTAGGGGAGGTCAAACTGAAAGAATTGCTAATTTCAAAATAATATGTTTTCATGTACTGTATTATTTAAATCCGTCTGAAAATATAAGGGAGTTTGTTTAAATACTTTCATTTTCTTTTAATACTTTTAGAAAATAATATTTACTTGAGTTTGAAGAATTTCTAGGACACTTAGGAAAATGTCCTTGTAGTTAACAAGGTTTCTTAAGATTATGTCAGACTGGAAAAGAAACCTAGTCAAGTAAAATATTATATTTTTCAAAGTCTAATATTTCTCAAAAGCACTTATATTTTTCAAAGATATAGATTTTTTAAAAAAAAAAAAGAGGGGTACTTGCATCTTTCAAAATGCTCAATATCTTTTAAAAAGTACTTGCATTTTTTTTTATATTTTTCAAAATATTCAAAACAAGTAAACTTATTGATTAAATATTTTTTGTTGTTTATCATGCATGGACTCAATAAGAATATACAGTTGACTCCAATTTTGTTTTTGAGCATCAATTCTTCATTCTTTCAAAATTTTGTTACTTAGAAATTATCATAATTCTTGACATTATTTTTTCGCTCAAATTTTTATATATTTTTTAAGACTCATAAGCTCTGATACACAAATTTTAAATTTTTTTCAAAATATATTTTTCAAAAATTTCTTTATTAATATATGGCCAAGGGGGGGGAGAGTAGAAAAAGTGAAAATTAAATTCTTCCTTAAACTTCTTCCCCCTTTTCAAAGAAAGTTTATCTTAGAAGCTCTCACCTTTGTAATACCCAAAAAATTTTGTTTCAAACTATCATTTTCAAACTGAACTTATGAGTATGTTTAGAACTCTTTTCAAGTATTCTTTCGAAAAGCTTCAAGGGGAAAATTTTCAAATCATGAGGGAGCTTTATGCAATGTCTCAGTTTTGCATTTGGAAATGGTCTAAAACATAAGGAGAAGAGTTTCACATTAAGGGGGAGAGAAAGAAAGAGAGAAAAGATTTTTTTTAGTAAAGCAAAAATTTCTAAGTACTTCAATTTTTTTTTTGGGCTAAGTGCTGTTAAAATTTCAAAGTACTGTCAAAATACTTCAAATGATTTTAAGTATTTCAAGTGCTTCAAAATTTTCTAAGTATGTCTAAGTGTTTCAAATTTTTTTGGTACATGTTTTTTTCCTAAGTAAAATTTTCCTTAGTAAACAAAATTTGTCTGAGCAAAAACTTTTCGAAACTTTTGGCAAATGTTTCTACGTAAAGTTTCTTTTGGTGAAAAACTTGTCTAGAAATTTCTTAAAGATTTTGTTTTTCAAAATGCCTAAAGTATTTTCAAACAAATTCTTCTAAGTGTGCAAATTTTTTTCCCAATTCTCAAAGTGGAAACATTTTTAAGAGAAATTTGGCTTCAAAATCTTGTCTAAGTAATTTTTTTGCAAAGCCTTGTAAGTAGAATTTTTTTTTGCAAAACTTTTCAAAATGAAAAATTGTCTAAGTGTAAAAAGTTTTTGTTGATGCAAATGCTTTTACTCTATTGTTGAAAAACACTTTGTCAAAAACTTAGAAGTTTTACAAAAACTCAAAACTCCCTGTTAGACATGTTGTTCACCCATGTATGTTTTTGATATATGTCAAAGGGGGAGGAAAGGTCAAAGTTAAGTGTGTTATAACACAAGTATTCAGGGTTTTAGGGGGAGTATGAGACTTTTTTAAGTGTGTTATAACACAAGTATTCAGGGTTTTAGGGGAAGTATGAGAAATAGAGGACTTTTTTCAAATCTACATTTATTCTGTTCATAATTGTTATACTTCATTGATTTTTACCTTCTTTTCTTAACTGTTATAAGTTTTTACTTAACATTGAATTGTGTTGTCATAAATCAAAAAGGAGGAGATTGTTGGTGCCGGAAGCACCCCAAACCTTGTTTTGATATTGGCAAAGGGTTCAAAGTTAAGTACTATTTGTGATCTAATAAAGTTACTCAAGTGTGCAGGAAAGTCCTAGTTAATCTAGGCAATAAGTCCTGGCCGTGGGCTGGACAACTAAGTCCTGACATAAGGTTGGACAATAAGTCCTGGTCGTGGACTGGGCACTAAGTCCTGGCCGAGGGCTGGGCACCGAAGACCTGGTTCGAGGAATTGGACACTAAGTCTTGGCCGAGGGCTGGGCACCGAAGACCTGGTTCGAGGAATTGGGCACTAAGACCTGACCGAGGGCTGGGCACCGAAGACTTGGTTCGAGGAATTGGGCACTAAGACCTGGTCGCAGATTGGGCACGAAGACCTAGTGAGTAAAGCTGGGCAAAAGTCCAACCGGAGGAGCCGGTTGGCAAAAAGGTAAATTCTCCTGAGAGGAGTAGGTGAGGACGCGTTCCCCGTCGAGGGAACAGTAGGCGTCGGTTCGACCTAGGGTTCCATTTGGGAGACCCAAAGTCAGAACCAAGACAACTACGGCTGTAAATACTAACTAATATTCTTGCTTTGTTTGTTTTGGAACTAACCTTGTATGCAGGGATCGAAGGAGTGTGTTTCTGCAGCTCAGAACGCCCCAAAGGAGAGGGGCAGGCAGCTGGGCTAGGCGCCCGGGAGGTCCCGGGCGCCCAAGGTCAAATCCAAAGAGGTAATCGAAGCAAAATCAGCCACGAAGCCAGCAAACCAAGTCAAGCTAGGCGCCCAGGAGGTCCCGAGCGGCCCAGTCAGCTCCAGAGGCCGATTCTGAGGGGATAAGCGCTGACCGAGCTGCGGATGAAGTTTCTCCGATCTGAAGGCACGTGTCAGGTGCCCCCAGGAGCACTATAAAAGGGGCTCGACCCCAAGGCTTCAAAGACACAACTTTCCAACGCCTCTAAGCTTTTCGTTCAAGCGCTCTGCTCCGGCAAACTCCGATCTCGGGACTCTAGCGCCGACGATGACCCTTTGCTCCGAAGTACGATCCACACCGGGCGTCGGTAACGAAAGTGTATTCTTTTATTTACTGCAATATTCTTGTATCAAAATCTGTAAACCTTTGCGCGATTATAGAATTGCTCGCAGTAAACGGTCAAGGACCGTGGGCCTTGGAGTAGGAGTCGACCGCGACTCCGAACCAAGTAAAAATACTTGTGTTCTTTGTGTGTCTATTTTATTTCCGCTGCGTATTTTCTCTTATTCTTATCCAAAAAGATTTTCACGATATTCACCCCCCCCCTCTATCGTGTTTCTCGATCCAACAGAAGAGAGGGGGGAGCAGTAGCTACAACTCCTCGGATGATACACTGCTCCAGGCCCGCCTGATGTCCGATGCCCAAAACTTAGGGAAACGGGCGATCAGGCGGAGGAGAGCAACCGGGGAGGAGAAGAAGATGAACCACTAGGAGATGCTCTCAGGTGAAACAAATGATGTCATCTCTGTCATGCTCCCTAGCGAAGCATGTAAGGTCTTTTCCAGACTCTCCAGTGAAACATGTGATTCCGTCTCCGTTGGGCTCTCCCAGAAAAGATGCAACCTCATCTCTGCTATGCTCCCCAGTGACGCCGAAAACCCCTGCTAGAAGGGGGGACGATGGAGGATGTACCAGAAGGTGGTACACTTCATAGGGGACTCTGGGAGCGCCTGACTTAGTCGGGACAGACGGGACTTCGCACCCCTTGGGGCGACGAACCTCCTCCCTTGTCGGGTTTCCCTCTAGGCTGCAACCTCGTTTCCCATTTTGATCCATAAGGACGGGAAGGAAAGATGGATGGGAATGAACGCGTTGGCCTTCACCTTTATAGAGGAGGCTGCCCCTCCACATTTAATGTAGGCACGGTGCAGGAGCAGTAATAGACGCCAATCCTGAAGCGTCGCGTCGGTTGGTATGCCTCTTCAACGCCTGGGAATTCGCAACCCATTTATGAGTCAATTCAATAGAGTGCCTGGGGCCCGGAGATGACGGTTCGGAGGCCGCAAACACTCAATAGAGAAAGGAGTCGACAGGGATCCCACAGAAGAGTAGCCGCGGGCTTGGTAAGTGGGCTTGCGGGGTTATCTTGGGGAGATCCATACCTATGATCAAACTCGAAAAACTTCTAAAGACGCCTGACGTCACAGGAGGTGTTGGGTCCCTAGGACCAACCCAAGGGGGCGCGAGGGACAAGCAGTGGCTCCCTAGCTCCCTTACCCCAGGGGCTGAGAGGGAATGCGTATTGTCCAAAAAAAGTTAATCTGCTGTCTGGCCCCTGTAGTCAAAGAAAAATACCGATCCTTCCACTCTCTAAGCCCTCGAGATGAAGACGAATGATATAGGGAGTCAGACGCAAAAGATTGCAGAGGACAATAAGGCAAAGAGATATTTTCATTATAATCAAAATGAGTACATCGGGGCCAAGCTCTCGGGTAACAAATAATCCTACAACTCTTTGTCCTCGGAAGGGAGCTCTTCCCAAACTTGGTCGATGCTCATGAAGCCCAGGTTGGCATCCAGAGGCAAAAGTTGGGTCTTCTTTAGTTGGTCGATGGCCCCGTGGAAGCCTTGCTTCAAGCGTTTCATCACCTGGCCGACAATGATGTCACCAAATTCATCCGACTCCAGGTACATAGCCTTGAAGTCTGCCTCAGCCTCTTTCATACGGGAAGCTTCAGTAACCTGAAATTTGCGTACGTCGGCCTCAGTAGCCTCCTTGGCACGCTTTAGTTGCTCCATCTCAGCAACCATTTTGTCTTGGTCTGCCAGAGCTTCCTTGAGTCTGTCCGAGATGGCCCACACTTCCGACCGTGCCTGGGTCAGATCTTCCTCGAAGTCAGACAAGCGATCAGACGCCATCATGAGGTCGGACTCCTTCTGGCCGAGCTGGCGAGCTTGGTCTTTGACACGTTCAGCTAACCTCCCTGCCGAGGCCTCCAAAAGGCGGACATCGCCCGACAACTTCTTCTTCTTCGCTTGAAGCTGGTCCCACTCCCGAGTCACCCGGAGTAGGTCGTTGGTGACAGCCACAGCCTTCTCGGACACCAAATGTTTTCGATGCCTGGAACTCTGGAGAGAGGACTCCATGGCCAGCAAGGTGTCCAGCTGATGCTCCACCTTCGAGCGGAGGGCTCTGCTCCGCTTGCATAAGTCCCGCTCTATGCTCGTGGTCAGCTGCGGCCTCTGCTCTCAGGGCCCGACGGGTCAAGGCCTCAATCTTGGGCCAGGTGTACAAGCCATGGCCGGCTGTCAAGCAGTCTTCAGTCGCCTATCATTACAACCGGCGATTATAGAGCATACAAGAAAACAGCCTATGTACCGGGAACACACACCTTCAAAAGGGACTCACGGAGAGTGGCGAGATGCCCCGCAGAGACTCGCACGGCTTCCCCCTCTTGAGACCTTGAGATGTCAACCCGGCTCTCGGAAGGCAACGAGCCCCTGTGCGGGGGAACTAGCTTGACAGTGGGAGCTCCGGGTGGCAAGGTAGAAGGGTCGGAGTCGCCCTCTTTGGAGCTGGAAGTCCCCTCGGAAGAAAGGCCCTCGGCCGGAACCTTCTTCAACTGCACCGGGGGGAAAGATTGCATGGAAGCCTCCAACGCCGCATCCAGCCTTTTTTGAAGGCAGTCAAGTTGCATTCGGTATTGGATGGGCAATACTTTCTTACCCTTTAGGGCCTCGGCAGGGTCAACCGAAGAAGAGCCGGAGGCCTGATCACCTTCCTCCGGAGTGGTAGTCGACGGAAAAGGGGGAGATAGGGGAATAGCTTCCCCACCATCGGAGGATGAAAGATCCTCCTTAGGTACAGATGGAAGGGTGCTGGGGCCCCTGGAGCGCAGCCTTTTCCATCTGGGGCCCGAGCCTACCAGAACATTCCTCTTCTGCCGACCAGAGAATAAGGTTGTTGAGGGGGTAGTAGGAGACGATGGCCCCTCGGTGACCCCTTCCGGATGGACAGCAGCCGTGGGCGGGTCATCCTCTGAAGGAATGCCCACCTCCGGGTCAACCAACGGACCAGAAGTCCCCCGGTCCGCAAATGGCGGAGGTGCAGCAGTAACCTCTGCTCGTCCTAGCGAGGTAGACCCACGGGACGATTCAGCAGTCCCCTCCGAGGACTCAGCTGGAGCATAGGGCGCACCAGGAACAGCGGGGGGAGGGGCCAGCGCGTCCTTGTTGGCCTCCTCCCACTTGATAAGTCGGTGCATCACCCTCAGAAACATGAGTTCCTCTGCAATAACCAAGCAAGAGGATATCAATTAGAACTAATAGGCATTGAGGAAAAAGATGAACGTACCAAGGCTGGGGTTAATCTGGGTCACTTTAGAGCTAAGATTCGCTCGGTACATGAACTCCTCACTCTGCACCAGACACGGACCACTGAACTCCATGCCGGAGAGTATGTTCCGGCGCGCTGATAGGCCGGACTCTGGAGGGAATTCCCTAACGAGGAAGGAGTCGGCAAATCCTTCGTCCAGCAGAGAGGGCTGAAGGGCTGTGTAGGCAGTCGGATGAAGAAGAACTTCTCTTTCCACCCTTTGTGCGAGGAAAAGAACCCTCCTAGGAACCTATGACCGAGACACGCCAAAAAGCTAAAAGCCCCTCGTGAGCGGATCGGAACGAAGAATGAATGGAAGAGGCGAGGGGTCGGGGGGATGTCGAAGAGCTTGAAAATAATGTACGCCTCACCCATCTAAGCAAAGGCGTTGGAAGCCATCTGGTGGAGGGGGATATCAAAATAGGAGGCTACATTCATGAAAAAAGGAGGAATAGGGAAGCAGAGCCCCGACTCAACTTGCCCCCCAAAAAAAGGTAAAGAAACCTATGAGAGACTCCACCGGCGTCTGGTCTACTTTAAGGATCACCATCGCCATCTCGGTCGGAATGCCGTAGGCCTCAATGGCCGCCTGCAGAGCCTTCGGCCTCACTCTCGAAGAGGCAGACTCATACCACTCCGCTCGATAGCCTTCTATGGTTCCTAAGGGAAAAGACGCGAAGGAGGCAGAAAACTTATGTTAAAAAGAATCCTTAGAGAGGAAGACGAAGACGAGGTGCACCAAGCAACAAAACCGGAGGGAGGTCGAATGTCTTCACCTCCCCTTCTTATACGGAGGAAGTCGCCCGCATGTGTGCAATGGGAGTGAGGCACATGGAAGGCAAGGAACCGCCACATCGGGGCAGCGTAATGGAACAGCCTCTTGACGTGAACCTGTTGCAGCTGTGCAAGTCAGTAAGAGATTGCGAGGAGAGCAATTGGGGCATGTGGCTATGAGGAATTCACGGAGGGACTTTGTCGCTATTAAAGAGCGTCATGTGCCTTTATGAAGGATAGACAGATATCATTGCAATACCTCGAAAGCTGTAGAAGTCTTTTTGGGAAGACAAAACCAAAGAGGGATTGCCTCGAAACCCGAGGCAAATACTACAAACCTCAGACCCAGTATAACTACCAAGGGAGCAGTAATGAGTGCAAGGACCCGCTAGAACATAGCTTCTTCATCACCACACTAGTCCGATCAGTCAACAACACTTCCTTCGATTAGACTTGAAGAGAGGGACTTGTATGGGGTTGAGTACCCCAGGGCGGACACGTGGGCTGAAGAAGCTGAGTGACAAGATGTAGCGAGTCTGAATGACTCTCTCTACGGATCTCCCGATGCTCGGGAAGGGGATCCCCCGGGGCCCCTCTCGCGGTAGACCCACTTCCGGGATCACTTCGGGAAGCTAAGCCCTGAGACCACCTAGGGGAAGCAGAGTGTCCGGGACCCCCCCCCCCTCGGGCCAGAAGACCCCGAGATCATCTCGGGGGAGCGGAGCCCAAAAAAACATTCGGCCTCAAGTAGCGATCCCCCTTTCTTCGGATCTGCAGATAACCATCACCCATTATTGCGGAGTCATCATGACCCATAAATGTCGCAACGGTCCGAACTTGATGGCGGCGTGGACCGTTGCAAAGGTTATCCAGTAACCGACAAATGAGGGGACGTGGCAAAGATCGTGGAGAAGCACGAAGGCAGCCGCCGCAGGTATAAAAGGTACTCTAACCTCTCCGGTAAAGGGGTTAGACATTCTCTACTACTTGCATATCTTCTCGCCTTCTTTCTATCTCCTTCTTCAAGGCACTGACTTGAGCGTCGGAGTGGGCTCTGCCGGATAACCTCTGGCGTATTCCTCTAATGCTCGTGTTAATCTCACAGGGTGTGAAGTTCCTCCTCTAGCGTCAACGTCCGCGTGGGTTGCCCTGATGGCTGGCCGTCGACGTCGATTCCTTCCGGAACAGTTGGGTTTCTAAATTGCCCGCTGTAAGCGTTTTCCAATTTACCCTGACGATTGGTTGGACACTTCTGTAGGACTGGTTGCCCAACTTTGCCTGTTATTTGGTTCATCATTTTTTTATTTATTTGTCAATTCCTCTAAAAGGAACTCATAATCGTAGAATATTAGATTTTTGGACCGCCCACTGTGAGTATTTTTTAATTTATTTTGATGGTCGATAAAAAATTTTTATGGGATCGAATTGACCGCTCATATTTAATATTATCTTATCTGATTAATTATTTTTTTATTTGTCAATCGGGTGGAGCACCTGAGAGTTAGGCGAAGCATATGTCGTTTTACAGAAATTATTTATTTCTAAGTTTAATAAAAAAAATATTGATAGATATAATTTACAAATATTTTTAATGAATAATTCACAACATCAAAGTAAAAAAACAATATAATCAAAAAGGTATTTTATTTTTATTATTACCAACCTTTTTGAATCTCAAAAATACTTGGGAGCATTTGATTTATTCCAATTTTATTTTTATTTTTAGAAAATCATATTTTCTTTTTTTAAAAAAATAACTTTATTATCATTCTTGAGAACATACTATATCATTTTCTAAAAATATAGGCATGAAAAATATAAATCAAATATATTTTATGATAAATTGTATGTTTTTTAGAAAATGAAAATAAATATTAAGTATGTCAAATGAAAATCAAATCTTATTATATTTCAAGCAATTCAGGATATAAAATTTTATAATCATAAAGCATCACAAAATAATTACCTTACAATTGTTCCGCATTTGCTTTAACTGTTTGTGCAGAATTGATTGAATGTGCTCATCTTGATTCATCAAAGCTTCACAATTCATTCGAGTTTTATGATGTTCATTATCATGTTGTCCAACATGAATATGTAACCTATCTTTACTCTTCCAATTTGTAAAGTCTTCTCTAACAAAAATTTCTCTTCCTGCTTGTTTTCCCTTTGTTGTCTTGAAGAAATAGCAATACAAGCAATATGCAACATCTTTTTCTATACTATACTCCAACCAATCACCAAATTCCTTAAACCAAGAAGGATTGAACCGTCTAAATTGACTTACTCTAAATTCTCGTTTTGGGAATTTATATCCTGAAGGTTGACATGGATCCCTTTGCAAATATATTCTTCGAACTTGATCCCTAATGTTAGCATTATAATTACAAATTAGAATTCTTAGTCCAGGATCTGCCAGTAATTGTGAAAAATCAAATTCTTCAACTCTAACATCTTTGTCCTCTTCAATATTTTGTTCACCTAATTCTGAATGTTTTCTTTTAAAAAATCTATGCATTGTCGATAAAATGATTTCCTAATGAAAATAAATAAAAAATAATCATGAGTCACATGTAAACTAGATTAATTGACAAGAAAAAATAAATAGGGATTTAGGAATTAGGGTTAGGTGGTTACCTTTAACCGTTTCGTTTTTATGCAATCTTGTAGAGTATTAAGTATAAAGATTGGAAAATTTGACTCCCATGGAGTGTCGGGCCGTCGAGGCAGCAAGGGTGCGAGGCGACGATCGTGATTCGATGAGTCGGCGAGGGCGGCATCTCACATCTGAGTCACGAATGAAAGTTTTTTTTAATATGTTTTTATTTTTTTAATCTGCATGTCATGAGACATTTCAATGTTTATTTTTTTCTTGTTTTTTAATTTGTTGCAGTGTTCACCTTTTCTTCCTTTTTTAAATTTTTTATTACTACTAAACTTTTCTGGTAGGCCCAGTGTGGACAGCCTTAATAGGATTTTCAAGTGTTATTGCAATTTGAAACATATTTCGTTAAAACTACTTTAGTATATTCAAAATCACATAGTGATTATAGTTAAAATTATTTTGATATCATTTAAAATTATTTATATATGGTACAAACTATTGCAATTTGGTCAAAACTAATTAACTTAGCAAATATTATTAGAGTAATTTTGTTATGAAAGAAAATTACGGGTGTGTTTGATTGGGGGTTATCCTTGATAACCTTGGTTATCTATTCAAGATTATCAACGAAAATCTTGTTTGGTTTCGATAATGAGCGATTCTCAAGTAATGATCGATGCCCGACACGTCAGCAAAAGGGGCATACAACCAGGAATCGAAAAACCTTAGGAAAGTAAGGTTTTTCTTGATTCCGGGGTTATGCAACTTTTTTTTTCCCAAAATTATCCTTCAATATTTACATTTAAGACGAAAATAACCATTACAATTTATTAACTTTTGAAAGCGTTATTCACGATTGACGATTGACAACGACGGTCGACGACCACTGCCGACGGCCGGCGACCGGCGACGGCCGGCGACCGGCGACGGCCGGCGACCGGCGACGGCCGGCGACCGGCGACGGCCGGCGACCGGCGACGGCCGGCGACCGGCGACGGCCGGTAAGGGCCGGTGAAGGCCGGCGACGGTCGGCGACCGACGACGGCCGGCGATCGGCGACTTGCGACGGTCGGCGACCGGTGACCGGCGACGGCCGGCGATCGGCGACCGACGACTGACGACGGCCGGCGGCAACCGGTGACCGACGACCACCGGCGACGGCCGGCGACCAACAACTAAATTAAAATATTTTTTATTTATTATTTTAATTAGATTTTTAATATATTAAATAGAGAAAAAATAAATAAATTTAATTTAAATTTTAATAAAATTATCTAAACAAATTCTAAAGGGTAATATGATAAAATATTATATTAGATTATAGACTATTATCTCCAAATAAACAAGATTTTATTTGATTACCTAGAGAGAACCAAACAACTTCAGGTTATCTTTCATTCCCCATTATCTTGGTTATATGATTACTTGGTAATCACATAACCAAGATTATATACGATAACTTGAACGAAACACACCCCTAGAGTAGTAGAGTAGTTGATTAAAATTATCATTTAGAGCACTTTTGTTTAAAGATGGATTTTTTTAAAAAAATAGGTATCCTTTTAATATTTTTTGAAATAGAATACTCTTTTATTAATTTTAAAAAATTATGATTAAATAATTGAATTATAATATGTGGGCTTTGTCGGAGAATAGGTTGGTCACGAGGATCGAACCTAAACTAGAATGAAGATATGATACTTCATGATAAGAATATTATGTTGGAAGTGAGCGCATGAATCATCTTTTTACCATTATGATGAGAATATTGTGCATAACAATCGAGGTTCGATTATGTATGAGATCGAGAATGTATTCGATCAAGAGATCTGGAGTTTAAATTCTAACAAAATCATATACTTATTTTTTTTTTATATATTAGTCACTATTTGAATTAATAATTTTTATGATTTATTTTTTCGATGTTGATATTGGGACAAATTGATAAGGGTGTTAAGAGGAACGAATTATTTTTTAATTTGCCACCGAGAATGTTCGTGGATGAATACTTGACGTGGAGATAAAGCGTTAGAAGGGGGAGATCAATAATGAAGAACCATAGCCATTGTGGAAGGTGAACTTTATAATGGCGAACTGTTATTCGGTAGAGGAGCTCGGTGGAGGAGATTAAAGGGATTGATAATATGATTATTTGATATAATTTTTTCTTGTCAATCTCTTTCATTTTATAACACACTTTTCTTACTTAAGTATCGAAGGATAAAATTGACCCACTTTAATTTGAACTCCGAAAATATTTATAATGATAATATAAGATCAAATCTTGACGAAGTTATATGTCTACTCTTCCTTGTACATTAGTTACTATTGTGATAGTAATCTCCGTAATTAATTTTTTCATGTTAATCTTAAGATAAATTGACACGATAGAATAAATATTTTATCATCCTGGAGCTATAAATATTTGAAATTTAAAATTATATATATATATATATAATTTAAATGAATTATTTAAATATAAGAGAGTTAAATTTCCTCGACGAATAAGAGCATTTGAAATCATATTCAGTAGGGATTTATAATATTAAATCTAACGAAAAAGATGTAGTATTTCTTTTTTTACACATTTGATTAATGCTTAGACATCAATTGTGACCATAGACTGCCGTTCCGAATAAATGAGAATCCAACGGGGGCACTGTAAATTCTTTGGAATTATTGTAATTAAAATACTATATCATTCCTATTAGATTTTATATTTTAAATTTTACCGCGTGTTATTATTTTTTAAATTAAATTAAACTAGTGGGGTAGTGTGCAGTTGACGGGACAGTGAGGGAGGGCGGCCCCACCAGCACTTTCTCCGCTAAAAGAGAGAAAGTTACTGAAATTTGATAGATCGAGAATTGACAATGAGATTGGGCCGCTAAAGAAAAGCCTTGTTTTTTTTTTATTAATCAACGCCGCCTTTGAAAGACTACGCGCAAGGTTCGTAGAATCGCGATCCTACACAGGATCGATTTGGGGTCAGGATCGGATCGGTCAGGATCGGATCATAAAATTGTACGATCCTATCAAAAACCCTTAAAATGAAAAAATATACAATTTTTATTAACACTATAATGAAAATAATCACGTTTAACTTCAAGAATATTCTATTTATTACAAGATGATCCAATTTAATTATCAACCTATTAGATAATAGACATCTAAAGACTCATCATTTTAGAAAAAAGATATAACATAATATTATTAATCAAAAACTAACTAAAAAATAATTAAATAGATATTTAAATAATCTTAAAACACTAACACTAACGATGTAAAAGATAAAAAAATAATAAAAAAGATTAATAATCTTCTGGGCCTCTGAAAAGGCTTTGAATAATATTTTTTGGGATTCAATCTTAAAACTAACTTGTAGATCTTTGAACGAGTTTCAATTTGATATATTATAGGTCACGTGGTTCAATCCGAGTCAAAAGTTATGACCTCTTAAAGCTTTCATCGATCCTGTTCCGATCCTGTCCGATCCTATACGATCCTGTCCGATCCCGTCCGATCCTACCGATCCTGCTGCGATCCTGCTACAAAAAACGATTCTGCGCGATTCTGGATCGTTTTGTGGTCCAGGATCGTAGGATCGTACGATCCTACGATCCAGGATCGCGATTTTGCAAACTATGACTACGCGTGACGTAGGTGATAAAAAAAGTCGTTTATTTTTAACGTCTTATCAATTCATTTTTAAATTAATAGAGATGATTGTTAGAATTTGATGATTCGAATTCAATTTAATTCGTTAATTTATTATTAAATATTTTTTTATTAATATGTTAATTAATAGATTTTTTATAAATTTATTAATTAATAGTTTCGTTATTAATTTTTTATTTGACTAAGTATCCTAAGGTCTCTATAAATTGTGTATCTCATGGACATACATCTCTTTTCTCTCTACTTCTTTTTACTTTATCAGAGCCGCCGACTTTGTATTCCGCCGTTTATAGTGATTTTTCCTCTTCTGTCCGTGGTTTTTCCCGTCAAAGGTTTTCCACGTAAATCTGGTGTGTTCTCTATTGTTCTTGTTGTCGTTTTTCGTACTAATCTCGTTACAAGTGGTATCAGAGCAAGGTTGGTTTTGAAGATTTCAACCGGAATTAATGGCAACGGCAAACATGAAGTATGATATTCCGCTTTTGGATCGCAACACTAGGTTTATTCTGTGACAAGTTAAGATGCGAGCGGTGCTAGCACATCTGGACTTGGATGACGCACTATTCGGGATAGACAACATGCCCTCGACATGCTCAAAGAAGGAAAAGGAACGTAAGGATCGAAAAGCCCTATCTCAGATCTGCCTTCACCTATCGAATGTGATTTTACAGGATGTTTTGAAGGAGAAATCCGCTGCTGCATTATGGCTAAAATTGGAGCAATTGCGCATGACAGAGAAGTCTGGTGAGGCTGATGTTGTCGAAAATCACAGTAATGGTGAACTTTTCGTTGCCTCTGATGCTAATTTGAAGCAAAGTGAAGAATGGATTCTTGATTCTGGCTGTACGTTTCATATGTGTCCCAATCGGGACTGATTTTCAACATATGAAACAGTTTCGAATGGTGCCATTTTGATGGACAATAATGCATCCTGCAGAATCGTTGGTATTGGTACAGTCAGAATTAAGATGTTTGATGTTGTCATTCGGACACTTGGTGATGTAAGGCACGTCCCTGATTTGAAGAGAAATCTGATCTCTTTGAGTATTCTTGATTCTAAAGGGTACAAGTACACTGGTGAAGGTGGAGCTGTGAAGATCAGTAAAGGATCTCTTGTTGTGATGAAGGGACTAAGGAGAACTGTCGGTTTATATGTTCTGCAGGGATCCACAGTAATAGGTGATGTTGTCGTCGCAAGGTCGTCTATGTCTGATCCTGATGTTACAAGACTTTGGCATATGCGTTTGGGTCATATGAGCGAGAATGACATGGTTGAATTGAGCAAGAGAGGACTCCTTGATGATCAAAATATTACAAAGCTAAAGTTCTACGAGCACTGTGTTTTTGGCAAGCAGAAAAGAGTCAAGTTCTCAGTTGGCATTCATAACACAAAGGGTATGCTAGACTACATTCACTCTAATTTGTGGGGGCCTTCTAGAGTACCATCTAAAGGTGGCACGCTCTATATGTTGACTATTATTGATGATTTCTCAAGAAAAGTTTGGGCATTCTTTTTAAGACATAAGAGTAATATTTTTACTACCTTTAAGGAGTGGAAGGTCATGATTGAGAAGCAGACAGGGAGGCAATTGAAGCATCTGCGAACTGATAATGGATTGGAGTTTTGTTCTGATGAGTTTAATGTCTTATGCAGAGCTGAAGGTATTGTGAGGCATCATACAGTTCGGCATACTCCTCAACAGAATGGTGTAACAGAGAGGATGAATAGGACTTTGATGGAGAAGGTGCGTTGTATGCTTCTTAATGCTGGGCTACCAAAGTTTTTCTGGGCAGAAGCCGCTGCGTATGCCTGTTATCTTGTAAATCGCTCTCCATCAATTGTTATTGAAAGAAAAACTCCACAAGAGGTATGATCTGGTACTCCTGCTAGTTATTCTGATTTGAGAATTTTTGGATGTCCTGCGTATGCTCATGTTGATAATGGAAAGTTGGAGCCTCGTTCGGTGAAGTGCATATTTATAGGCTGTAGATAAGGAGTGAAGGGATACAAACTTTGGTGTCCAGAGATCGGGAAAGTCATCATCAGTAGAGATGTTATCGTTGATGAGACTAGCATGCTTCAGGGGTCTCCATCTAAAATCTTTCTGAGGAAGATAAGCAGAAGACAAGCACACAGGTGGAGATTGAGATTGGGCCGATATCTACAGAGACTACTCCAGAGCCTATTTTAGATGTTGTGGATGGAATAAGCTCATCACAAGCACCTTCACAATATTCCATTACGAAAGATAGGCCTCGGAAGAAATTAGACGCCCTTAGAGATATACAGAAGCTGATTTTGTCGCTTATGCTTTAAACGTGGCTGAGGAGATTGATTCCGGTGAAGAACCTGAGACGTATTCAGAAGCAATTAGCTGCGATAATTCTGGTAAGTGGATAATTGTTATGCAGGAGGAGATGGAGTTACTTGATAAGAACGACACATGAGACTTGGTGAAATTACCTAAGGGTAAGAAAGATGTTCACTGCAAGTGAGTATTTAAAAGAAAGGAGGGAATACCGGAAGTTAAAGTAGTCAGGTACAAAACCAGACTAGTTGCTAATGGTTTCAGTCAGATTCCAGGAGTAGACTTCACTGATGTATTTTCCCCAGTTGTAAAGCATAGTACGATTCGAGCCTTTCTTGGTATTGTGGTCATGCATAACTTAGAGTTGGAGCAGCTGGATGTGAAGACAACATTCTTACATGGGGTACTTAAGGAAGACATCTATATGCAATAACCAGAAGGTTTTGAAGTCTCAGTAAAAGAGGATTATGTATGCTTGCTGAAAAAGTCCCTTTATGATTTGAAGCAGTCATCTAGGCAATGGTATAAAAGGTTTGATTTGTTTATGATCACTCATGATTTCAGAAGAAGCAGCTATAACAGTTGTGCCTACTTTAAGAAGACTGATGATGGATTATTTGTTTATCTACTCTTATATGTTGATGATATGTTGATTGCGGCCAATAATAAGGAAGAGATAAGAAAGGTCAAAGCCCAACTAAGTAAAGAATTCGAGATGAAAGATTTGGGAGCTGCAAAGAAAATATTTGGGATGGAGATTATGAGAGACAGAAGGGCAGGTAAATTATACCTAAGTCAAAAAGAGTATATTGAGAAAGTACTTCATCGGTTTAACATGCATTCTGCCAAGTCTGTTAGTACTCCGTTAGCTGCACACATTAGACTTTCAACTGATTTATGTCCGCAGTCAGATGATGAGGTTGATTATATGTCACGGGTTCCATATTCTAGTGTAGTGGGATCTCTCATGTATATTATGGTTTGTACACGCCCAGATTTATCACATGCAGTAAGTACAGTTAGTAGATACTTGGCAAATCCTGGTAAAGAGCATTGGAAGACAGTTCAATCGATTTTCATATACTTACGAGGGACTTCTGATATTTGCTTGCATTTTGGGAGTAATAGAGATGCAGTTATTGGATATGTTGATTCTGACTTTGCAGGTGACCTTGATAAAAGAAGTTCACTTACGGATACGTGTTCACTGTTGGTGGTTGTGCTATCAGTTGGAAAGCTACTTTGCAGAATACAGTTGCATTGTCCACTACAGAGGCTGAATATATGACTATTACGGAAGCTTGTAAGGAAGCTATTTAGTTGAAAGGACTCTTCAATGAGCTTAGCGAAGACTTGCAGATTACTACAGTCTTTTGTGATAGTGAGAGTGTCATTTTCCTCGCGAAGAATCAGATGTTTCATGAGAGGACAAAGCACATTGATGTAAGGTATCATTTTATACGTAATGTTATTGCTCGTGGTGATATTATTCTCAGGAAGGTCAGTACTCATGATAATCTTGCTGATATGATGACTAAGTCACTCCCTATAGCAAAGTTTAAGCATTGCTTGGACTTGGTTGGTGCTAGATGCTGATATTTGCCTGTGGGGCTTTTGTGGAAGAGGTGGAGAATGTTTTTTTGAAGATTTGTGGAATTTGCGTCAAGGTGGAGATTGTTAGAATTTGGTGACCCAAATTCAGCTTAATCCGTTAATTTATTATTAGATATTTTCTTATTAATATGTTAATTAACATATTCTTTATAAATCTGTTAATTAACAGTTTTGTTATTAATTTTTCATTTGACTAAGTATCCTAAGGTCTCTATAAATTGTGTATCTCATAGACAAGTTTAATAAATCAAGAAAGATATTTGGTTACCTCTTCTTTCTTTCTCTCTACCTCTCTTTTCTCTCTACTTTTCTTTACTTTATCAGAGCCGCCGACTTTGTATTCCGTCGTTTATAGTGATTTTTCCTCCTCTGTCCGTGGTTTTTCCCGTCAAGGATTTTCCACGTAAATCTGGTGTGTTCTCTATTGTTCTTGACGTCGTTTTTCGTACTAATCTCGTTACAATGGTTCTTGATAGCGAGTCATCAAAATACACCCCACGAAAATGATGTCGGAGAGAAGATGCTTACGCTCAGCGAGATTAACATGAATGTTATATTAGTGTGTGCACTTATGTGCCAAGACACTTTTATATATTTATGGATAATTATTTTAATAAAGGCAAGTATTTATCGTTAATTATTTACTTTTCTGTACCTATATGATTAATAATAAAATCCCACAGATTAATGGTTTTATTATTCTGAAAAACGTCCTTGATCGGATAGATATCTAGAGGGGGCATAGATATCTAGATCAACGCTGAGTATGACTAGGTCAAGATAGACCGAGGGATAGGTATTCAAGTTGTACTTGGGGGTGCCTTGAGTATAGAGGTACAATAGACATGATCTGCTTAAGAGAAGACCACATATTAAGCATCATTGGTCGTTCGTCTTAATGAACGAGTGTAACTGATCTTTTGACTTGAGACCTTCATATATTCTATGCGTGGAGTTATATACTTTGATGCCGTTAAAAGCAGTCTTTAATCGGATTGTGATTAATATGGTAGTTGGGTATATGACAAAATGTAGAGAGAATAATATTGAGTCAATAGAGGATTCATCGCTCTCTTGGATTAGAGTTAACATCCTGACCGCTTGATAGAGATATTAGTGCCTCGAAATCCATGGTCATGGGAGGAATGATTATTATTTAAGATGAGTCTATTATATCTTGAAAATCAAGTAAAACAATTATTTTGGTGATAATGCATAGTGCACCGAATTAATTGGGATGTAGGGTAAAGATGAAGAGATTGAATTACACAGTAATCGGTTCATGTAGGTTTTAGTTTATAACTAATATTCTATCACGTTGGATGACTAAAAACTGTTGCTAGACGGTTACCTTAGTCTGTGTATGGATTTACACTGTCTTCGTGTATAGAACCTAGAGGGTCGCACGCATAGCACATAGACACGAACAGTTTTTGTAATTGATTATTTTAGTGAATACAAAAATTAATCAATTTATTATTTATGAATAATAATTAATTAGATTATTAATTATTTCTGAAATATCGGAAGCGAGAACGGATCAAGATCAAATATGAATTTATTTGATGTAGAGAAGAGAGAGTAGATTTATCTCTTATTCTTTTTGGAGAATTTGAAGGGTCACAATTATTGTGGCAATAGTGGAGAAGATGAAGAGTCTCTATTAATCATTATTAATGGAGATTTTCAAAAGTCACAATTATGATAAATTAATGAAGAATATGAAGAGTCATGTCTCTTCATCTTCCTTGGAGGTTATATATATCCACCCTTGGAAGAAGAGAGAGGTACCTCTCCTTTGTCTCTCTCTTGTGTGAGTTCTCTCCATTTTCTCTCGGGAAGCCTTCGGCAACTTTTTCATTATCGGAGATACATCTTCAAATCCGTAGTGCTTCCAAAAGCATTCTATCGATCCAAGTGGCTAGCACCTAACGGATCATCCAGTTCGTGATCTAGTGCGCGTGGATACCGCTGGAGGAGTCACACGTGGGGCTCTCATCTTTTCGTGATATCGATCACAAATATCCAAAGGATTACAAGATATGTGTTTATGCCAAATTTCATATCATTTTGTTTAGAACCATATGTACCACGAATAAATCCATGATTTAAGAGCAAAGTTTGTTTTATTATAAATATTCCGCTGCGCATAAAACCCAACAGTGGTATCAGAGCGAGTTCGTAGTTGAATCATATAGTTCAAAACCTCTTCTTCAAATTTTTGAAGATTAGTACTTCGAGAGATTTCGAAGACATGTTTATTTATATTAAGTGATATGCTTTAACATTTCAAGATAGGAATGTAAAAATGAATTTTATCTGTCAAACCTGTGGAGAAATATATGTTATGATTTAGATATGAATTCCTTATGGTTGAAGTACATGATTACTTCGAGATTCATAAAGATAGATCTCGTAATGAGATTGTGTGGATGCATAAGAAGTAAATTAACGATGAGACATTTTAATAATTGTAAAATCTCTTAAATATATTAAGTCAAGATTTATTGAAAGCCCTCTATTAATAACTGTGATAATAGTTAGAGTTTTTACATGAGTCGGTACAACTCAGCTGTGGGCTTGTGTCAAAACATCTATAATTTATCATAATTAGTAGTGGGTCGACTTAAATCAAATTTGTTGACTTGTTTAGCTCAGCTAAGGTCAATTGATTTGA
>JAGFNQ010007746.1:0-19666 GCA_024364735.1 Boesenbergia rotunda | reverse complement strand
GGTTAATTCATGAAAGTAGAGATAGAGAGAAGGCTTAAATTCGAAGTGTATGATATCCTCATCCACCGCAACGATCTGAAATCGATGAAGATTAAATATTGATGAGCTAGATGGAACGTTAACCGTCAGAAGACCTTGAGCTTGGAGAATCTGCAATGCCATAGGTAACACGAAGAGAAGAACGCCAACAAACAAACCAGGGAGGTCCTGAGATAATTATTTCGATGCTCAAGTTAGCTTGGTGAAGGAGAGAGTTAACAATAGTAAAAATTGGAATGGCTGAAGATCAAAAAAAAATTATATCTGCGTTCACTGAGAAAGGATTGCCTTCTATAACACTTTAACAATCTATGTATTAATGAGGTATTATGTTAAATAGAGAACCATGTCTACTCGTCATATTTCAGCTTTATTGAACGGTCTTGTCATTCGTAGGTATAATTATCACCCCGTATCTACGTAGGAATATTGTGTCACATGTTCTTGACAACTTTGCTCTCAGTCTTAACTGTGATATGGGTTTGTGGGCCAACTAGCCCACTGGGCTTAATTTGAAGGTTAGCCCCACCCACAAGGATGATATTTATATCCACAGTAAGGCTCTCAAACCATACTTATTTTAGAAGGTTAAAAGGAAGATCCGTTACCTTAACGACGTCCTAGAGCTGATTCCATGGATATGGAGAAAGGTTTATACAAGTACACAGACAACAGATGCATGATGGGGTCGAAAATGCAGGCTATCATCTCCTAGGGATCGACCCCCGACCATTACTTCAAAAATATCATGCGCTCACCATCTGTGCTACGTCTTAGGGGCAAAGGGGGAGGGGGAATGAAGTCATGCTCGATCGGGCTTCATCATATCGGAGCTCGAAGAAGGTATTCCTCTCAGACATTCTAACGAGGTGGGGTTCCATTATTGACTGATCGGATTTATCCGCTAGTATCTTGGGGAGTGACGTCCCCCTTGGTGTCCATTCGAATTGTGAGGAGTTTGTGGTTTGAGTTATTTAGGTTGATCTCCATAGACTTTTGTTAGGACCGGTTGGAGAGCTAGGGGGGATGATTAGCTTTGATCTTTGCTCGATGAAGATTTGTTGCGGTGGAAGACTTGAGCAATGCTAACACCTCGATTTTCTTGGTATCCACCTCTTTGAGGGACTAATCCAAGAATCCGCTCTTCCTTACTCTCTCATACACAATAAAAGATTTCCTTCTTGATGTGGAGAAACCTCTTACAAGTTTACTAGAAGAAACAATCAATAACAAGTAAATACAATAGAAATCTTACAAGATTTACACAAATTAGCTCTCTTTGTTTCTCTTGCTTTCTTCAAACTTGGAATCACCTTTTGATCCTTGGAAGTGCAGCAGCACTATGCTCCAAGGTCTCACTTGAAATGATAATGAAGAAGGTGAAGAGCATCGAAGGAATGCCGGAGTGATCCCGCTTCAAACCTGCATGAAAACACTATATACCAACGACTTAGGGTCCCTTAATCGATTACTCAATCGATTACCACGTCAGACTTAGCCGTTCAAGGGCTATTTTTTGAAGCTTAATCGATTAGCCAATCGATTAAGAAGATCTTAATCAATTGCTAAATTGATTCAACACCTTTCTATGCTCTCGTGCAATACCGCCGTAATCGATTGCCTAATCGATTATGGTCTCTCTTAATCGATTTCCCAATCGATTATGGTCTCTCTTAATTGATTGCCTAATCGATTAAGAGGAGACTGAATCAATTACCTAATCAATTCAGCCTGCTTTTGTTCTTGCGACACAACTCTCTCAATCGATCACTCAATCGATTCACTCCTTCTTTAATTGGTCACCCAATCAATTAAGAAGACTTCTGTTCGCGAGAAACCAACGATAATCGATTGACCCCAACCCTAACTTGTGTGCACAAGTCTAGGGTTTTCTTGCCTAACCCTGGTCAACCATGACCTGTTAGGACTTCCTCACCAAGTGTCTGATCAAACCTTTGACCGATTTGAATTTTTCCTTGCCTAGTTCTCATCTAGGACTTAACCTAGTTCCCAACTAGTTTTGCCTGTTGGTTTCGGTTGTGCATGGGAATCCTCTCTATGTCCCCGGATTAAAATTTAATTAATTAAGACAAATTCGGATGGAGATGAATTACCCAAGTAACCGTTTCATCATCGTACTACCCGACTTAAGTGATCACTTGAACAAACTTGTTGTTCAAGTAATCTAACTCGTCTAGTCGATTAGCCGCGGAATAGACGATGAATAATTTGCCGGTTCTTGTGTTTATCTTCAGGGTCCATGATAATAATTAACATACAAAAACTAAGAACAAGAAACAAGAATTATACCTCTTATTTACTTCTTAGTCTTCTACCGTATGTCTTATCCTCTTCTTGGACGTCGTGTGGGCGACAATCTTCCAAGAAATGGAGTCACCAAGGCACCTGCTTCCTCTATCCTTGCTTACGCAAAACCCTAATCCAAAGTTGTTGCCACCGACCACCAAGGTGAAGACACTTCTCCTCCTTTTGCTTGCGCCGACCAAAACCCTAGCCTCCTCCTTGCTGTTAGATGTGTATACTGAAAGACATGCTTCTTTTATATATATGAACATCTTTATTTTGAAAAGAGAATCACAACCACACTAGGTGCCTGTTTATATTAGTATATGCATGAAGTCCAATTACTTTGCATTGTAGATAATATGGTGTGTGGTGTCACACGGAAGATCATGTTATCAGTTCCTTGCTTAGTATAAATAGAGGCCCACAACCGAGATGGAATTGGACAAACCATCGGAATGGTTGTAGTGTAATTAGGTGTGGTTGGTCTTGACCATAGGATTACACTAGTGTGCTTTGAGTACATTGAGCAGGACCAAAACACGAGGTTATCCAATTTGTACTGACTCGATAATTGGATAGGACCTCAGACTTTATTATGGAGTACAATCCCTTAATCCCGATATAATAACGGGCATATATTATTAACTATTATTTCTTTAATTTACCAATGGGCGAGATCTATTCTGTTAGATCGATAGGCCCGGTAAATTGGGAGATAATATTAATAATATGATGTGCCGTTGATTATTGACGGAATCTGTGTCCTGGTGAGTCAGGTTGATGATGCCCCCTTGATGAGCTCGAAAGGTTCATCATGCTAAACCCTGCAGGTGGATTTGATCCGGCATGATGATAAGGTCGAGTGGTACTAGTCAAGGATCCAGAAGTTAATTAATTTAAACTGTCAGTAATTTAATTAATTAACGGGCATTCGAAATCTTAAACTCGGGGAGATGGACGACTTGTAATAAGTGGAGCCCATATGTAAATATGGGGATTGGTGAGGTAATTCAATGAGGGCCCTTTAGTGGAATGGATCCTCATTAATGGACCGGGTCCATTAGCGGGCCAAGATCCAACTCCTCCTCATGGTCCCTATCGTAGCCCTATATATACCCTATGGTGGTATGAAACCAAGTTGATGGAAAATCTAATGAAACACAAGAAAATCATAGGTTTCTTTTCTCCTCCGCTTTCTCTCTCTCTATGGCGCCGAAGACGTTTCTCCCATGCGAAAATTGCAAACGTTTGCAATTACCTTGCAATTAAGAAATTGCAATGCAATTACTTTGCAATTAAGAAATTTGCAATTAAGAAATTGCAATTATTAAGAAGGCAGCTACGTGCATGTAATTAATCCCTTTCGAGGTGATTAATTGCTAAGGCAGAAGTTGCCATGCAATCTTGAACGCATGGCATGGCATGCAATTAATCTCAATTAATCAACATGGCATTAATTCTTGAACGGCCATGCAATTAATCTCAATTAATTGCTCGAGGGAGCAGCCTGCTTAAAAGGTGGCGTGAGCCATCAGCTCAGTGAGAGAGGCGTGGAGAACAAGTAGCAATTTTGCTCGGCGTGGAGAGGAACCGCCGACGGCTGGCAGTGGGAAATAACACGGCAATTTTTCCAGAGGAAGACAATTGCCTTACGGCAACTTTTCCAGAGAAGAGAAAGTCGCCGGAAGGCGACCTGGGAAATTTGCTTGGCGTGGAGAGGCGCTGCCGGTTGCCAGCGGTGGAGAAAAGGAAAGGTAGAGTTGGTGTTTGAATTATCTTCTTTCTAGGAGCGGCCGGCGGCATCCCTTTGGTAAGGGATTGGTTGGCGCAAGGAGAAGGGATCAACTTGGTGACCACAGTTCTTGGTAGATCGTCGCCCACACGACGTCCAAGAGGGGAGGGTTATACGGTAGAAGATCGTAAGGTAACGGAAGGTATATTCTTCCTTGGCTCTTTTCATTATGTGTCTTATTCATGCACCTTGTCATTTCATGTTTGTTATTTAATTATTTTGATTGCGAATCATAGTCAATAATTATTTAACTGGACCCCGACCATAAACACAAAAGCCGGCGATCAACTCGTCGCCTTTTCCGCGGTCAAACGGTCAAGCAAATTGCAAGACCAATTTTGGTAATTGGCTAAGTTGCAATTTGAATCGTTCGATACGGCACGAGACGGTCGATGGTAAACGACACTCTATTCAGATTAAATTTTTTAATCCGTAGGCATAGAGAGGTCTCTCGGATCGACCAGGTATCCGCTTAGGAAACCCGCCAAGCCATACCCAACAATTGGTATCAGAGCTGAGGTTCCGGCTTTGTGTGTTTGAGGATTGGTTAATTTTTGCATTTTCATACATTTTATTTAGCTGGATGATATGTGGATGTGTGTAGGCTAACTTTGTGTTGCAGGCATGAGATTCCAACTTATCATGGCCAAATAATGATTGTGTGAATGGTTTTGCAAATTATTATAATTAATAAATCCTAGGGGATGACGAGGTGACAACACGACTGGAGGCGCATTGGAGACCAAGGCCATGAAAGTTGGAAAATCTAGATTTTTCTATTTTTCATATGTTGGTCATGTGCTTGGTTGTGTTGTTGTGCTAGTAAAATTCCTCGAGATAAATTACTAAGTGGGAGAGGGACTCAAAGGGTCCCACGGCTTCCATTACAATCCGATAAGTGATGCAAACAAGTCTGCGTGTCGGCTCTGAGTGCCTTCCTCCCCATCGGATGGATTTGTTCTGCGGATCACTGGGTCGGAAAAGACTATAAAAAATTGTTAAAGGGCGTGTGTACTTCCCCATCGGAAGGCACATAATCAGAGATAATTTTCTTAGTGTCGTGTAATGGTGAACACTTAGATGCGAATAATAGCATCCTCCCCATCGGAGTCACTGCTATTATTTTGCAGAGCCGAAGTGGACCAACTATTAATCTTACTTGTCAAAAAGTTAGGTTGACAAGATAGTAAGATTAATGGGTAAAACCTCCTCTTACGAATGTGGAAATTCGTATACGTCCACACCATCGTGGCATGCGAATTTCTCGGTGTTTAGAGGTGTTGGTTGATTCGAAAATTTATTGTTGTGAGGAATCAATTTATTTTCGATTTCTAAAGTAGTGTGTGTTGAGATTCTCAGAATTTTCAAAATGGCTTTTAACCCACTAGCTGCAATACTTAAGGAGAATAAACTTACTAGACCCAACTACATAGACTGGAAAATAAGCCTTGACATTGTCCTTACGGCTGAAGAGTACAAATTTGTGCTCACCGAAAAATGTCCTGATAAGCCTAGCGACGATTCTGGTGAAGGGTAGAAGGAGCATTACAAGAAATGGGTTAAGGCAGATGAGATGGCGCGGTGTTACATTTTGGCATCCATGTCGAATGTATTGCAACATCAGCATCAGGCCATGCCCATTGCTTGTGATATGATGCCGAACCTTCAGGAGCTTTTCGGGCACCAGAGTCGTGCAGCTAGGCAACTGGCGATGAAGAATCTGATGACGACCACTATAGTCGAAGGGACACCCGTGAGGAATCATGTCCTAAAGATGATGACCCACCTCAACGAGATTGAGGTTCTTGGAGGATCTATCGACGGGGAATACCAGGTCGATATAATACTCCAATCTCTGCCTAAGAGTTTTGAGCAGTTCCGGCTCAACTATAACATGAATAAGCATGAGTATACGTTGGGGAACTCCTGGGAGAACTCCAGGCGGCAGAAGAGCTTTTTCGTCAGAACTCGTAGGCCTTAGTGACTCAAAGGGTTTCTTCTTCTATGCCGAAAGGCAGGAAGAAGAAGAAACAAGGAGGGTTCAAGAAGGCAGCTACATCGCAGGGACCTCGGCCTGGTGTGAAGAAGCCAAAAGGCAAGTGCTTCACGTGTAAGCAAATTGGACAATAGAAGGCGCACTGTCCCCGTTGTCAAGAGAAAGGTATATCTTTTTCTTTTGTCGTTATAACATGCTTAGCGGAGTTATCTACCAGTACCTGGTGGGTAGATACGGATGCCACTACACATGTCTGCAATTCTTTGCAGGGGTTCTAGGAAGCCCCACGACTAGCTAAAGAAAAAAAACCGTCTACATGGGAAATGCTACGGAGGTGGCTACTATTGCAGTGGGAGTTATTTATTTGTCTTTAGAAGATAAAGATTTTGGTTTTAAGAAGATTGCTTTTATGTACCTAATTTTTAGAAAGAACTTTGGTTCAGTTTCTAAAATAAATGATATTCTATTGCTTTTTATGAAAAGTAAAATAGAAAGATTATCTATTCAGGTACATTGATAGGCAATTGGTACACATTAGAACCAAAGTCTTCCATGATGAAAATAGTAACTAATAGCTTATCATCTAACCAAAGTAGGAGAAAGGTTCCTTCCGAAATGAACTAAACATACTTTTGGCGTCTAAGGCTTGGTCTTATTAACCTTAGTAGGTTTCAAAGGTTGATAGCCAATGGGCCCTCGGGTTCATTGGTGGTGGGAGACTTCCCAACCTTTGAATCTTACTTGGAAGGTAAGACGACCAAGAGGTCTTTCAAGGCCGAGGGGTATAGAGCCAAAGATATGTTAGACATGGTTCATTCTGATTAGTGTGGTCCTATCCTTATCCAAGATAGAGGTAGCTTTAAATACTTTGTGAGACGAATATTCAAAGTTATGGATATGCGTTTACTTGATGGCTACAAGTCTGAATCTTTAATTAGTTCAAAGAATTCAAGACGATTGTGGAGAAACATCAAGGTAACAGTATCAAGACACTACGATCGGATCGTGGTGATGGGTACCTCTTGGGAAAAATTAGGACTTACTTATCAGATACTGGGATTCAATCCCAATTGACTGCAGCCGGTATGCCCCAATAGAACGGTGCAGCAAAGTGAAGGAAAAGGGCTATTATGGAAATGGTTAGGACAATGATGAGCTGCTCCGAGTTGCCATATTCGTTCTGGGGATATGCTCTGGAAACGACAGCATGCATACTTGAAACCATCTGGGTCAGTGCCTTCTACTCCCATAGAAGTAAGTGTGGACTGGGTGAAAGCCAAGTCTAAGACACATTTGGACATGGGATAGCTCAGCACATGTGCTGAGAAGGGATACTGATAAGATTGGAATCTCGTGCGCTTGTTCGCAGGGTATCCTAGAGGAACGAAAGGTGGTTCTATAGTCTTAAGGCTCAGAGGGTAATCGTTGGGACGAATACCCGAATCTCAGAAGTAGACTATGTGATGAACCACAAACCCATTTGTATACTAGTTCTTGAAAATTAAGAGGGGATGTTCTGACCTTAGTACCAACTGTACAAGAGGATACACCACAAGTCACTGCACCACGTGTCACAGAAGATTCACAGGTGGTGCCTCGTCGTAGTGGGAGGGTTGTTAGTCAACCAGAAGGATTCATGTTCTTGGGAGAATCTTCAGACTCGGTCCCTGATGACCATGAATCAAGATCCCTAGACATATGATGAGGAACATCCGCTTTGAAAAGATAATCCAGTCATATGGATTTGTTCAAAGGACGGATGAGATTTGTGTATGTAAGTAATGTGACGGAACGTAGTGGTATTCTTGTACTATACGTAGAAAATATTTTGTTAGTTGGCAACAATAACAAAGTATTATCAGACGTAAGAGTATGGTTGTCCAAACAGTTTATATGAAGGACTTAGGAGAAACAGGACACATCCTTGGTAATCAAAGTTCTAAGGGATCACCATAGAAGGATGTTGTGCTTATCCCAAGCTTCATATAGTGATAATGTCTTAACTCGTTTTAGCATGGAAACCTCCAAGAAAAGTTTTGTACTTTTCAGTTGTGGAGCTACTCTATCTAAGGAGATATGTTTAGATTATCAAAGGAGATAGAGCAGGTAATGGCGGTTCCTTTAGCATCGGCTATAGGAAGCCTCTTGTATGCTAAAAACGAAATCGGATATCTGCTTTGTCGTGGGCATGGTTAGCAGATATCAGAGTAACCTAGGTCAAGGAAATTGGATTGCGGTAAAAACTTATATTAGTGCCTGAGAAGGACTAAGAATTATAAGTTGGTTTACCGGGCAGACCAATTCCCTATGGGTTATACGGATACAGACTTCCAGTCGGATAGGGGTAAATGTAAGTATTCCTCAGGGTTTTGTGTTTACTTTTAGGAGGTAGAACCATAGTTGGAGGAGTGTCGCGCAGCGACTGCGTGATGGACTCCTCCATGGAAGCTAAGGATGTGGCAGTCTTTGTGACAGCCAAAAGGAAACTATATGGTTCAGGAACCTCAAGATGGACTTCGATGTGATTCCTGGTTTGCTCAAAGCTATCATATTCTGTTGTGATAAACAAATGGTGCAGTTGCAAACTCGAAGGAATCACGAGCCCATCAGGCGAGTAAACACATAGAGCGCAAGTACCTCCCAGGTGAGGAAAAGCTGTAGTTGCCTAGATTACATCAGAAGACAACCTAGGAGATCTTTTCACTGAGGCCTTGATAGCGAGAGCTTTAGGCATGTGGAGGATCAGAGAGTTAGATGTATGGCATTTTGAGGGCAGCAAAGTCTTTAAGTATAAGTGGGAGATTGTTAGATGTGTATACTGAAAGACATGCTTCTTTTATATATATGAACATCTTTATTTTGAAAAGAGAATCACAACCACACTAGGTGCCTTTTATATTAGTATATGCATGAAGTCCAATTACTTTGCATTGTAGATAATATGGTGTGTGGTGTCACACGGAAGATCATGTTATCAGTTCCTTGCTTAGTATAAATAGAGGCCCACAACCGAGATGAAATTGGACAAACCATCGGAATGGTTGTAGTGTAATTAGGTGTGGTTGGTCTTGACCATAGGATTACACTAGTGTGCTTTGAGTACATTGAGCAGGACCAAAACACGAGGTTATCCAATTTGTACTGACTCGATAATTGGATAGGACCTCAGACTTTATTATGGAGTACAATCCCTTAATCCCGATATAATAACGGGCATATATTATTAACTATTATTTCTTTAATTTACCAATGGGCGAGATCTATTCTGTTAGATCGATAGGCCCGGTAAATTGGGAGATAATATTAATAATATGATGTGCCGTTGATTATTGACGGAATCTGTGTCCTGGTGAGTCAGGTTGATGATGCCCCCTTGATGAGCTCGAAAGGTTCATCATGCTAAACCCTGCAGGTGGATTTGATCCGGCATGATGATAAGGTCGAGTGGTACTAGTCAAGGATCCAGAAGTTAATTAATTTAAACTGTCAGTAATTTAATTAATTAACGGGCATTCGAAATCTTAAACTCGGGGAGATGGACGACTTGTAATAAGTGGAGCCCATATGTAAATATGGGGATTGGTGAGGTAATTCAATGAGGGCTCTTTAGTGGAATGGATCCTCATTAATGGACCGGGTCCATTAGCGGGCTAAGATCCAACTCCTCCTCATGGTCCCTATCGTAGCCCTATATATACCCTATGATGGTATGAAACCAAGTTGATGGAAAATCTAATGCAACACAAGAAAATCATAGGTTTCTTTTCTCCTCCGCTTTCTCTCTCTCTATGGCGCCGAAGACGTTTCTCCCATGCGAAAATTGCAAACGTTTGCAATTACCTTGCAATTAAGAAATTGCAATGCAATTACTTTGCAATTAAGAAATTTGCAATTAAGAAATTGCAATTATTAAGAAGGCAGCTACGTGCATGTAATTAATCCCTTTCGAGGTGATTAATTGCTAAGGCAGAAGTTGCCATGCAATCTTGAACGCATGGCATGGCATGCAATTAATCTCAATTAATCAACATGGCATTAATTCTTGAACGGCCATGCAATTAATCTCAATTAATTGCTCGAGGGAGCAGCCTGCTTAAAAGGTGGCGTGAGCCATCAGCTCAGTGAGAGAGGCGTGGAGAACAAGTAGCAATTTTGCTCGGCGTGGAGAGGAACCGCCGACGGCTGGCAGTGGGAAATAACACGGCAATTTTTCCAGAGGAAGACAATTGCCTTACGGCAACTTTTCCAGAGAAGAGAAAGTCGCCGGAAGGCGACCTGGGAAATTTGCTTGGCGTGGAGAGGCGCTGCCGGTTGCCAGCGGTGGAGAAAAGGAAAGGTAGAGTTGGTGTTTGAATTATCTTCTTCCTAGGAGCGGCCGGCGGCATCCCTTTGATAAGGGATTGGTTGGCGCAAGGAGAAGGGATCAACTTGGTGACCACAGTTCTTGGTAGATCGTCGCCCACACGACGTCCAAGAGGGGAGGGTTATACGGTAGAAGATCGTAAGGTAACGGAAGGTATATTCTTCCTTGGCTCTTTTCATTATGTGTCTTATTCATGCACCTTGTCATTTCATGTTTGTTATTTAATTATTTTGATTGCGAATCATAGTCAATAATTATTTAACTGGACCCCGACCATAAACACAAAAGCCGGCGATCAACTCGTCGCCTTTTCCGCGGTCAAACGGTCAAGCAAATTGCAAGACCAATTTTGGTAATTGGCTAAGTTGCAATTTGAATCGTTCGATACGGCACGAGACGGTCGATGGTAAACGACACTCTATTCAGATTAAATTTTTTAATCCGTAGGCATAGAGAGGTCTCTCGGATCGACCAGGTATCCGCTTAGGAAACCCGCCAAGCCATACCCAACACTTGCACCGTAGCCAATGAGGAGAACAGAAAAGAGAAGAATAAGAACAAAGAGTTTTCTTCTTCATCGAACACCACTCGACCTCCACCCTTGCTCTCTTCTTCTACCGGTCACAAAAAAGGAAACACTTCCCTTCTTCTTCACCTTGTGATGCCAGCCACCAAAGGAGAGAATCTCCTTCAGGTTACACAAGCCACAAAGAAAAGAAGAGAAGGATTGGAGAAGAAGAAAAATCCTTCTTCTCCCTTGCTCCAACTTGTGCCACAACCTCTTGTTGCTTTGATTAGCCACCAGTTCTCCCTTCACCACCTTCTCAAGCTTACGCCGGCCAACCTAGAAGAAGAGAAGTTTCCTTTCTTCCTTGCACCACCACTCAAGAAAAGAGAAGAGAGAATAAAAGAAGAGAAGAGTTCTCTTCTTTTCCCTTGCTGCCGGCCAACCCTAAGAGAGAGAGAGAGGGAGAGGAGAATAATTAGGTTATGTGATATGCCTTGGTTTGATGACTCATGAGGTATATATAGGCTACAATAAGGACCATGAGGAGGAGTTGGGTCTTGGTCTCCTAATGGATCAAAGCCCGATCCATTAATGATAATCCAATCCACTAAAAGATTATCATTGCACACCTCACCAACCCCCATAATTAAATATGGGCTCAATCTATTATGTGTACATAATCTCCCCATGTTTAAGATCTCACATGTTCATTAATTAATTAAATTATTGACAATTTAATTTATTTAATATCTAACTCCATGAGTAGTACCACTCAACCTTATCATCATGTCGGACCAAGTCCACCTACAAGATTTAACATGATGAGCTTTATGAACTCCTCAAGGAGGCATCATCATCCTAACGTATTAGG
Source organism: Boesenbergia rotunda (assembly GCA_024364735.1). Lineage (NCBI taxonomy): Eukaryota > Viridiplantae > Streptophyta > Magnoliopsida > Zingiberales > Zingiberaceae > Boesenbergia > Boesenbergia rotunda. Next base: position 7,790 of record JAGFNQ010007746.1, on the reverse strand, counting down.
ACACGATTTTCTTCTATAATCAACGACACACCATGTAAATAATATTATTTCCCAATTTACCGGGTCTATTGATTTAACAAATAAATCTCGCCCATTGGTAAATCAAAAAAATAAATATTATGTACATGTGCCCGTTATTATATCGGGATTAAGAGCATATACACTATAATATCTGAGGTCTGATTCAATTATATAGTCAGTATAAATTGAATCACCTCTATATCGGTCTTGCTCAATACACACAAAGTGTACTAGTGTAATTTCATGATCAAGATAGACCAATACCAAATTACACTATAACTATATCAATGGTTTGTTCAAAATCATCTCGGTTGAGAGTCACTACTTATACTCTACAAGGAACTGATAACATGATTTTCTGTGTGACACCACACATCATGTTATCTACAATATAAAGTATGAGACAATATGCACACATATAATAAATATAAAATGCAAACAATGATCATGCAATTCTCATTCCAAAATATAGATGGTCATACAAAAGCTAGGCTTTTAGTATACATCTTAACATTACCTAATCCTCGAGTTAGGTCTAGTCTCTCGGTAGACTTCTATCTTACCAACATGCGGTCTCCTCGATTCACATGGACTTCACCTCGTCCCACTAGGTGGGCCTAGTCCCACTAGAATTTTTCTCGTGCCAGCGTGCGATCTCTCCGATCTACCTGGACTTCACCTAGTCCCACTAGGACTTTTCTTGTGCCAACGTACAATCTCCCCGATCCACTTGGTCTTCACTTAGTCCCACTAGGATTTTTCCCGTGCTAGCATGCGATCTCTCTGATCCACCTGGTTTTCACCTAGTCCCACTAGGTGTGCCTAGTCCCACTAGGACTTTTTCCATGTCAGCGTACGATATCCCCGATCCACCTAGACTTCACCTAGTCCCACTAGGTGTGCCTAATCCCATTAGGACTTTTCCAGTCAAGTATCCAGTGAACCTTGACCCACTTGACTCACATGATATTCGAACATCATTATCAAACATCAAAACTTAAGCTTACCAAGCTTACTAAACATAAACTCATCCGGGCCTAGTCAAACTAGGACAATCCTGACCTAATAAAGATTACACCACCAACTTTGACCTCTATGTTGATTGATGTTTTTGACTTTTATACCCGGTCATGGGGTCAACCATATTCTCCATTGTTAGTGAGAGCCCTAGAGCCAATCATATGATGATTACTTTTTGGACTCATTGTATCATATTCTTGTATATATTTCTTATATATAAAGGCATTTCTTATGGTTATTGTACTTATGTGTATTGGTGCCAAATAACTTAGTATAATAACGTCCTTGAGTAGAAGGTTCTTATCTATATCAATCGATTAGTTGAATCGATAGTGAGATGATATAGAGAACACTACTCTTAATTATTCCTAGTCAAGTATTAACATTCAGGGACAATGTTAATGCATAGAGACTAGCATGTAGGTCAACACGATGACTTGATCTCACAAGTCATGGATATGAGATATCAAGTTGACACATGGGTATGCATTGGAGAATGTATACTGAATGACCCACCATGAGAAAGTATCATGGATCATTATATGAGTGTCATATACTTTCTCATGTGACTATTAGTATGACTATTAGTCCTTAGACCTGAAGTCACCATAGTTCCCTACATAAGGAGTTATGTACTTTGGTTTCGTCAAACGTCACCCGTAACTGGGTGGACTATAAAGGCGATTACTGGGTATGTAACAAATTATGCGGAGGGATGTGAGTGATGTAGATGGGATCTATCCCTCCTATATGACGGGAGAGATATCATAGTCTTGATAGAGTGAGATCACTAAGTGCATGGCCATGCCCAAATAAGGCAATATGAGATATTGAGCTTATTTGATTATAGTGAGTCTACTTGGAGTTCAAGACACCTAGATTGATTGGAGGATGACACGGTCTATGCCTCATGAAAGGTCGATCTAGATATCGAGGATAGAAGGACGTTGTCACATATTGTGATGGTCACAATTATTAGTCACATTGGTGATGTTGGATCTCAACATTCTTGTAACTTGGGTAGCAATGATGTGTTGCTAGATACCGCTCATTGCTTATGTTTCTAAGAGGTTAGAAGCATTGCCAACGTTACAAGAACCTATAGGGTCACACGCAAAGAACAAATAGATGGAGAAAAATTGAAGTCAAGTTTGACTTGGCTAAATATGGAAAGTCCATAAAAGGCAAGTTTGACTTGACCCAAATCCAAATCAAGTTTGACTTGACTTGGTTCCACTTCAAGTTAGACTTGACATGGGAGAAGAAATGGAGTCAAGTTTGACTTGACTAAATATGGAAAGTCCATAAAAGGCAAGTTTGACTTGACCCAAATCCAAATCAAGTTTGACTTGACTTGGTTCCACTTCAAGTTAGACTTGACATGGGAGAAGAAATGGAGTCAAGTTTGACTTGACTAAATATGGAAATTCCATAAAAGGTAAGTTTGACTTGACCAAAAGGCCACCTCACCTTGACTTGACCAAGTGATGACTTGGCTTGGTTTCCCCCCCCATTTGAGTTTGAATTCAAATTGAAAGGGGATTAAGGAAGGCCACCTAATGGCCATTAGTGGCCATTATGGCCCGCCACTTAATGACCATTAATGGCCATTAAGTGGCCGGCCACCATGGGAGAACAAAAATGGGTTTTGTTTCATTTTTCCTCTAAGGGGTGTCTTCTCTTCTTCCTCTCCAATTGTTGGAGTTCTTCTTCTTCTTCTCCTCTTGGCCGAATCCTACAAGGTGCTAGCACACCTAAAGGATTTCATCCATCTACTTTTGTTCGCGTGGATACTTCTAGAGGGACGGCACTTGACGTCCTAGAGATTCGACATCCAAAAGGGAGTGAACAGGATTAAACGGGGCACGCATCAAAGGTAAAATGTTTATCCCTCTTTAGATCTAGGAGTAGATCGGGTTTTGAAGCATGTAAACGAGCACTCGTAATTTTTGAAATGGCTTTCTTTGCTCGGATCCTTGCTATTGGGGCTTTCGGGGTTTCCGCGACGCGAAAAAGCGGTTTTCGTGGCCCGAAAAACCCTACAGTGGTATCAGAGCCACGAGCGAAGCTTGTGCTCGTTTTGTTTTTATTTTTTTTGTATTAGATACAAAATTTAGATAAATATTTGCTTCTGTAATTTTTCTAAATTTTAGGATTTTTGAGTAATTTTTCTCGTAGAGGCAAAGCGACGAGTGCGAAGCACTTGTAGACTTGGCCACCGAGAAAAACTTCTCCGAAACGGCAAGTTTCGCCCAAATGGTTTTTGGGACAGCGGGTTAAGGCACTGTATAATCGCAAGAAGACACTCGTGAAGGTTATTTCACGAGTAGGGGCGCTGCCCCTAACCCCGCAAGGGGCCTTGTCTCGCGATTACGCCCGAAACCCGCTTACCGGGACCGCCGCGGAGTTGTGACTCGGAAAAATTCTAAAAATAAGTAGAAAAATTATATAAAATTTATAAAATTACATAATTTTGAATTATGTACAGAAGTGTGATGATCATGGCCCAAAACCCTATTTTAATTAGATTAAAATATGTGTGTAATTCATATTACGGCCTGCGTGCCGTTATTTGTGTTGTGGGTGTTGTATTGTGATTGCGACCTGCGTGTCAGTTTTTTTTTATTATTTCTGTTAAAATTAGTTTAAGACTCGAATGTAACTCGAGTATAAATTTTGTAATGTACAAAATTAACGATGAAGGCAATTCTGGAGAAGACGGACTCATGGGAAGCAAGCCGACAACACATAGGGTTCTGGAATGAGGAGCTTGGAGAAGCTGTTGCCTAGACCCTAGGTTGACCAAAAAGATCTTCTCATTGGCTTGAGAAGATCTTAGTAGGGCCATGACTAATCACACTTAATTTTCTTGTATATTTTATTTTGCTCATATGTATGTGATGCATGTTAGTATAGAATAGAATATACATGAGTGTATGTGATGCACATGTAATGTGGGAACCACATTTTGATGTGCACCTAGTACACATTTAGGTTAAATTAGATTTAATAAATGCCTACATACGATGCACATCATCGATTAGATTAGATCTAAATCGAAATCAACTCGTATATGCCTAACGAGCCTTGATACCCATCACTACCATGATCATATGCAATTGTTGAATCTGCCAAAGCAGAGCAATGCATTTAATCTTGGTGGGATGCGGAGGGACAACCTTGGTCCCGCCTATCACGCTTGGGTTAGATTGAGCTCAATTAGATTGAGTAACTAGTTAGCTCAATTGGATCGAGCCTAACTATAGGCATATTCCAATAGTTGGAAAGGTAGGACAAGATCGCATTTATCAATAGTCTTGGGCGATTTAGCCAAAGCTAACTCAAGATTATTCATAAATGTTAATTCTTGATCCTATAAACAAGAGTTGCATAGAGATGTAATTGGTAATTAGTACCTACCGATCATACTAAGTCTTGGGCGATTTAGCCAAAGCTAACTCAAGGCGTAGTATGATGTGGATCTTGACCTACGAGAATTATAGTTAGTTGGTGTGGATCTAGTAGTGTGGTTTTACCACATCTATGACTCGATTCTACCAAAGCCCTATAATTCAGTGGGAGCATCATTTAATTAAAGGCCTAGTTAAATGATAAATATGATACAATGGTGGATATTTATTTTCTACATTTTTATGTTGTAGATTACCATGACAAACACGAACACTCTCTCTCTGCGATCTGTCCTTGAGAAGGACAAGCTCACTGGAGCTAATTTCCTGGACTGGTACAGGAATCTGAGGATAGTCCTCACACAGGAACGTAAGCTGTACGTTCTAGAGCAAGCGGTTCCTGAAGCACTACCACCCTCAGCCATCCGTAGCGTTAGAGATGCTCATCAGAAGCATCAAGACGACGCGTTAGACGTGTCGTGCCTAATGCTATGCTGCATGTCCTCTGAGCTTCAGAAGCAACACGAGAACATGAATGCTTACGATATGATTGGCCACCTCAAGCAATTATATCAAGGGCTGGCAAGGCATGAGCGGTTCGAAGTGACTTCAGGTATAAATGTTATAGAAGTCAACCTTTCTATTTCTACATCATGGGTATTAGATACTGGGTGTGCTTCTCACATTTGTACCAATGTGCAGGTGCTGAGAAATAGCAGGGCTTTGGCCAAGGGTGAGGTGGACCTACGGGTAGGCAATGGAGCAAGGGTTGCTGCTATTGCTATAGGGACTTACTTTCTGTCTCTACCCTCTGGGCTTGTACTGGAATTGAATAACTGTTGTTATGTACCTGTACTAACAAAGAATATCATTTCAGTTTCATGTTTAGATAACAAAGGTTTTTCATTCATAATAAAGGACAAATGTTGTTCTGTTTATTTAAAGGATATGTTCTATTGTAGCGCACATCTGATGAATGGCCTCTATATTCTAGACTTAGAGAGCCCTATCTATAACGTGAATACCAAGAGGTTGAGATCAAATGAGTTGAACCCAACCTATCTATGGCACTGTCGCTTAGGCCACATAAATGAGAGTCGCTTGTCCCAGCTCCATAAGGATGGATTGCTGGATTCATTTGATTTTGAATCATATGAGACATGCGAGTCATGCCTTCTAGGCAAGATGACTAAGACTCCCTTTAGTGGACATAGCGAGAGGGCAACAGATTTGTTAGGACTCATACATTCTGATGTATGTGGCCCTTTCAATGTTGCTGCTCGAGGTGGTTATAAATACTTCATCACATTTACTGATGATTTCAGTAGATATGGTTATGTGTACTTGATGACACATAAGTCCGAGTCCTTTGAAAAGTTCAAAGAATTCAGAAATGAAGTACAAAACCAACTCGGCAAGAGTATTAAAATACTTCGATCAGATCGAGGTGGAGAATACTTGAGCCATGAGTTTCGTGACTACCTAGCTGAGTGTGGGATTCTATCCCAACTCACTCCCCCTGGAACACCACAGTGGAATGGTGTATCCGAAAGGAGGAATCGTACCTTATTAGATATGGTACGATCTATGATGAGTCACGCAGATCTTCCTATATCCTTTTGGGGATATGCTCTAGACACGGCAGCGTTCACACTTAACCGTGTTCCATCAAAGGCGGTCATGAAGACACCATATACTATATGGACTGGGAGGAGTCCCAAGATGTCTTACATGAGGGTTTGGGGTTGTGAGGCTTATGTTAGACGTCAAGTCTCAGACAAACTGGGACCCAAATCCGATAAGTGTTATTTCGTGGGATATCCCAAGGAAACTAAGGGATATTACTTCTACATTCCCAGTCAGCACAAAGTGTTTGTTGCTAAGACTGGGGTCTTTCTAGAAAGGGAGTTTGTTTCTAGAAAGACTAGTGGGAGTTCGTTTGATCTTGAAGAAATTCAAGACAACGACCATAGCACTGAGCCCTTAATGGATACTGAACAGGAACCACAAGAAGTGGTGGATGAGATTGTTACACAAGAAATTGTGGAACAACAACCTGTTCAGGTAGACCTACCTCTTCGCAGGTCTGATAGGGTACGTCGTCAGCCTGAGAGATATTCATTTCTCTTGCCTGACCATGATGACGTTATGATCATTAAGAATGAGCCTACCACCTATCAGGAAGCTGTGATGAGCCCAGATTCTGAGTCATGGCTGGAAGCCATGAGATCCGAAATGGAATCCATGTACACTAACCAAGTTTGGACCTTGGTTGATCCACCTGAAGGGGTCAAACCCATTGGGTGTAAGTGGGTCTTTAAGAGAAAGCCTAACATGGATGGACTTACTCATACCTATAAGGGTAGACTGGTAGCTAAAGGTTTCAAGCAAATTCATGGTATTGACTATGATGAAACCTTTTCTCCAGTAGCGATGTTTAAGTCCATTCGGATCATGCTTGCTATTGCAGCCTACCACGATTATGAGATCTGGCAGATGGATGTCAAGACAGCGTTTCTGAATGGAAACCTCCTCGAGGATGTGTACATGACACAGCCTGAGGGTTTTGTAAATCCACAGCATACTGGCAGAGTATGCAAGCTGCACAGGGCCATTTATGGTCTAAAGCAAGCTTCTCGGAGCTGGAATCTTCGATTCGATGATGCGATCAAACAGTTTGGTTTCATCAAGAACGAAGATGAACCTTGTGTCTACAAGATGGTTAGTGGGAGCACAGTAGTCTTCCTAGTCTTGTATGTGGATGACATACTACTCATTGGGAACAACATCCCTTCGCTACAGTCTGTGAAGACTTGGTTGGGGACTTGTTTCGCAATGAAGGACTTAGGTGAAGCAGCCTGCATTCTAGGCATTAAGATCTATAGAGATAGATCTAAGAGATTGCTTGGCCTAAGTCAGAGTACATACATTGATAACGGTTTGCCATGCAGAATTCCAAGAAAGGAAATCTGCCAATGTCACATGGCGTGAGTCTTTCGAAGACTCAAGGTCCCTCTTCTAGAGAGGAGAGAGACCGCATGAGGAAGATCCCTTATGCCTCAGCCATAGGATCTATCATGTATGCCATGTTATGTACTCGTCCTGATGTCTCGTATGCTTTGAGCATGACGAGCAGATACCAGTCAGATCCAGGTGAACGTCACTGGATAGCGGTCAAGAATATCCTTAAGTACTTGAGAAGGACTAAGGAATATTTTTGATATTTGGAGGCGATGAGCATCTAGTTGTAAAGGGTTACACTGATGCCAGCTTCCAAACCGACCAGGACGATTACAGATCGCAGTCAGGGTTCGTGTTTTGCTTAAATGGTGGCGCTGT
>JAGFNQ010007745.1:0-20356 GCA_024364735.1 Boesenbergia rotunda | reverse complement strand
GCGGACAAGTGTCCCTTGCGGGGTTAGGGGCAGCACCCCTACTCGCGAAATAAATTTCACGAGTGTCCCAAAACCACCTTACAGCAACTTAAGCCGCTGTCCCGAAAGATTATAGCGAGATCTTTCCGTTTCGGAAAGTTTTTCTCGATCGGTGAAGCCTACAAGTGTCCGAACACTTGTTGCTTCGACTTCATGAGAAAAATACCCATAAATTCTATAAATTTCGAAAAATCACAGAATATTATTTGTCTTTAAATTTTGTATCTAATACAAAAAAAAACAAATTTAAACTCGTACAAGGTTCGCACGTGGCTCTGATACCACTGTTGGAAATTCTAGGCCGCAAAAACCGCTTTTTGCGTTGCGGAAACCCCAGAATCTCGGCCACGGATCCGTGCGAACTTATAAAACAAATACGAGTACGAGTTTAATATCTAATCTACACTAGATCTACATGATAAGGTCATTACCCTTGACGCGTAGCCCTTCGCTTTCCCGCTTGTCCAAGAGGCCGCCGGATCTCGTAGAGTATCAAAGTAGACACTCCTCTATACGTATCCACGCGAACAGATAGATGGATCGAAAACTTAGGTGTGCTAGCACCCTCTGTGTTTCGGCCAAGAGGAGGAGAGGAAGAAGAAAAATCCACCAAAACTCAAGAGAGAAAAAGAAAAGCCACACAAAAAAAGGGAACAAAATCCCTTTTTGTTCTCTCTTGTGGCCGGCCACTTAATGGCCATTAATGGCCATTAGTGGCCGGCCATAATGGCTACTAATTGCCATTAGGTGGCCTTCCATATCCCCTTTCAATTTGAATTCGAAATTCAAATGGGGGGGAAACCAAGTCATCACTCGGTCAAACAAAGGTGAGGTGGGTTTTGGTCAAGTCAAACTTGCCTTTTATGGACTTTCCATAAATAGTCAAGTCAAACTTGACTCCATTTCTTCTCCCATGTCAAGTCTAACTGAAGTGGAACCAAGTCAAGTCAAACTTGATTTGGATTTAGGTCAAGTCAAACTTGCCTATTATGGACTTTCCATATTTAGCCAAGTCAAACTTGACTTCAATTTTTCTCCATCTATTTGTTCTTTGCGTGTGACCCTATAGTTCTTGTAACGTTGGCAATGCTTCTAACTTCTTAGAAACATAAGCAATGAGCGGTATCTAGCACACATCATTGCTACCCAAGTTATAAGAATGTTGAGATCCAACATCACCTTGTGACTAATAATTGTGACTCTCACAATATATGATAATGTCCCTCTATCCTTGATATCTAGATTGACTCAATTGAGGCATAGACCGTGTCATCCTCGAGTCAATCTATACCTTGAACTCCAAGTAGACACACACTAATCAAATGAGCTCAATATCTTATATTGACTCACTTGGGCATGGCCATGCACTTTGTGGTCTAACTCTATCAAGAATACGATATCGCTCCCGTCATATAGGAGGGATAGATCCCATCTACATCACTCACATCCCTCTCCATAATTTGTTACATACCCAGTAATCGCCTTTATAGTCCACCCATTTACGGGTGACGTTTGACGAAGCCAAAGTACGTAACTCCTTATGTAGGAATCCATGGTGACTTCAGGTCCAAGGACTAATAGTCATACTAATAGCCACATGAGAAAGTATATGATACTCATATAACGATCCATGATACTTTCTCATGGCGGGTCATTCAGTATACATTCTCCAATGCATACCCATGTGTCAACTTGATATCTCTATATCCATGACTTGTGAGATCAAGTCATCATGTTGACTCACATGCTAGTCTCTACGTATTAACATTGTCCCTGAATGTTAATACTCGACTAGGAATTATTTAGAGTAGTGTTCTCTATATCATCTCACTATCGATTCAACCAATCGATTGATATAGATAAGAACCTTCTACTCAAGGACATTATTATACTTAGCTAATTGGCACAAATACACGTAAGTATAATAACCATAAAACATGCCTTTATTTATACATAGGAATATGATACAAATTAGTCCATACAATCATTACATGATCGGCTCTAGGGCTCTCACCAACAAGTAAGGTCCACGGTTCTGGACTACCGATGATGCTGTCCACGGTTCGGGACTACCGATGATGTTGTCCTTACGGTTCGGGACTACCGATGATGCTGTCCTTACCCTAGTAGGTCGAGATTAGCTACCTCGTATTTACTTAGGGATGCGCGCATATGATGAATGAATGTGGTACAAGCCAGGGCCCAATGAAAGTTATGATTATGTTAAAAGCATGTTTTCAAGATTAAGCATCCTTATATATATATATATATATATATATATATATATATATATATATATATATATATATATATATATATATATATTATAAAATATATATATATATATATGCACGATTGCCACATGCATCCATTCATGTTATGCATTATGTTATGAAAAGTATGTTTACAAAAAGTATGTTATGAAGATATGTTCATGCCATGATTTTATTTATGTTTATGCCATGATTTTATTTATGTTTATGTCATGATTTGATTTATGTGTATGCCATGATTTTGTTTATGTTTATGCCATGATTTTATTTATGTTTATGCCATGATTTTATTTATGTTTATGCCATGATTTTATTTATGTTTATGCCATGATATTATTTAAGCTTATGCCATGATATTATTTAGGTTTATGCCATGATGTTATTTATGTTTATGCCATGATTTGATGCTAGTTTAAAACGTCATGCTTTAATTATGTTTATGATAGTTTAGGATGCCATGATTTTATCTATGTTTATGTTAGTTTAGGATGCCATGATTTTATGCCAGTTTAGAATGTCATGCTTTAATTATGTGTATGCTAGGTTAGGATGTCATGAGTTTATTGATGTTTATGTTAGTTTAGGATGCCATGGTTTAATTATGTTTATGTTACGTTAGAATGCCATTATTTTGTTCATGCTCATGCTAGTGTGGGATGCCATGATTGTAATTAGATTTATGCCATGATTTTATTTATGTCTATATCAAGTATTATGCCATGCTATGATTGTTTACAATGTTTATGTTATGTCAATAATTATGCCATACCCGAATGTTTATGGTTATGTTTATGCCATGCTATGAATGGGGTGAAGCTATGTCCATGACATGTCAAATGAATGCTAAGTGATGCTAAGGATGATGTTCTAAGTAAAGCGCTAAGAGTGCTAATGTTTCATATGTTTATAATTAAGTGACGGACGGTTTTAGTGAGTAGGAAAGAGTCTTACTAAGCCTGTGTGCTTATAGTTTTATTATCTTATACCGCAGATCACGCAAAGGAATAGTAAGGAAGCAGCAGGAGGGCTTTGCAGAATGTGTGTGATAGTGACTTGGCCAAGAGACCATATGTTTTCTTGCCTTATGATAGAACTTTACCTTTACTACTAAGTACTTGAATATGACTATGACTCTATGATATGATGCTAAAGTATGACAGAATGCTAAAGTATAACATGATGCTAAGTATGACATGATGCTAAGTATGTTATGATGCTAGGAATGGTAGAAAGTGCATGTAGGTGTAAGTTTAAAGTTTTCCGCTGCGTTATGATGTCTACATGCCCTAAGTATGTTAACGTAACACCGCTTTATGGTGGTCAAAGAAAAAAAAAGCGGGTGTTACATAAGGGAACTAGTTCATTGGAGTGACTAGCTGTAAAACTTCATATGGTAATCTATATACATATGTCAATGAAGTTCTTACTGCAGCTTAAGTGCGATATTCCTTTGACTTGCGGTGTTCAAGTTATCTTGGTCATGGAGACTTATACTTTAACATCTTAAGCAAGCATCTCCAAGGAGGTGTGGACCCAGGATGATTGGGTATAAGCCGAAGTGCCCGAAGATGTTTGAACAGCCTACAAAGGATTCACCACTCCTTGCGAGGAGATGTATACCCAGGCCTATCGTCGGATTGTTACTCAAAGCCTCTGGCCAGAGCATATCATATTTAGAGTATGAGTCTCTTAAATACATGAGAGTAATTAGAAATCCAAAGGACGAGAAAGACACTACTTGGGCTAGGTGTGACGTAGTCAGTCTAGTGGGGACTGACACAAACAGACCATGTCCTGAACCAAGTGGGTATAAGATGGTGAAGGGAATGGGGCACGATTCATTAGAGCTGCTGAAGGGTTTCAGAATTATATCTGAGGTCAACCGTTGATCTTTCGATTAATTGGGGGTCATGATGTACTACTATGTGCCACTCATGATCGTTCTATAATTGGTTGATTATAGACGGCCAACATAAATCAAAAGCCTATTTAGTCACACGCACTACGAGTAATCCGAGGGATTTAAAACGAGTTGAAAATTAGATTTTCCAATCAAGAGAAATAAGTCGAATCTGAATTAATCAGAGGTGCAATGGAAGCTTAAAATGGCTAAGTCTTTTGAAGGCTTATCGGGCGAATTAAATTAGTTTAATTCGCGATCGGTTCGGCTCGGTTTGGCCGGCCAAAGAGGGTGACAACCCTCTTTGGTTTGGTCGGCCAAAGAGGGTGCCAACCCTCTTTGGTTTGGCCGGCCATTACAAGGAGGATAAACCAATTTATTTGGTTTAATTAATAAAATAAATCTAGCGCGATTTGTTTTATAAATTATGGATAAATAAATTTGTATGAAGAAATTTATATAAATAAATTTATAGAAATTTATTCCCTTTTATGGAAATTAAAATAATCCATTATCCATGGAATGGTTTATTTTAATTTTATAAAATCAATTATGAATTGATTTTTCCATAATAAGAGAATTTATAAATTTCTTATAAAATTTATTCCATAATAAAAGGAGAGAAGGTATTTGTTTTATTATAAAGTTAGTTATAATAAAACTTGGCTTAAATGGAATAATTAATAAGAGAATTTATAGGATAAATTTCTTATGAAAATTCCGTTAAGAGGAAGACTTGGTAAGGGAGAGGTTACTATATAAAGGAACCAAGGCTAGCCTTGAATTCCTTAATCAATTGAGTAATCAAGAGATTAGTAGCTCCCTCTCTCTCTCTCTAACTCTCTCTCTCTAGGGCCGGCTCTCTCTCCTCCCCTAGGGCCGGCGAACATCCCAAGGTTGGCCGAGAGCTTCATCCACCAAGAAGGTGCCGAAGAAGAAGAAGCGGATCGCGACTCCTTCCTTCCCTTCCGGAATTTAGATTCCGTTTCTTGGTGGTTAGTTTCCTTTCTTCTCTCTTGATCTTCTAGTTGTGCCTTTAGAGAATCTAGTAGTTATCGTCGGCACAAAACTCGTGACTTTGCGAAGTCATCCCGAAGAGAACTCGGCGTGGACGCGAATAGAGGCGGAGCTTCCAAGGGACGCTACGGTTGGATCTCGTCCCTTACTTCGAGTTACGAGAGGTACAAAGTAAATTAGTTTACTTTTTCGTAAAAGTTTTAATTTATGATCATGTCCACACATCATAAGGTTGCATGCTAGATACGTGGTTAAAATAATTTAAGAAATTATTTTATGCTAATTCTTCCGCTGCACGTAAAAATTTAAAATTTTACGAACCCGTATCCTTGTGAACATGCACCCGGTCCCAACACCGGGCGCCCCCGTCAAACCTCGAGCCCGATCCTAGAGGGATAAGGGCTGACCGAGTTCCGGATGAAGGTTTGCGGATCGAGAGACACATGGAGGGCGCCCCCAGCGTCCCGGGCGCCCCCAGGTGCACTATAAAAGGGGCTCGAACCCCAAGACTTTAAAACACAATTTTCCAATGCCTCAAAATTCTTCGCTCAAGCGCTCTACTCCAGAAACTTCTGATCTTGAGGTTCAAGTGCCGACGACGACCCTACGCACCGAAGAACGATCCACACCGGCCGTCGGTAACGAAGAGTTAGATTTTCATTTTTACTACATTAATATTGTACGACTTTCTGTAAAACTTTACGCCTTATAGAATTGTCCGCAGTAAATGGTCAAGGACCGTGGGCCTTGGAGTAGAAGCCGACCGCGACTCCGAACCAAGTAAAAAAATCTTGTGTTCGTGTTTGTTATTTTAATTTCCGCTGTGTATTCTCTAATTTTATTATCCGAAACGGTTTTACGATATTCACCCCCCCCCTCTATCATATTCTATCGATCCAACAAGTGGTATCAGAGCGAGAAAGCTCAAATTTGGTGCAACCACCAATTTGAGAGTTTTTCGGATTTTACGAAATAATTTTTTTTTTATTTTTTTCGAAATTTTATCGTTAATCGAGGTTGGTGCAACACCACTTGATAAAACTGTTTTATCTTCTTCCCGCACTGCTAATCCAAGACCAAGTCTTGGGAGATTTTTTTTCGTTCTCTTTTCAGAAATAACTCCTAAATGGCCATGCAAGAAGGCTTCAGTACCGCCAGACCACCGCTTTTCAGTGGGGAGGACTTCTCCTACTGGAAAAGTTGGATGGAAGTCCACCTGAAAACTCAGGTGGACACGTGGATAATAATCCAGTCTGGTCTGGACATCCCTAAAAATGCTGACGGAGTGCCACAATCCTACACCGAATGGGATACTGCCCTAAAAAGGAAAATTGAAGCCGACGCCAAAGCAACTCAAACACTTCAATGCGGCCTAACCAAAGAGGAGCCGAACCAGGTAGGTCCATTCAACAGTGCAAAAGAACTCTGGGGTAAGCTAATTGAGTTGCACAAAGGAACCTCCAACACTCGGATCAACAAGAGGGACCTACTACTGAATAAGCTGTATACTATCAAGATGAATGACAGCGAATCAGCAGCTCAGCTCCACGCCAAAATTCAGGAGCTGATGAACGGTCTACACACCATCAGTCACAAGGTAGAGAACCGTGACCTGATCAGGTATGCTCTTAACGCCTTTCCTAGAAATACTTTGTGGGCATCTATGGTAGATGCGTACAAAGTTTCAAGAGATTTGTCTAAAATTAAACTAGATGAATTATTCTCAGAACTCGAATTACATGAACAGACTAACTGCAATCTAGCTGAGAAAGACATTGCTTTTGTTGCAGGTAAAACTGGAAAGATGACCAAGAAGAAACCTCAACCTGCACCCGAGTCTGATTCAGACTCAAACTCAGTAGAAAGCGAAGGAACTCGACCTAAGCTGGTTCGGCTAGCCCAGGACCACTACAAGGAACTAAAAAACTAGACCAACAGAAGGAAAGTTAGCCGAAGAAATGAACAACCAGCTGATCCTTCAAATGAAAAGAACAAACCAAATATGACCTGTTATGAGTGCAAAACGAAGGGTCATTACAAGACAGAATGCCCCAATCTGAAGGAAACAAAGAAGATAAGAAAGAAGAAGGCCCTTCAAGCAACGTGGGACGAGTCCTCCTCCTCCGAAGAAGAAGAGGCTCCACAGTCGAACTTGCTCGCACTAACCGCCTCCGAAGAAATCGAGACCGAGTCGGAATCGGAGCCGGAAGACGGAAAGCTCACGTTTTCAGAGGATGGTGAAATCACTGTAAGTGGGTTTACTAGAAATCGATTAACCGAATTAATTGCTTATCTTTCTCGAGACTTGGCGAAAGCCAAAATTCGAGTCGAATCTCTCCGACAGGAAGTAAAACTCCTGAAAGAGGGAGCTGACTCTGGATCCTTAACTAAGAAGGTTCAATAAGGAACCTCTACTCAAGTTGAAAAACTTGAGAAAGAGAACTCCTCTTTGAAAACTCAAGTCAAGGACCTTAGAGCAGCCTTAGAACGGTTCACTTCTGGTTCCAAGGGTCTTGACATGATCTTTGGAAAACAGAAGTCGGTTCTAAATCGATCCGGATTAGGCTACATAACCAAGTCTAGACAAAGATCATACTATGCTATACTGAATCAGTCCAGACCTAAAATTCAGGCATGGGTACCCAAACTGTGCCTGAACAATCAAACTGGATCAAATCAGTATTGGATCCCCAAGGACAAGATTCACATCTTGCCGAACCATTATTGTGGCTTTAGTCCAGGGGGAGCCAAATTAAAAATAATATTCATAGTTAGATAAATTTCTATTCTTGTTTTAATTTGCATGATTGCTTGTCTATTTAATTTCTACAATTTACCATGCTTAGATTTAGGACTGGTTAGTTTAAGGACTGAACCAATCAACTGAAATTTGAACAACATAGTATTGGGTGGAGGTGAGATGATAGTACGTTAGAGAAGCCTCTTCTAATAAGGTCAAGTATACTCTACTTGGTCTTTTTAGACTGGTGAAACTAGCCGAAGCTACCAATCCAAGACCCAAACTAGTTAGACCAGAATTTTTCAAAAAATAATTTTGAAAATGAAATTTCATTAAAAGGCTTTGTCAAGGAAAGGGTTGGTGATCCAATAAGGCTACGACCAAAGAAGGCCTAGTGCCTCGCCAAGACCTAGAAGTCAATTTTTGAAATTCAAATTCAAATTATTCTTTGTCAAATTCAAATCTAACACAAATTTTTAGCTAATTGTAGATTCAAACATTTTTAAAAAAAATTATATATATATATAAATTCAAAATCAATTATTCTCAAAATTAATTTAACTTTTTCAAAATTATTCAAAATAATTCTGTCTACTAAAACCTGTCTCACAAAAACCCATAAGGCAAACGTGATTGATAACTCTAGATTGGGTGAGACAGACTAGGTTGTGAAAATCAATTTAGGCTATTCCTGACTCTAATTGGATCCAAATCAACAAAACTCTTTATGTGTAGGAACATAAAGATTTGGACCAATGAATGTTGGATAGCGGGTGCTCCGGACACATGACTTGGGATAAATTGAAATTCACCAAACTCAAGTTCAAAAACCTAGGCTCAGTAGCATTTGGCAACAATGCTACACTCAAGGTGATTGGGTCAGGTAACATTGAACTAAAATCTGACTTTGTTATTAAGAAGGTTCTTTTGGTTGAAGATTTTAAATTTAACTTGCTTAGCATAAGTCAATTGTGTGATACTGGTTATGTAGTTACCTTTACCAACTCTAATTGCCCGATTAGAAACTTGCAAGACTCAGAAATCATGCTTAAGGGCACTAGGAAAAATAATGTTTACACCATAAACCTACCACTAGTACCTAAATGCATGTTAACTCAGTTAGAACAATCAAACCTCTGGCATAGGAGATTAGGTCACACTAATTTGAGAATAATCTCAAAAATCACCTAACTTGGCCTAATTAAAGGTATCCCTAAAATTAAGAACCATGAAAACTTAATATGTAAATCATGTAATCAAGGTAAACAAACCAGGTCTAATCACAGACTAATTCAGTCTGATCTAACTCAAACGACACTTGATCTCCTGCACCTTGACCTATTTGATTCACATGGAGCCAAGTCACTAAGCGGAAACCGGTACTGCTTAGTAATAGTTGATGATTACTCTAGGTTTACCTGGGTTAGGTTTCTAAAGACCAAAGATGAAACCCTAAATCTATTTAATGATTTTTGTAAGTTAATTGAAAATCAAAACGATACCAAAATCAAAAGACTTAGGAGTGACCACGGGGGAGAGTTTGAAAATCAACGATTCGAGGAGTTTTGTAAGGTAAATGGGTATATACACGAATTTTCGTGTCCTAGAACCCCCCAGCAAAATGGGATAGTTGAAAGGAAAAATAGAACCCTACAAGAAGCTGCTAGGGCTATGCTCAATGAATTCAACCTAGCTAACCAATATTGGGCAGAAGCAATTAGTACAGCTTGCTACATCCAAAATAGGGTACTAATTAACAAACGACACAATAAAACACCCTATGAATTATACTACCATAGACTTCCAAACTTACATTACCTAAGAGTCTTTGGGTGCAAAGTCCATATCCTAAACACCAAGGACTATCTAGGTAAATTCCAGTCTAAGTCAACCCCAGGCATCTTCTTAGGTTATTCAACAACAAGTAGAGCCTATAGGGTTTAAAATAAACAAACTAAGAAAATTGAAGAAACAATAAATCTGATATTTGATAATCCAGATCTAAATTCATCAAATACTCATCAAGAAGAAAATGAACATACTACTGAATCTTTAATTGAACCCCTAAATGAACTAAATATTGAACCAACCATTGAGACAATTGAACCAGCAATTGAACCAACCCAAGTAATTGAACCAATCACTGAACCAAACTGACCAGCCGGACCTGAGGCTGAACCAAGTTCCAGAAAAACTAAGAAACCCATACTCAGTTACCTAACTGATCAGATTGTGGGTGATCCAACCTTAGGAGTCAGGACTAGGTCCGCTTATAGGAACCTTAGTCAGATTGCAATGATTTCAAAAATTGAACCTAAGACCATAGATGAAGCCTTACTTGATCCTGATTGGATCATAGCAATGCAAGAAGAGTTAGCCCAGTTTGAGAGGAACTAAGTCTAGGAACTAGTATCTAAACCTGAGGGCAAATCCATTATTGACACTAAGTGGGTTTTTAGGAACAAGCTAAATGATCAAGGAGAAATAGTAAGAAACAAAGCCCGCTTAGTAGCAAAAGGGTTCAGTCAAGTAGAAGGGTTAGATTATGACGAAACCTATGCCCCAGTAGCTAGACTTGAGTCCATTAGGATGTTGTTAGCCTTTGCATCCCATAAAGGATTTAAACTCTACCAAATGGATGTAAAGTCAGCTTTTCTAAATGGATTTATTAAGGAAGAAGTTTATGTAAGATAACCCCCTGGTTTTGAGGACTTAGAAAGACCTGACCACGTTTACAAACTCAATAAAGCACTTTATGGACTAAAACAAGCACCTAGGGCCTGGTATGAACGCTTATCAACTTACCTAACCTCTAAAGAATTTAAACAAGGACAAATTGACTCAACCCTATTTATCAAAACCTTAAGAAAAGAAATCTTTATTGCCCAAATCTACGTCGATGACATAATTTTTGGGTCCACCAACTCAAATTTCCTAAAAGAATTTGTTAAAATAATAGAAAATGAATTTGAAATGAGCTTAGTTTGTGAGCTCAACTTCTTTCTAGGGTTATAAATTAAACAAACTAGGGATGGAAACTATGTCCATCAATCCAAATATGCTAAGGAGTTAATAAAGAAATTTAAAATGGATAACTCTAAAAGCATAAGTACACCTATGGCCACAAATGTAAAAATAGATAGTGACCCTGATGGTAAACCAGTAGACCTTAAACTCTATAGAAGCATGATTGGAAGTCTACTGTACCTTACAGCCAGCAGACCTGATATCCTTTTTGCCGTAGGAATATGTGCTAGATACCAAACTTGTGCTAAGGAAACGCACTTAACATCCCTAAAAATAATACTAAGATATGTTAAGGGCACCCTAAATGTAGGGATTTGGTATCCTAGGACCTCAACCTTTGACTTGTCAGGATACCAGGATTCTGATTATGCTGGTTGTAAATTAGATAGAAAAAGCACAAGTGGAAGCTGCCAACTGTTAGGAAATAGTCTAGTAAGTTGGTGCAGCAGAAATCAACACTGTGTAGCTCTATCCACAACTGAAGTTGAGTATATAGCTTTAGGAGAGTGTGTAGCACAACTCTTATGGATGATGCACACCCTCAAAGACTTCCAGCATAACTACACTCAAACTCAGGTCTACATTGATAATATAAGCTCAATTAACCTAACTAAGAATCCAATCCAACACTCCAGAACTAAATACATAGAAGTCAAACACCACTTTGTAAGAGATCACGTAGCCAGGGGTGAGATAGTCCTTAAGCATGTAGACTCTAAATCTAACTTAGCTGACATATTCACCAAACCCCTACCTGAGTCTAAGTTTAACTCACTAAGAAGGTAGTTAGGGTTATGCTTAGTAGAATAGGTTTACTCTACTTCTGTTATTTTAAAAACTGCTTTACTTGATTTTCAAATCTTTATTGCAATTTTAAAACAATTTTTTGACTTAGTTTTTTTTGGAAAAACTACCCCCTTCAAAACTAGGGTTTTTCTTCGTAAATGGACTTAGCCTAGGCCCTAACCCTAGAAACTGTATGCACCTATAGATCTAGAAGCTAGCATCTCACAAGCACCTTAGGGTACTTCTGATTGGTAACCTAGAATGGGTTGAGATGTTTAGGTGTTTGCCTTAATTCAAGATGCTTTAAGTCAGTGCATCTGCAGTAATTAGGGCACTAAATACAAATTAAACAGTAATCAGGTTAAGTGTCAAGCTTAAAAAATCTAACTTGAACAGAACACTTAACTTGACTAACCCTAGCGAAAACTACTGTTTATAACAGTTACTAAGTAGCTAATTGGGTTAGACAGGATGTCATGCCCCGAGACCTAGGAGTCGCTGATCCAATAGAAAATCGGACAGCACCTCCCCAGTCCGGCGGACAATTTGCACATACACACAACATATATATCATAACCACGCAGTTTATATGGGCCTCAGGCCCCAAATCCAAGTAGTATAACAATATATAAGACAATATGCGAATAAAACCAAAACCCGAACTTACCTGAGCTGCCAGGGGGCAGGACCGCAGCAAAATCACACTCATAGTCCAACATAGGACTCAAAAGTACAATGCCATAAATCAAATCCCATAACACAAGTCCATGATAAATCCGGTGCAAGAAAATAAAACATAATATGGTCCTAAACCAGAAAATAGTAGATAAAACCCAAATCGAATGCAGTAGCAAGCACGGGACTGGCGACTCGGACCCTCCTGGCAGATATCAACCTGTAATAAAAAAAAAGTAATGGCAACGGTGTGAGTCCATAAGCTCAGCGGATACCCAGCAGATATGCATAGTATGTTACAATAACAATAAGGGTCTACGCTAATACAGTCTCATATAACCAAACGGAAAGGTATACTGATGATACTAAATACAGGTACATACCAAATCCATCTAGCCTGCAAAGGGTGAAATACATCCCTATGGAACAAATAGAATGTTGGTGCCCCGGCTGGTTTTGATGTGATCAACTAGGTTAGTTAGGTCCTGTTGGTTTACTGATCCCTCTGCTAAGTGTGCAGGAGCTTAGGTACGGAGGAAGTCGAGCGTAAGACATGGCGGACGAGAAGGATTGCGCGGGAAAGTGAGCCGACGGGCTCGGTGCAATCCGAGGGACGCCGAAGCTGCGGAAGAGTACGCCAGTGGAACGAGAAGGACGTGCGCGACGTCCGAGGGACGAAAAGCCGGGAGGAAGTACGCTCGAGGGGCGGAAGGCCGGAGTCGGGTTCGGGTGAGCCTAACTTCGGTTGGCCGGAAATCACCCAGAAGACGAAGAATCAAAAAGACTAGTCCAAGCGCCCAAAAGAAATGAAAGAAATGAGAAAATTCGCCCAAAAGAAAAAAAGAAAAGTTTTGGTGCCAAAGAAGGATCGAACCCATGTCCTCCACCAAATACACAAATCCACTTACCAACTGGGATGAAGGGCGTTGGCAATTAAGTATTGGCGATATTGCTACTTATAGATTCAACAGCGAGATGAATATTACAACAATCATCTCGAGCAAGGGAAGATAAAGTTTTAATTAAAATAATTAAAACTTAAAGGATAATATTACATTATCCTTTAATCAAATCCAATGGATGCAGTTTAATCCCATCCAAGATCAACCATCCAGATTACATCCATGGATCAACGACCAAGAGAAAAGTGATCAACAATCAACAATCCAGATTTATTCTCTTAGGCTATAAATAGACTTAGAGGTTTGCTTTAATCATTAATTCATTGAGTTGTAAACCCTCTTTCTCTCTAAGCTTTCTCTGTGCTACAACTGTAAAGGCTTCTCCGCCTTAAGGAGTTTCTGTTTGAGCATCAACTGCCTTGGAAGCAACGACTCTGTTGCAACCAAGTTTATTTCTTTTTAAAGACGAGTGTTAGTACTTATTTTTCATAAACCGTCTATTCTCCCCCCTCTAGCCGGTCGACCCGATCCTACAAGTGGTATCAGAGCAGGTTCGCTTTTGAAGGACTAATCGCCTGAGAAAGCAACAAGACGATGGCCGGCGCGCACATTCATCCACCGAAATTCGAAGGGGATTTCACCGTCTGGAAGAAAAAAAATGGAGGTATTTTTTCGTACAGATTTTGATATTCTTTTATCAATAAAATATGGTTTTACAGTTCCTAAAGATGCGAACGGGGATGAAAAAGAAGAAAGCTTGTGGAATAAGAAGGAGCAGTCGGAATCTGTTGCCAATGGTAAGGCCGAGTTCCACCTCCTAACAGTCTTGCCTACTCAAGAGGTAAACCGGATCGGCAACTACCACTCCGCAAAAGAATAATGGGAGAAGTTCCTAGAACTTCATGAGGGTACCTCTGAAGGCAAATCAGCAAGAAAGGATCTCCTCCGGAACCAGCTGATAAACCTGCAAATGAAGGAAGGAGAAACGGTGACTGAACTTCATGCCAAAATAAAGGAGCTAATCTCCGGACTCACCCAACTCGGCGAATCGTTAAGTAATCGCGACTCCATTCAATACGCCCTCAACGCCTTCCCAAGGACCCAGGAGTGGAGCTCAATCGTCGACGCTTATTACATCTCCACAGATTTAGAGGTAAGTATATTAGATGAAATGTTTTCCATTTTCGAATTACACGAATCTCGGTGGGCAGGATCTAGAAAGACGAAGAATCTGGCCCTAAACACAAGGAGAACGGAGGAGTCAGAATCCTCGACGGACGACGAGACAACGCAAATAGTAAGTTCGTTTAAAAGTTTTTTTTAAAGCTAATAACTTTTCGAGAATGCAGAAGAAAAGGCGGTCTCCGAAGAAATGAACTGTCCGATGCTACAATTGCAACGAGGAGGGACACCTAAAAGATCAGTGTCCCAAAATCAAAAACCAGCCAAAGAAAAAGAAGGCATTGAAGGCCACCTGGGACGAGACCTCGTCGGACGAATCAGAAGTTCAAGAGTACGCAGGACTTGCGCTGATGGCAAGTCATCAAGAGGGGAGCAGTGTTGAAGGGGGAGCGACATCAGAAAGCGACAACGAAGAAGGAACCTCGCTTTTCAAAAGCGATCCGGTAAGTGAGGTTTGTTTTCTTCCTCATGATCAATTGTATGCTGGTGTTAAAGCCTTGCTCAAATCTAATTGCAGATTAGAAAAAGAAAATTCTAAATTAAAAAATGAAAATATTGATCTGAAAAATTTAGTTGAGAAATTAGAATGTGATATTGTCTGTTTGCGACACAAGAAAAATAGTTATCCTGAAAAGTTGAATTGGTATTTTAAAAACCATAAAGGCCAATTTAAAAAGGTGCCAAAGAATTACATTCCATCCAAATTTTTAGTTAATCCTGTCGATAGAAATCTATTTTGGATACCAAAATCAATTTTGAATTAGTTTTCTATTACTGCATAATTTTTCTTGCAAAATTAGAAATAGATTAACATATTTTATGATTAAGTTTCTTTTGAAATTTTTTTTTTCACCTAGACTTTCTTACAAAATTCAATTTCTACTTGATACAAGAGTATCTTATTTGTTTACTGTGAAATTTTGGAAATTTTTTTCGATAAATTTTGAATTTCTATTATTTTTCATTTTAAAAGTAAACTTTTAACTTTAAAAATAGAAAATTAATTTATTCTGCAAGAATCGATTTTTTTTTAGATCTACACATAATCAATTAAACTTGGTAAATTTTTTTAAAATTTTTTATGAGATTTTTGAATTTTAAAAATATATCTTTGAATTTTTTATTCTGCCACTATATGATTTATTTATGAATATACAAAATAGATTTTAATTTGGAAATTTTTGTAAAAAGCAATAATTTTATCTTCCACCTATACAAAAATTTTTAAAATTTTCCAATGGATGAATTAATTTCTATAAATTTTTAATTGAAATTCATATTTTTTAATTTTAAAAAATATTTGGAAATTTTTTATTCAAAAATTAAATTTCGGTGATATGCACTTAATCTATTCACGGCTCAAAAAAATGTTTCACATTTTTCTAAGTTCTAATCATATTTTTTTCTTTCCCTATTTTTTGTACCCCATTTTTGCTGTGATCAAAGGGGGAGAGTAGCTTAAGTTTAGGGGGAGGTTGTGGTTATTGATTGCAATATTTTTTTTCTATGCTTAACTACTTAATTTAGTTTTTTTTTTTGGTTTACCCTAACAAAACTTGGGTTGATCCACATCAAAAAGGGGGAGATTGTTGGTGCCCCGGCTGGTTTTGATGTGATCAACTAGGTTAGTTAGGTCCTGTTGGTTTACTGATCCCTCTGCTAAGTGTGCAGGAGCTTAGGTACGGATGAAGTCGAGCGTAAGACATGGCGGACGAGAAGGATTGCGCGGGAAAGCGAGACGACGGGCTCGGTGCAATCCGAGGGACGCGGAAGCTGCGGAAGAGTACGCCGGTGGAACAAGAAGGACGTGCGCGACGTCCGAGGGACGAAAAGCCGGGAGGAAGTACACTCGAGGGGCGAAAGGCCAGAGTCGGGTTCGGGTGAGCCTAACTTCGGTTGGCCGGAAATCACCCAGAAGACGAAGAATCAAAAAGACTAGTCCAAGCGCCCAAAAGAAATGAAAGAAATGAGAAAATTCGCCCAAAAGAAAAAAAGAAAAGTTTTGATGCCAAAGAAGGATCGAACCCATGTCCTCCACCAAATACACAAATCCACTTACCAACTGAGATGAAGGGCGTTGGCAATTAAGTATTGGCGATATTGCTACTTATAGATTCAACAGCGAGATGAATATTACAACAATCATCTCGAGCAAGGGAAGATAAAGTTTTAATTAAAATAATTAAAACTTAAAGGATAATATTACATTATCCTTTAATCAAATCCAATGGATGCAGTTTAATCCCATCCAAGATCAACCATCCAGATTACATCCATGGATCAACGACCAAGAGAAAAGTGATCAACAATCAACAATCCAGATTTATTCTCTTAGGCTATAAATAGACTTAGAGGTTTGCTTTAATCATTAATTCATTGAGTTGTAAACTCTCTTTCTCTCTAAGCTTTCTCTGTGCTACAACTGTAAAGGCTTCTCCGCCTTAAGGAGTTTCTGTTTGAGCATCAACTGCCTTGGAAGCAACGACTCTGTTGCAACCAAATTTATTTCTTTTTAAAGACGAGTGTTAGTACTTATTTTTCATAAACCGTCTATTCACCCCCCTCTAGCCGGTCGACCCGATCCTACATAGAACATATAATCCAAGATAAACAGGTATCCAATATATGCATATCAATCAAGTGTAGAAATCAAATGCAGCAAATAATGCACGATGCAAAATATGCACATGGTGCAATAACATGTGTCACCCCTGACGCCAGTCTGGAACCGTCCACCTATCATAAATGAACATCCGCGTGGGTAGGGCTATGACAACTGTACGCACCCTGCTATCACTGCTCCTGAGTGACCGAGTGGACAGGATGCTGGCGGAGGTCTCTCTCCTACCCCAAGCAGTGGGGGAGTCTAGCTCTCATCTTCTCGTGTCTCAGGACGAGAAGGGATCCCTGGCTGCTACCACGCACCGGAACCACCCTCCAAATAGTGACCGTGCAGAGCAATACAGGTCAAATGCACATACCCTATGGTAGCCACTACCCATGAGTGGATGTGTGTGCATATCCTCATGTAACTGGCGACGGGCTCGGACTATATAGGAGCCGATGATCGCCAGCATGCAACAATGCAAGGATGGTGCATGATCCAAACATATAACCCTAACCAAGTCCTCAACTAACACCACCGGGTGCTAGGAATAGGTTTGAATCCTATATCATGGGATACAAGTAACCTAGTAGATATACTAACAAAATAATCAGTGATCTATCAATATCAAAATGCAAAAGGGAAGGTATCACTACATCTATGTATATATCCACCCACATAGATGGCAACTCGTGAGACTGTATAAAGTGAAACAGGAGCTAACCTCATGGATAAACAGCAGCATATACCAGATACAGGTACACTAAGGCAGATAAGCATACTATCTTACTGTTATCTATAACAGACAATGCATAACAAGAAGACTATATCTAAAAGATAAGTCAAAGGGTACCCGCCTCCAAAAGAGAAGACTCCAAATGCGAAGAGAACCACCAGCCAATATCAGCAATAAAAATCCCAATCAAGTCCCTGTATCAAGGACAGATTTAATTAACTACTAAAAAAATAGTAACTAGCTAATTAATCCCTAACCCGTCCTAGGGTTAACCTAATTCGTCCCTTTCCATTTAATTAATCATAATAAAATGGTTAAGCCTTGATTATCCCAAATTACCCCGATTAAATTCCAATTAGTTTTGGAAATCTAAATTTATCATGTTAACTGATTAGGTTTAACTTGCAAATTAAACCGAACCCAATTATAACACCTCCTTCAAACTGAATCCAATTTTAGATTCAACTTACTACACCGCAAAACCCCACCTAAACAGGAATTCAAACCACAACAGATCAACTAATTTAAGGAACAAGAGCATATAGAAAAATCAAGGTCCATCACCTACTGTGAAGCCTCTCGGTTGCAGGTTGGAAGAAACCAGAATCTGCAAAAAAAAATGGAGAATCCACACGGCACGAGTTCAAAACTGCCTTAGGAGCCCAGTTAGACTCCAATCCGCTAGAAGTCCAGAGAAAAGCCTGTATTGGAGCGAATTAGGGCTCAATCTGTGCTAACCACTCTTGTTATGATCGGTAGGAACATGAACAAGAGAAGCAAGTTGGCTTACCGTCCTATGGTCGGGATCAACTACTAGAACCCTAACTCCATCCACACTGTGATGCTTCTCAGAAGTCAACCCGGCAATCTCTTCTCATCGAAAACCTTTGGATGGATACAAGCGATCTCATCAAATGCGAGAGAAGAAGAAGAAGAGATCGGGCCAGGCTGCGGATTAGGGCACGCGAGCGGAAGAGGAAGAAAGATCGGCGTCGGCGCTGGCTGCGGGCTTCGCAAGGGGAGGAAGGAGATGGGGTCGGCGTGCCTTCGACGACGGCTAGGGCACGCCGAAGGGAGAAGAAACGTGAAGGGGAGGAAGGGTCAGGCGGCTGCAATTTGGCTGCGGCTAGGGCTCAACCGAAGGCTTTGAAACCTAAAGGGGGGTCTTTTTGCAGAAAGGCCCCTCGAACTCCTCCATTTCATATTAAATCCTTAGGGTTAATATTTTAACCATTTAATCCCCCTCTTTTAATACAATCCTCCTCATATACGTTAGGGTTAAATTATTTACAATCTCGATAACCCTAAATCTTCAAGTATATTTTCCCAAAAATTTATTTTACTGGTTTTTTTTTGCCGTATTTTACATTCTCCCCCACTAATAAAAATTTGGTCCCCAAATTTCATTAATTACCCATAGCAGATTCTAACAACATATAGATAGTATAATGCGGAACGAAATCTAACCGTGCATACCTCCGGTAAATAAATGAGGATAACGAGCTCGGATCGTATCCTCGAGCTAATTCAATAAAACTGATGCACATTAATGGATTCCACTTGCTATATAAATGAAACAAACTGCAATGGAGAATCTCAGAAGAAGAAACTTACAGCTTATCACAACAAAATTCAGAACTAAAAAGGAATTGATACTAACTAAAAACTGATGTCCAACTGAAGAAATGAGAATTGAATTGAGATTTCAAACTATGGTGCTCTAACAGACTTCCAATCTGATACTAATGCAGAATTGAAACGAATTGAAACAAAACAAAACCGAAAACTAAGCTTAATAACCTGGAACCTGCAGAATCAAAACAAGAAACTGATACCCAGATACACAACTCTGATACGCAATGACAAAACAGAATTTAAACTGAAATCAAGTTCGAATTGAGCACTGAACAACTCCCTAGCTAGTTTACTTGCAGAATTTAAACCAAACTAAAGTAAAGTAAACTCAAAAATAGAAATTACAGCAGTGATTCGAAAACAGAATTGAAAAACAATTGAAACTGAAATTACAGCTAAAGAATCTGAAATTAACTAAAGGAATTAACTCTCAATCACTCTCTTGTGTCGAGACCACCTTGTTCGTCACGCAAGGGCAAGCCAAGAACTTCTTAAACTCGTAAATCGCTGGGAATTGGCTCAAACTTCAGATCTGGTCACAAATTTGCACTCTGCTGGAACCGAGGCAAATCTGTGGTTGATTCTCCATTGAAACCTCTTCCAAGGATTCAGATCTCGCTACAAGGTAAGGATCGAGATGGCCACGCCTTCCCTGAAGAAAATCGCCAAAGAATTGAAGAAGAAACGAAGAAGAACGAAGCTGAGCTGCGAAGACGCGACGCCGAGATCTGCCGAGGGAATTTCCGATTTAAACTTAACCCATTTAATTTGAACGGCTGAGATTAATCCCGCTTCATCCAACGGTGGATCGTTGTCTGATTTGATTCAAATTTTCCAGA
>JAGFNQ010007744.1:19191-62465 GCA_024364735.1 Boesenbergia rotunda | reverse complement strand
AAGGTATAATGTTTATCTAACATGTTACTCAAGTGCGCAGGAAAAGTCCTAGCGAAGGACTGCTAGGCACCTGGCGAAGGAATGCTAGGATACAAAGACCTAGCGAAGGACTGCTAGGCACCAGGCGAAGGACAGCTTGGTACTGAAGACCTAGCGAAGGACTGCTAAGCACCAGGCGAAGGACAGCTTAGTACTGAAGACCTAGCGAAGGACTGCTAGGCACTAGGCGAAGGACAGCTTGGTACTGAAGACCTGGCGAAGGACTGCTAGGCATTGGGCGAAGGACAGCTTGGTATCCGAGACCTGGCGAAGGACCGCTAGGAAAAAGTCCAACCGGAGGAGCCGGTTGGCATCAGGTACATTCTCCCGAGAGGAGTAGGTGAGGACGCGTTCCCCGTCGAGGGAACAGTAGGCGTCGGTTCGACCTAGGGCTCCATTTTGGAGGCCCAAAGTCAGAACTAAGACAGCTAAGGCTGTATAAAATTAATATATTATTGCTCTGTGTTGTTTTGGACTAACCCTGGATGCAGAACCGAAGGAACGAGCGTCTGCAGCTCAGAGAGCCTCAAAGGAGTGAGGCAGCAGCTGAGTAGGGCGCCCGGAGTGTCCCGGGCGCCCCCAAGGTGAACACAAAACAGATGGAGCAAGTGTTCGCTTCAACAGCTTACTGAGCGGGGCGCCCCCGTGCTCCTGGGCGCCCCCCATGCTCCCGGGCGCCCCTAGCTCAAGCTAACGAAGCAAGTCAGCGAGAAGCCAACAGGATAAGAGCCTGACCCGGTCAACCCGGGTGCCCCCAGCGTCCCGGGCGCCCCAGTCAAGATCTGATCCCGAGTTTGAAGGGATCAGAGCTGACCGAGAAGAACTCGGATCAGCTGACACGTGGGGGGGCGCCCCCGACGTTCCGGGCGCCCCCAGGGGCTATAAATAGGCCCTCGACCCCAAGGCTTCGAACAACAATTCTTCCAACGCTCCTACGCTCTTCTGCTCCTGCACTCTGCTCCGGAAACCTCCCAACTTGAGATACAAGCGCCGACGACGTCCCTCCGCTCCGAAAATTCAATCTACACCGGACGTCGGTAACGAAGAGCTGTTTTTAAGTTTACTATACTACTTTTGTAATATCTCTCTGTAAACCGTTTTGCGCACATATAGAATTGCCCGTAGTAAACGGTCAACGACTATAGGCCTTGGAGTAGGAGCCGACCGCGACTCCGAACCAAGTAAAAAACTTGGTGTTTGCGTGTGTTTGATTTAAATTTCCGCTGCGTAATTGCTCTAACTTTAATCCGAACGTTTTATGATATTCACCCCCCTCTATCGTTTCTCTCGATCCAACAAGTGGTATCAGAGCGGGGAAGCTCAAATTTGGTGCAACCACCAGTTTGAGAATTTTTCAAATTTTTTTTTAAATTACTTTTCTTCTACTTTTTCGAAGTTTTCTTATTAATCGAGGTTGGTGCAACACCCCTCGATAATTATTTCTCTTTATCCCGCACTACTAATCCAAGACCAAGTCTTGGGATATTTTCTTTCATTTTAGTTTATTTTTTTCAGATAAAATGGTCATGCAAGAAGGCTTCAGCACTGCAAGACTACCTCTCTTCAGTGGGGAGGACTTCTCCTACTGGAAGAGCAGAATGGAGGTCCACCTGAAAACTCAGGTGGACATGTGGATAATCATCCAGTCCGGACTGGAGATTCCAAAAAATGCTGAAGGAGTACCTCAAACCTACACAGAGTGGGACACCGCTCTGAAACGGAAAATTGAAGCTGATGCAAAGGCGACCCAGACCCTCCAATGCGGCTTAACAAAAGAGGAGCTGAACCGGGTGGGTCCTTCAACAGTGCCAAGGAGCTGTGGGGGAAACTGATCGAGCTGCACGAAGGAACATCAGACACTCGGATCAGCAAGAGGGATCTCCTCCTGAACAAGCTGTACACGATCAGAATGACCGACAACGAAACAGCAGCTCAGCTTCACGCCTGAATTCAGGAACTAATGAACGGACTGCACACCATCGGTCACAAGGTAGAAAACCGTGACCTAATAAGGTACGCTTTAAATGCTTTCCCTAGAAACACCTTGTGGGCATCTATGGTAGATGCATACAAGGTTTCAAGGGACCTTTCAAAAATTAAATTAGATGAATTGTTCTCTGAATTAGAATTACATGAACAGACTAACTGCAACCTGGCCGAGAAAGGCATTGCCTTTATTGTAGGTAAATCTGAAAAGAAATCCAAGAAGAAACCTCAACCAACACCTGAGTCTGAATCAGACTCAGACTCAGAAGACGAAGGAGATCGACCAAAGCTGGTCCGACTGGCCCGGAACTATTACAAGGAATTGAAGAACCAAACCAACAGACTGAAAGCCAGCAGAAGAAAGGACGAACCAGCTGAACCCGCAAATGAAAAGAATAGCCCAACGTGACCTGCTACGAGTGCAAAAAGAAGGGTCACTACAAGACGGAGTGTCCGAACCTAAAGGAGACCAAGAAAAATAGAAGGAAAAAGGCACTTCAGGCAACGTGGGACGAGTCCTCCTCCTCCGAAGAAGAAGAGGTCCCACAGTCGAACCTACTCGCACTAACCGCCTCAGAAGAAATCGAGACCGAGTCAGAATCGGAACAGGACGGCGGCAGACTAACATTTTCAGAGGACGGCGAAATCAAGGTAAGTGGTTTTACTAGAAGTCAGTTGAATGAATTAATTTCTTATCTTTCTCGAGATTTGGCGAAAGCTAAACTCCGAGTCAAATCCCTCCGACAGGAAGTAAAACTCCTGAAAGAGGGAGCTGACTCTAGACCCTTAACTGAGAAGGTTCAAGAAGGAACCTCTACTCAAGTTGAAAAACTTGAGAAAGAGAACTCCTCCATGAAAACTCAGGTTAAGGACCTTAGATCAGCTTTAGAACGATTTACTTTTGGTTCCAAGGGTCTTGATATGATTCTTGGAAAATAGAAATCGGTTCTAAATCGATCCGGATTAGGCTATAGAACCAAATCTAGACAAAGATCTTACTTTGCTGTACTGAACCAGTCCAGACCTAAAGTTCAGGCATGGGTACCTAAACTATACCTGAACAAACAAACTGGATCAAATCAATACTGGATCCCCAAGGACAAGATTCACATCTTGCTAGACCATTATCGTGGCTTTAGTCCAGGGGGAGCCAAATTGAAAACAATATTTATTGTTAGATAAAATTCAATTCTTGCTTGCAATTTGCATGATTGATTGTTTACTTAATTTCTGCAATTTACCATGTTTAGATTTAGGAATGGTTAGTTTAAGGACTGAACCAACTTAACTGAAATTTGACAACATAGTATTGGGTGGAGGTGAGATGATAGTACGTTAGGGAAACCAATTCTAATAAGGTCAAGTATTCTCTACTTGGTCTCTTTAGACTGGTGAAACTAGCCGAAGCTACCGATCCAAGACCCAAACTAGTTAGACCAGAATTTTTCAAAGATTAATTTTGAAAATGAAATTTCATTAAAGGCTTTGTCAAGGAAAGGGTTGATGATCCAATAAGGCTACGGCCAAAGAAGGCCTAGTGCCTCGCCAAGACCTGGAAGCCAATTTTTGAAATTCAAATTCAAATTATTCTTTGTCAAATTTGAATCTAACACAAATTTTCAGTTAGTTGTAGATTTAAACATTCTTTTCAAAATAAATTCAATTGTTTTCAAAATTAATTAAGTTTTTCAAAATAAATCATGTTTTTCTCAAAAATTCTTTTATCAAAACTTGTCTCACAAAACCTATAAGGCTAACGTGATTGAAAACCCTAGATTTGGGTGAGACAGACTAGGCAGTGAAAATCAATTTAAGCTATTCCTGACTCTAATTGGATCCAAATCAACAAAACTCTTTATGTGTAGGAACATAAAGATTTGGACCAATAGATGTTGGATAGCGGTTGCTCCAGACACATGACTGGAGATAAATTGAAATTCACCAAACTCAAGTTCAAGAACCTAGGCTCAGTGGCATTTGGCAACAATGCTACACTCAAGGTAATTGGGTCAGGTAATATTGAACTTAAATCTGACTTTTTATTAAGAAAGTTCTTTTGGTTGAAAACTTCAATTTTAACTTGCTTAGCATAAGTCAGTTATGTGATTCTGGTTATATAGTTACCTTCAACAATTCTAACTGCCTGATTAGAAACTACAAGACTCAGAAATCATGCTTAAGGGCACTAGGAAAAATAATGTTTACACTATAAACCTTCCCCTAGTACCTAAATGCATGTTAACTCAGTTAGAACAATCAAACCTCTGGCATAGGAGACTAGGTCACACTAACCTAAGAATTATTTCAAAAATCACCCAACTTGGCCTAATTAAAGGTATTCCCAAAATTAAAAATCATGAAAACTTAATATGTGAATCATGTAATCAAGGTAAACAAACCAGATCTAATCACAAACTAATTCAATCTGATCTAACTCAAACCACACTTGAGCTCCTGCACCTTGACCTATTTGATTCACATGGAGCCAAGTCACTAAGCGGAAACCGGTACTGCTTAGTAATAATTGATGATTACTCAAGGTTTATCTGGGTTAGGTTTCTAAAGACCAAAGATGAAACCATAAACCTATTTAATGAATTCTGTAAGTTAATTGAAAATCAAAATGATACTAAAATCAAAAGACTTAGGAGTGACCACGGGGGAGAATTTGAAAATCAACGGTTCGAGGAATTCTGTAAGGTAAATGGATACATACATGAATTTTCGTATCCCAGAACCCCCCAACAGAATGGGATAGTCGAAAGAAAAAATAGAACTCTACAGGAAGCCGCTAGGGCTATGCTCAATGAATTTAACTTAGCCAACCAATATTGGGCAGAAGCAATTAGTACGACTTGCTACGTCCAAAATAGGGTCCTGATCAACAAGCGACTCAACAAAACACCCTATGAACTATATTACCATAGACTTCCAAATCTACACTATCTAAGGGTCTTTGGATGCAAAGTCCATATCCTAAACACCAAAGACTACTTAGGAAAATTCCAGTCTAAGTCAACCCCAGGCATCTTCCTAGGATATTTAACAACAAGTAGAGCCTATAGGGTTTACAACAACCAAACCAAGAAAATCGAAGAAACAACTAATCTAATATTTGATGAAGAAATCAACTCAAATCCAAATCTAACTTCATCAAACACTGATCAAGAAGATAATCAACAAGTTGGTGAATCCTTAATTGAACCCATAAACGAACTAACTATTGAACCAACTAGTGAGTCAAATGAACCAATTATTGAACCAATAATTGAACCAACTCAAAGAGTGGAATCAAATAGTGAACCAAACTGACCAGCCGGACCTGAGGCTGAACCAAGTTCTAGAAAAGCCAAGAAACCCAGACTCAGTCACCCAACCAATCAAATTGTGGGTGATCCAACTCTAGGAGTCAGGACTAGATCTTCCTATAGAAACCTTTGTCAAATAGCAATGATTTCAAAAATAGAACCTAAGACTATAGATGAAGCCCTACCTGATCCTGATTGGATCATAGCTATGCAAGAAGAATTAGCCCAATTTGAGAGGAACCAAGTCTGGGAACTAGTACCTAAACCTGAAGGTAAATCCATCATTGACACTAAGTGGGTCTTTAGGAATAAGCTAAATGATCAAGGAGAAATAGTCAGAAACAAAGTCCGCTTAGTAGCAAAGGGGTTCAGCCAAGTAGAAGGGTTAGATTACGACGAAACATATGCCCCAGTAGCTAGACTTGAGTCCATTAGGATGTTATTAGCCTTTGCATCCCATAAAGGATTTAAGCTATACCAAATGGATGTAAAGTCAGCCTTTCTAAATGGATTCATTAAAGAAGAAGTTTATGTAGGACAACCCCCTGGGTTTGAGGACTTAGAAAGACCTGACCACGTTTACAAACTTACTAAAACACTATATGGATTAAAACAAGCACCTAGGGCCTGGTATGAACGCTTATCAACTTACTTAATTTCTAAAGAATTTAAACAAGGTCAAATTGACTCAACCTTATTTATTAAGACCCTAGGAAAAGATATATTTATTGCCCAAATCTACGTAGATGACATAATCTTTGGGTCCACCAACTCAAACTTTCTAAAAGAATTTGTTAAAATAATGGAAAATGAATTTGAAATGAGCTTAGTTGGTGAGCTTAACTTTTTCCTAGGGTTACAAATTAAACAAACTAGGGATGGAAACTATGTCCATCAATCCAAATACGCTAAGGAGCTAATAAAGAAATTTAAAATGGATAACTCTAAAAGCATAAGTACCCCCATGGCCACCAATATAAAAATAGATAGTGACCCTGATGGTAAACCAGTAGACCTTAAACTCTATAGAAGTATGATTGGAAGTCTACTGTACCTTACAGCAAGCAGACCTGACATCCTTTTTGCTGTAGGAATGTGTGCTAGATACCAAACCTGTGCTAAGGAAACGCACTTAGCCGCCCTAAAAAGAATACTAAGATATGTCAAGGGCACCCTAAATGTAGGGATTTGGTATCCTAGGACCTCAACCTTCGACTTGTCAGGATACTCGGACTCTGACTACGCAGGTTGTAAATTAGATAGAAAGAGCACAAGTGGAAGCTGCCAACTATTAGGTAATAGCCTAGTAAGTTGGTGCAGCAGAAAACAACACTGTGTAGCTCTATCCACAACTGAAGCTGAATATGTAGCTTTAGGAGAGTGTGTGACACAACTCTTATGGATGATGCACACTCTCAAAGACTTCCAGCTTAACTACAATCAAACTCAGGTCTACATTGACAATATTAGCTCAATCAACCTGACTAAGAACCCAATCCAACATTCCAGAACTAAACACATAGAAGTTAAACACCACTTTGTAAGAGATCATGTAGCCAGGGGTGAGATAGTCCTTAAGCATGTAGACTCTAAATCCAACTTAGCTGACATATTCACCAAACCCCTACCTGAGTCTGAGTTCAGCTCACTAAGAAGGCAGTTAGGATTATGCTTGGTAGAATAGGATAAGTCCACTTTTGGTTTTCTTACTACTTTACTCATTTCAAAATCAGTTTTAAAATGCTTTCAAAATCAGCTTTTACTAAGTTTGAAAAGGTTTGAAAAATAAATTTTTCGACTTAGTTTTATTTTAAAAACTACCCCTTCAAAACTAGGGCTTTTTTCGCAAATGGACTTAGCCTAGGCCCTAACCCTAGAAATGCATGCACCTATAGATTTAGAAGCCAGCATCTCACAAGCACCTTAGGGTACTTTTGATTGATAACCTAGAATGGGTTGAGATGCTTAGGTCTTTACCTTAATTCAAGATGCTTTAAGTCAGTGCATCTGCAGTAATTGGGGCACTAAATACAACTTACATAGTAATCAAGTTAAGTGTCAAGTTTAGAAAATCTAACTTAAACAGAACACTTAACTTGACTAACCCTAGTGAAAACTACTGTTTATAACAGTTAGTAAGTAGCTAATTGGGTTAGACAGGACCCTAAAAGAGATAATTGAAACTGATTTGGTTTAGTTCATATCCTGAATTGGCTAAGTATAGCAAATTATGCAATTTATTATTTCTTATGCAATTTATTTATCCTGTTTTTGCTATATTTATTTGTTTTTGATATATGGCAAAGGGGGAGAGATAGGAAAGAGTTTAAATTTTTTAAATCCAAAACTTCAAACTCTATCCTTTATTCAAAAAGTACTTAAAATTTTCAAAAGTACTAAGTTTTTTTAAGTATTTAAAATTTTGTCAAATTTTCCTAAGTACTTAAAACCAAATTTTTTTTCAGATTTTTCTAAGTACTTAAAACTAAAATTTCTTCAAACTTTCCTAAGTACTTAAAACTAAATTTTTTGCAAAGTTTCATAAGTACTTAAAACCAAAATTTTTTCAGATTTTTCTAAGTACTTAAAACTAAAATTTCTTCAAATTTTCCTAAGTACTTAAAACTAAAGTTTTTCAAATGTTACTAAGTACTTTAAACTTTTTGAGTACTTTAAACTTAAGGCTTCAAAATTTTTCTTAGTACTCAAAATTAAGTTTTCAAAATCCTTCTTAAGTCTTCAAATTTGTCTGAATTTTCCAAAGTGCACAACAAATTAATTTGGAAAATATATCGTTAAAGCTTAAATTGAAAATTTTCTAAGTAAAATTAAATCCATCTTTATACTTAGAATTTATGTTCAAAAACCCCACGAACTTTTGAAAAATCAAGGGGGAGATTCCTTCCAGGGGGAGGGAACAAAATTTCATTTTACTTGTTCTGATTAACTTAACTTTTTGAACCAGGGTTGCCATAAATCAAAAAGGGGGAGATTGTTGGTGCAGAAAGCACCCAAGTCGAACCTGTGTTTTGATAATGGCAAAAGGGTTCAAAAGTTAAGGTATAATGTTTATCTAACATGTTACTCAAGTGTGCAGGAAAAGTCCTAGCGAAGGACTGCTAGGCACCTGGCGAAGGAATGCTAGGATACAAAGACCTAGCGAAGGACTGCTAGGCACCAGGCGAAGGACAGCTTGGTACTGAAGACCTAGCGAAGGACTGCTAGGCACCAGGCGAAGGACAGCTTGGTACTGAAGACCTGGCGAAGGACTGCTAGGCACCGGGCGAAGGACAGCTTGGTATCCGAGACCTGGCGAAGGACCGCTAGGCAAAAGTCCAACCGGAGGAGCCGGTTGGCATCAGGTACATTCTCCCGAGAGGAGTAGGTGAGGACGCGTTCCCCGTCGAGGGAACAGTAGGCGTCGGTTCGACCTAGGGCTCCATTTTGGAGGCCCAAAGTCAGAACCAAGACAGCTAAGGCTGTATAAAATTAATATATTATTGCTCTGTGTTGTTTTGGACTAACCCTGGATGCAGGACCGAAGGAACGAGCGTCTGCAGCTCAGAGAGCCTCAAAGGAGTGAGGCAGCAGCTGAGTAGGGCGCCCGGAGTGTCCCGGGCGCCCCCAAGGTGAACACAAAACAGATGGAGCAAGTGTTCGCTTCAACAGCTTACTGAGCGGGGCGCCCCCCATGCTCCCGGGCACCCCCAGCATCCCGGGCGCCCCTAGCTCAAGCTAACGAAGCAAGCCAGCGAGAAAGCCAACAGGATAAGAGCTTGACTCGGTCAACCCGGGCGCCCCCAGCGTCCCAGGCGCCCCAGTCAAGATCTGATCCCGAGTTTGAAGGGATCAGAGCTGACCGAGAAGAACTCGGATCAGCTGACACGTGGGGGAGCGCCCCCGACGTTACGGGCGCCCCCAGGGGCTATAAATAGGCCCTCGACCCCAAGGCTTCGAACAACAATTCTTCCAACGCTCCTACGCTCTTCTGCTCCTGCACTCTGCTCCGAAAACCTCCCAACTCGAGATACAAGCGCCGCCGACGTCCCTCCGCTCTGAAAATTCAATCTACACCGGACGTCGGTAACGAAGAGCTGTTTTTAAGTTTACTATACTACTTTTGTAATATCTTTCTGTAAACTGTTTTGCGCACATATAGAATTGCCCGTAGTAAACGGTCAACGACCGTGGGCCTTGGAGTAGGAGCCGACCGCGACTCCGAACCAAGTAAAAAACTTGGTGTTTGCGTGTGTTTGATTTAAATTTCCGCTGCGTAATTGTTCTAACTTTAATCCGAACGTTTTACGATATTCACCCCCCTCTATCGTTTCTCTCGATCCAACAGAGTGTCCATTGAAGAATGAAGTTATAAGAAAGATGTCGACGACACATGATTACCGAAGGATGCACTTGGAGAAGATGTTATCCCTAGGTTGACCATCAATTTTCTCATTGGCTTGAGAAGATCGTAGTATACGGGCCATAACCATGTCACGTTTTACTGCTTATATGTTGATATATGCAATGTGTGTATGTGATGCATGATTAGATAAATGTTTATCTTAATTAAGTCAACTCGATATGCCTACCAAAGTTTGGTACTCATAAACTACCTTAATTATTTATTGTTGGGTTTGCCAAAGCAAAGCGACACATTTTATCTTGGTAGAGTGCAAGAAGACAATTGTGATGTCCCGCTACCAAACTTTGGGTGAGACTTAACTAAGTCACCTCAATTAGATTGAGAAACTTAGAGGCATATCCTAAAAGTTGGAAAATTGGGTAAAAGAACAATTATACTAAGTCTTGGGCGATTAGCCAAAGCTAACTCAAGATGATGTGTAATGTGGATCTTGACCCTTTGTTTCAAGAGTTGCATAAGATGTAATTGGTGAAATATTACCTACCTAATTATACCAAGTCTTGGGCGATTAGCCAAAGCTAACTCAAGATGAGGTATAATATGGATCTTGTCCCACATGAATGTAGTCACTATTTGGTTTGGAGCTAGTAGTGTGGGCAAATTGAGTTTGCCTACATCCATGACTAGCCCCTACCAAAGCTCTACGATTCAATGGGAGTATCATTTAATTAAAGGCCTAATTAAATGATATAGATATGATACTTATTTCTGTATGTTTTACTGTTATAGATCATCATGTCGTCTAACACGTCAAATACTCTCTCTCTATGATCCGTCCTTGAGAAGGACAAGCTCAACGGAGCTAATTTCCTGGACTGGTACAGAAACTTGAGGATCGTCCTCAAACAAGAACGAAAACTGTACGTCCTAGAGCAATCTCTTCCAGAAGCACCCATCGCTACTGCCACCCGCGCCGAGAAAGATGCTTACAAGAAGCATCAAGATGATGCACTTAATGTATCATGCCTTATGCTTGCCACCATGAACTCTGAGCTTCAGAAGCAACATGAGAATATGGATGCACATGATATGGTTGAGCATTTAAAGCAACTATATTAACGGCAAGCTAGGCATGAGCGGTTTGAGGTGTCTAAAGCCCTATTTACATGCAAGATGCAAGAAGGAACTCCGATTGGAACTCATGTACTCAAGATGATTAGGTATATCGAGAACCTTGAAAGACTAGGATTTCCACTAGGCCAAGAATTGGCTATGGACCTTATCCTGCAATCGTTGTCGGAAGGGTACAATCAATTTGTCATGAACTACAACATGAATGAAATTGACAAGCCTTTGCCTGATATGCTCAGCATGTTGAGAACTGCTAAACCTAATCTTAAGAAAAACCAAGACCAGTAATGCACTGATGATAAAGAAGGGCAAAGGCAAATGGAATCCTAAAGGCAAGGGTAAGACCCAAGCCAAAGGCAATGCCAACTCTATTACACCCAAGGCCAAAAGCGGGGTGCCTAAGGAAGGGACCTGCTTCCATTGTGGTGAGACTGAAAATTGGAAGAGGAATTGCAAACTCTACCTGGAGGAAGTAAAGAAAAAAAGAAGTGAGACTTTTGCCTCAGGTATTTTTGTTATAGAAGTTAATCTATCTATCTCTTCTTCTTGGGTATTAGATACCGGATGTGCATCTCACATTTGTACTAATGTGCAATACCTTCGAAGAGTTAGATCATTGACAAAGGGCAAAGTGGACCTATGAGTAGGCAATGGAGCAAAAGTTGCTGCTATAGCTGTAGGAACATATTCCTTGTCTTTGCCCACTGGGCTTATCTTAGAGCTAGAGGAGTGCTTTTATGTACCTGCATTAACTAAGAACATAATTTTAGTGTCTTGTTTGGACAAGAAAGGCTTTTCATTTATCATAAAGGATAAATATTGTTCTATAATGTTAAATGACATGTTCTATTATAGTACATCACTTATGAGTGGACTCTATGTTCTAGACCTAGAGAACCCAATCTATAACATAAATACCAAACGATTCAAATCAAATGATTTGAACCAAACATATCTCTGGCATTGTCGCTTGGGACATATAAATGAGAGTCGCATATCCCAGCTCCACAAGGATGGGTTACTGGACTCATTTGATTTTGAATCATATGAGACATGCGAATCTTGTCTTCTAGGCAAGATGACCAAGACTCCATTTAGTGGACACGGCGAAAGAGCGACAGACTTGTTAGGACTCATACATACTGATGTATGTGGCCCCTTCAATGTCGCAGCTAAAGGAGGCTATCAGTACTTCATCACTTTCACTGATGATGTCAGTAGATACAGCTATGTGTATCTCATGAAACACAAGTCAGAATCCTTTGAAAAGTTCAAAGAATTCAGAAGTGAAGTACAAAACCAACTTAGCAAGAGTATTAAGATGCTTCGATCAGATCGAGGTGGTGAATACCTTAGCCAAGAGTTTCGTGACCATCTAGCAGAGTGTGAGATCATATCCTAACTCACTCCACCTGGAACACCACAGTGGAATGGTGTATCTGAGCAGAGAAATTGTATTCTATTAGATATGGTACAATCGATGATGAGTCAGACAGATCTTCCTACTTCCTTTTGGGGATTCGCTCTAGAGACGACTCTTTTCACGCTTAACCGAGCTCCATCAAAGGCCGTTATAAAGACACCATATATGATATGGACTGGGAAGAGGCCCACAATGTCTTTTATGAGGATTTGGGGTTGTGAGGCTTACGTTCAACGTCAAGTCTCAGATAAACTAGGACCCAAATTTGATAAGTGCTATTTTGTAGGATATCCCAAGGAAACAAAGGGATATTACTTTTACAATCCCACACTAAGCAAAATATTTGTCGCTAGAAATGACGTTTTTCTGGAAAAGGAGTTTATTTCTAGAAGAATAAGTGGGAATAAAATCCATCTTGAAGAAGTTCAAGATGCAGATAGTACTGAGGCCTTGATGAACATTGAATATGCACCACAAGGTATTGTGGATCATGAGATTGTTGCACAAGAAGTTGTGGAATAACAAACTGTTCAAGTAGACCAACCACGTCGCAGATCTGATAGGATACATCATCAGCCTGAGAGATACTTATTTCTCTTGTTTGACCATGATGACATTACGCTTATTGAGTTGAATGAGCCTACATCCTATCAAGAAGCTGTGATGAGCCCAGATTCTGAGAAATGGCTAGAGGCTATGAGATCTGAAATGGAATCCATGTACACTAACCAAGTATGGACTTTGGTTAATCCACCTGAGGGAATTAAACTCATTGGGTGTAAGTGGGTCTTTTAAAGAAAGACTGACATGGATGGTCTCATGCACACCTATAAAGGGCGATTGGTAGCTAAAGGTTTCAAGCAGATCCATGGTATCGACTATGATGAAACTTTTTCATAAGTTGCGATGCTTAAGTCTATTTGGATCAAGTTTGCCATTGCAGCTTACCATGATTATGAGATCTGGCAGATGGATGTCAAAACCGCATTCCTAAATGGGAACCTACTCGAGGATGTGTACATGACACAACCTGAGAGTTTTGTAGATCCAGAGCATGCTGGAAAGCTATGTAAGTTGCAAAGGTCCATTTATGGGCTAAAGCAAGCTTCTCAAAGCTGGAATCTTCGATTCAATGATGCGATCAAAGAGTTTGGTTTCATCAAGAATGAAGATGAACCCTGTATCTACAAGAGGGTTAGTGGGAGCACAGTTATCTTTCTAATCTTGTATGTGGATGACATACTCCTCATTGGGAATGATATCCCTTCACTACAGTCTGTGAAGACGTGGCTAGGGAATTGTTTCTCAATGAAAGACTTAGGTGAAGCAGCCTATATCCTAGGCATTAAGATTTATAGAGATACATCTAAGAAATTGCTTAGCTTAAGTCAGAGTACATATATTGACAATGTGCTTAATCGTTTTGCCATGTAGAATTCCAAGAAGGGATTTCTGCCGATGTCATATGGTGTGAGTCTTTCGAAGACTAAATGTCCCTCTTCTAAGGAGGAGAGAAACCGTATGGATCAGATCCTTTATGCATCCGCTATAGGGTCTATCATGTACGCCATGTTTTGTACTCGTCCAAATGTCTCGTATGCTTTGAGCATGACGAGCAGGTACCAGTCAGATCCAGGTGAAAGTCACTGGACAACTATCAAGAATATTCTTAAGTACTTGCGAAGGACGAAAGAATATTTCTTGATATTTGGAGGCAATGAGCAGCTGGCTGTAAAGGGTTACAGTGACGCAAGCTTCCAAACAGATAGGGATGATTTCAAATCGCAGTCAGGGTATGTATTTTGCCTGAATGGTGGCTCTGTGAGCTGGAAGAGTTTGAAGCAGGACACAGTCGCAGATTCTACAACAGAGGCCGAGTATATTGCCGCGTTTGTGGTGGCAAAAGAGGCTGTTTGGATCCGGAAGTTCGTTACAGAGCTTGGTGTGGTTCCTAGCATAGTAGACCCGATAGACCTCTATTATGACAACAATGGGGTTATTGCATAGGCTAAGGAACCTCGCTCTCATCAGCGTACCAAACACATACTATACGCTTCCATCTCATTTGAGAGATCATTGATAGAGGAGATGTGAGGACATGCAGAGTACCCACTGATGCTAACATCGCGGATCCTTTGACCAAGGCTTTGGCACAAAAGAAACATGATGGTCACACTAGATCATTGGGTATTAGATATTACAGTGATTGACACTAGTGCTAGTGGGAGATTGTTAGTAGGAGCCCTAGAGTCAATTATGTGATGATTGACTAGGGACTTTTTGTATCATATTCTATCATTAATAAAGGCATGTTTGGTTGTTATACTTACTTTATTATTTGTGTCAAACAACTAAGTATAATAATATCCTTGGGTAGTAGGTTCTTATCTACATCATATCGATTGGTTGAATCGATAGTGAGATGATGTAGAGAACACTACACTAAACTATTCCTAGTCAAGCATTAATATTCAAGGACAATATTAATGCATGGAGACTAGCATGTAGGTCAATTGATGACTTGAGCTCACAAGTCATGGATATGTGATATCAAGTTGACACATGGGTATATATTAGAGAATGTGTACTGAATTGACCCGTCATGAGAAAGTTTCATAGATTGTCATATGAGTGTCATAAACTTTCTCATGTGACTATTAGTATGAATAGTCCTTAGACCTGAAGTCACTACGGTTTCCTACATGAGGAGTTGTGTACTTTGGTATTGTCAAACGTCACCCGTAATAGGGTGGACTATAAAGGCGATCACTGGGTATATAATAAATCATGCGGAGGGATGTGAGTGATGTAGATGGGATCTATCCCTCCCATATGACAGGAGTGATATCTGTGTTGGTGCAGGAAGCACCATATCGAACCTTGTTTTGATATTGGAAAAGGATTCAAAGTTAAGTGTTATTTGTGATCTAATAAAGTTACTCAAGTGTGCAGAAAGAAGTCCTGGCGAAGGGCAGCTGGGCACCTAGCGAAGGGCTGCTAGGCATCGAAATCCTAAGACCTGGCGAAGGGCTGCTAGGCACCTGGCGAAGGGCTGCTGGGCAAAAGTCCAACCGGAGGAGCTGGTCGGCAAAAGATAAATTCTCTTGAGAGGAGTAGGTGAGGACGCATTCCCCGTCGAGGGAACAGTAGGCGTCGGTTCGACCTAGGGTTCCATTTGGGAGACCCGAAGTCAGAATCAAGACAGCTACGACTGTAAAAACTAACTAATATTCTTGCCTTGTTTGTGTTGGTACTAACCTTGAATGCAGGGACCGAAGGAGTGTGTTTCTGCAGCTCAGAACGCCCCAAAGGAAGAGGGCAGGCAGCTGGGCTAGGCGCCCGGGAGGTCCCGGGCGCCCAAGGTTAAAGCCAAACAAGCAGTTAAGCAAGAATCGCTTCGAAACAACACTGGGCTAGGCGCCCGGGAGGTCCCGGGCGCCCAAGCTCAAAGTCAAAAATGTAAT
The DNA here is from genome assembly GCA_024364735.1 of Boesenbergia rotunda. Classification (NCBI taxonomy): domain Eukaryota; kingdom Viridiplantae; phylum Streptophyta; class Magnoliopsida; order Zingiberales; family Zingiberaceae; genus Boesenbergia; species Boesenbergia rotunda. The sequence goes on along the minus strand of JAGFNQ010007744.1, from coordinate 46,751 downwards.
CGAAGCAAAATCAGCCACGAAGCCAGCAGACCAAGTCAAGCTAGGCACCCAGGAGGTCCCGGGCGCCCCAGTCAGCTCCAGAGCCGATTCGAAGGGGATAAGTGCTGACTAAGTTTCGGATAGAGGTTCTCGGATCTGAAGGCACGTGTCAGGCGCCCCCGACGTCCCAGGAACCCCCAGGAGCACTATAAAAGGGGCTCGACCCTTAAGGCTTCAACATCACTTTTTCCAACGCCTCCAAGCTTTTCGTTCAAGTGCTCTGCTCCGGCAAACTCCGTTGTCGACATTCCAGCGCCGATGACTACCCTCTGCTCCGAAGTACGATCCACATCAGGGCATCGGTAACGAAAAGTGTAATTCATTTACTTACTGCACTATTCATGTATTAAATCTGTAAACCTTTGTGCGAATATAGAATTGCCCGTGGTAAATGGTAAAGGACCGTGGGCCTTGGAGTAGGAGCCAACCGCGACTCCGAACCATGTAAAAATACTTGTGTTCTTTGTGTGTTTTAATTCCGCTACATTTTCTCTTTCTTATCCGAAAAAGTCTTCACGATATTCACCCCCCTCTATCGTGTTTCTCGATCCAACAATCTGCGGGCCCCTTGATCGAGTAGGACTACTAAAACGCATGCATAACCGTGCTCAAATGAGTCAATATGAGATATTGAGCTTATTTGTTTGAGTGAGTCTACTCGGGGATCAAGAAACACAAGATTGACTGAGGATGACACAGTCTATGCCTCATTGGTCAATCTAGATATCGAGGATGGAAGGACAAGGTCATACGTGATCATAGTGAGGTTAAGTCGGATCTCGACTTTTTTTGTTACTTGGGTAGCAATGATGCATTGCTAGATGCCGCTCATTGCTTATGCGTCTAAAGCGATTTTGGCGCATTGCCAACGTTACGAGAACCTATTGGGTCACACACTAAGGACACGATGCTTCGGGAGTTCGGGAGCTCGGGTCAGGAGCTCGGGAGACTTGGTCGGGAGCTCGGATTGAGAGCTTGGGAGACTTGGTCGGGAGCTTGGGTTGGGAGCTCAAGAGACTTGGTCGGAAGCTCGAATTGGGAGCTCGGGAGACTTGGTCGGGAGCCCTGGTCAAGAACTTATGAGATATTAATTCGTTAAAGTGTTTAATGAATTAATAATAAAGGAAAAGGGAAAATCTCTCTTCATTGAATGAAGAAAAGATGAAGAGTCACATGAGAAGATGTGCTCTTTATTTGCTTTAATGAAGGGAAGCTAAAGAGACAAAAGCCTCTTCATATTCATGGGATGAGTATAAAAGAGGGTCTAGTCATTTTGAATGATAAGAGTTTTCCCTTCTTCCCTTCCTCTCTTCTTCTCTTCTCCCTCTTGGCTAAAACCCTTTTTGGGGTACTTGGTGGTCTTGTGAACTACCTCAAGTTGCTAGCACAACTAAGGTAGTTCTTCCCGAAGTTGAGAGATCGTGTGCGTGTGGATACGCACAGAGGCACGGACGCTTAAATGTGCAAGAGATCCGGCGGCACTTGGACGAGCGGGATAAACAAAAGGACACACTCCAAAGGTATACACTTTAGATAGAAGATGAACTTCGTACGAGTTTTTCTTTCGCATGGACCGCTCGAGGGATCTTGTTTCCGCTGCACTTTGTGTTTATGTCACTGGAGATCCCAACAACGGTGTAGCAGAGCGAAGGAATAGGACTCTTATGGAGATGGTTAGATCAATGATGAGTTACTCCAAGTTGTCGAATTCGTTCTGGGGATATGCTCTGGAAATGGCAGCGTACATACTGAACTTGGTACCATCCAAGTCAGTACCCTCTACTCCCACAGAATTGTGGACTAGGCGAAAGCTTAGTCTAAGACATATTCGGATTTGGAGTAGTGCAGCACATGTGCTGAAGGGAGATACTGATAAGTTGGAATTTCATACAAAAGTATGCTTGTTCGTAGGCTATCCTAGAGGAACGAAATGTGGTTGTGGGGACCAGTGTCGTCGATAGAGAGGGGGGTGAATATCGACTTGTAAAAACTTTCGGAAACTTATGGTAAACTTTCGATTATTCGTTCTGGTCACAGAGTTAGTAGCGCAACGGAAAAATAGATAGAACGAAAAATAACTTAACAGATTGCACACGAGATTTTTTACTTGGTTCCCAACCCCCCAGGGTCAATACGTCTAAGGCCTAAGCACGGGAAACACCCGTCCACTAATAGTCTCCTTTTCGAACTTTCCGGAGGTGGAGAAACTCATCTTACAGTGCAAGATTTACAATCAAAAAGTATTACTGAAATGAAATGCGGAAAGTAAATCAAACCAAACAAAAGAGTCGAAGACTCGGCCGATCTGGAACTCCGAAGTGCCGCGCACTTCCTCCCGGAGCTTCCTTGGTCGCAGAACTTCGTCGTTAGCGCTTTTCTTCCGTTCGGAATGCTCAGAACTGATCTTGGAATTTTGTACTGAGTTGAGGGGTCGAAGCCCCTTTATATAGTCTGTTATAGGGTGCCTGTGTTGAAGGGGGCGCCTCACAAGGCTCGGTCAAACGTCATCTCCACGCCGAACTCGCAGCAGGGATAACCTACCCTTCCCAGGCGCCTGACCCATATAGGGTGCCTGGGAGCTCTTAGGCGCCTACCATCCAGGGCGCATGCGAGCAAGCTACTTCAATTGAGGCGCCTGTGTTCACACAGGCGCCTAGGAGCTTGTTTCCCAGCCACCTCTTGTGTTTGTTAACCTGCTTTGTCTTCAATTTTAGGTACCTGCAAGATACATAAATACAAGGCAAACACATATACAATCTTAGCCTTAACGAATTGGTTCTGACTTCGGATTTCCACGAAACCCTAGGTCGAACCGACGCCTATGTTCCCACCCCGGGGAACGCGCCTTTCACCTACTCCTCTCAGGAGACGGTTGCCACCCGACCCATCCAGTTGGACTTTTGCTCAGCTTTACTCACCAGGACTTTTGCCCAATCTCATGACCAGGACTTCGTGCCCAGTCCACGACCAGGACTTATTGCCCAATTCCACGAACCAGGACTTCAGTGCCCAGCCCTCGGCCAGGACTTATTTCCCAATTCCATGAACCAGGACTTCGGTGCCCATCTCTCGGCCAGGACTTATTGTCCAATTCCACAAACCAGGACTTCGTGCCCAACCACAAACCAAGACTTATTGTCCAATTCCACGAACCACGAACCAGGACTTATTGTCCAATTCCACGAACCAGGACTTCACTTGGCTATCAAGATTCATAAACTCTAGTATTTAGCCTGGAGGTTTAGAATTCGAATCCTGAGGAAGGCAAAAATCCACTGGCTAGGGGTGGGAAGACCTAGTGAGTAATGGCACGGCCGATGGTCGTCGGTTGACGACATAAGGGGTCGCCAAAGGGACCCCCAGTTGGGCCGCCAAATGGGCTGCCAGTTGGGCCGCCCAAGGGGCCGAGGGGTCGGGTCGTTACAATAAAAAGGCGCCTTTTTATTATAACGCCCGTTGACCCGACCCCTCAGCCCCTTGGGCGGCCAAATTCTATTTTGGCGGCTCAACAACCTGGCCCCTTTGGTCGTCGACCGTCGACCGTGGCTCACTTGGCTACCAGATTCAAGGAACTATAGTACTTGTCCCGGAGGTCTAGGGTTCGTGTCACTACAGTGCACTTTAGAAAAATATTAGTATTTTGAAAGAAATTTTGCACTTTTTGAAAAAATAATACTAGTACTTTTGAGAAATATTTTGCACTTTTTGAAAAATGCAAGTACTTTAGAAAAATATATTGAAGTTTTTGAAAAATATAAGTACTTTTGAAAAATTTATTAAACTTTTTGAAAAATTTAAGTACTTTTGAAAAATATATTGAACTTTTTAAAAAATACAAGTATGTACTTTTGAAAAATTTGTTGAACTTTTTGAAAAATACAAGTATTTTGAAAAATATATTGAACTTTTTGAAAAATACAAGTACTTTTGAAAAATATTATAAACCTTGTTGAAACATAATATTTTACTTGATTTGATTTCTTTTCTAATTTGACACAATCTTAGGAAACCTTGTTAACTACAAGGATATTTCCCTAAGTGTCTTGGAAATTCTCCAAACTTAAGTAAATATTATTTCCAAGAGTATTCCACAAAGATTTTATAAGAATTTTTTTTCGAAAGTGATAAAAATGATAGTATTTTGAGAGAAAAATTACTTATGTTTTCAAAAGGATTTTGAAAATATAGTGCACGAAAACATATTATTTTAAAATATTCAATAATTCTTTTTAATTTGACCTCCCCCTAAACTTGACCCAGTCCGAGGAAGCTTGCTGACTACAAGTATTCTTCCTCTAAGTCTTTAGGCTGTGGTTCAGACCAAAAGAGTTATCTAATAATTTCAAAAAATAATTGCTAGAAATTTTTTTCGAAAAATATTTGTCAGAAAGTTTTCTTTTGAATTAGACTCCCCCTAAATTTGACACATCCTAGGAGTCCTTGTAGATCACAATGAAGATTTCCTCTGTGTCTTTAAGATTTATCAAAATCAAAGGAACAGTTTTGAATGACATGTTGAGTATGGTAATTTTCAAGGAGATAATTTTCAAAAACACAATTTGGAATGATAGTAAATTTTTAAAGCACAATTTTCGAAAAACATTTTAAAATGATGATAATTTTTCAAAGAGATAGTAATATAACAAAGTTTTTGAACCAATTTTTGAAAACCTTATTTTGAGATGATAATACATTTTTAAAGCATAAGGTTTTTGAAAAATACAATTTTTTTGAAAGAATAACAGCACTCCCCCTGTACCCGACACCGTTTTGACTTTATCTAAGTGCCTTAAGGGATTTTAGTGTTGACCTAAAAGGCTTGTGTCTAATTGTGTAGGTCAAACAAATTTTTGAAAAAGATATAATTTTGAAAACGTATAATATATAACCACTGAGACAAGCATGAAATCCATAAAAACATTATTATGTTAAAAAAATTATTTTAAAAATAGATTTTTATGAAAATATCCAAAGACTTTTGGAAAACATATTTGAAAAGTATTTTTCAATTTATTAGTCCTTAACATCTCATCGGTTTTAGATGTCTCAGTACAAGCAAACATGGTTGCCTTATGAGTGTATTGTGAGATGTTTGAATAATTTTTCTTTGAATTTAAATCTAAGATTTAATTAAAACTTGTGTTAGATTCAAATTTATCAAATAGTAAATTGAATTTGAGTTTCGATAATTGGCTTCCAGGTCTTGGCGAGGCACAGAGGCCTTCTTTGGCCGTAACCTTATTGGAGCAACAATCCTTTCCTTGACAAAGCCTTTTATCGAAAGTTCATTTTCAAATTACTTCTTAAAAAATTTTGGTCTAACTATCTTAGGTTTTGGATCGGTAGCTTCGGCTAGTTCCACCAGACTAAACAAACCAAGTAGGGTACGCCTTACCTTACTTGACCTTATTAGAAGGGCTTCCCTAACGTACTATCATCTCACCTCCACCTAATACTAGGTTGTTCAAGTTTTAATTATTCTTTTTCCTATAACCGTTCTAAATCATGCATAAGATTAAATATGAATGACATGACAGATATATAAAAAATAGCAAATACATGAGCATTACAGTTATGCATGAGTCAAACAATTCAAAACATTTTGCTTAGGTTTTTAATAATGTATCAAATTCCCAATTTGATACATGTCATGTGAACCCGCGAATATGCCAACCCACTTTGACATATTTAATTTTATTAAATTAATTGTTGCAGTTTGTGTTTGATTTTATTTAATTTGAGTTTAAGTTATTTAAAAATTAATTAGAATTAAATTTATTTTAAAAAATAATTAATATTAAATTAATGTTAAAATAATTAAGATTTAATTAAGGTAAAAATAATTAAGATTTAATTAAGTATTAATTAAATATTAATTAGGATTAAATTAATTAAGGATTAATTAAAGTCAAATTAATTAAGGATTAATTAGGATTAAATTAATTAAGGATTAATTAAAGTCAAATTAATTAAGGATTAATTAGGATTAAATTAATTAAGGATTAATTAAAGTGAAATTAATTAAGGATTAATTAGGATTAAATTAATTAAGGATTAATTAAAGTCAAATTAGTTAAGGATTAATTAAAGTTAAATTAGTTAAGGATTAATTAATAATTAAGGTTAAATAAATTAAGGATTAATTAAAGTTAAATTAGTTTAGGATTAATTAAAATTAAATTAGTTAAGGATTAATTAAAGTTAAATTAATTAAGAATTAATTAAAATTTTATTTAAGGTTGAAATAATTAAGGTAAAAATTGTTAAGATTTAATTAATATTGAAATAATTAAGGTAAGAATTTAATTAAGATTTAATTTGATTTAGGTTTCAACATTTCTGGGTTAATTAATAGTTGTGGGTTTAGCTCCATCATCTTCATTATTTCAAAAATATCTGATTTATCCACTATTTCTTTTTTATTTAATTTTTCAAATTTTTCTACCAATTCTGATTTGTTTGAATTTTTATAAATTTTGTTAACTGTATCCTTGATTCTAGAAAATTCAATTTCCTCCTCATCCTCATCATCAAAATCATATCCTTCTACCTCTTCATAGTAGGTGGAGTAATGTTCAAGGCTACTAGTTAATGTTTTATAATTGTTTTCAGGATTATCCATGAAAATAATTAAATTATTATCTAAAAAGATTTCATCTCCACTATTTTCAGAAATATCCTCATTATCCTCAGAAATAATTTTAATATTCTCAAAAATATCATTATTATCCTCAAATTTTTTTTTAATATTCTTATAAATATCATTATTATCCTCAAAAATATTGTCAATATTATCTAAAATATTAGACATTAAAGAATTATTAATTTCTATCTCATAATTATCAATTTTAATATTCTCAAAAATATCATTATTATCCTCAAATTTTTTTTTAATATTCTTATAAATATCATTATTATCCTCAAAAATATTGTCAATATTATCTAAAATATTAGACATTAAAGAATTATTAATTTCTATCTCATAATTATCAATAACATTATGAGAATTATCAGTTACAATATCATTTTCAGAGTTAATTCCAACATTATCAGAATTAATTTCAATATTATCAGTATTAACTTCAATATTATCAGATTTGACTTCAATATTATCAGAATTAATTTTAAAAATCATTGCATTGATATTGACAATTTAAGAATTAATTTTTGTTAATTTATTATTGTCTACCTTTGGTAATTGATCATGCAATACCCTAAGTTGATTATGCAACAGATCTAGTTTATCAGTAAAATCAACAGATTTATCTAAATTATTAACATACTTGAAAGACTGTGTAGTAATTTGGTAATTTTTACGAACGTAAATTTTTCTTACCTTGAACGGACACTGATTCCTGTAGTGTCTGTGCTTTTGACATTTGAAACACCTTATTTGACTTTTGTCCCTTCGGACTCCAGGCGCTGGTGCCTCCTTTGCTGCCGGTGGTGAAGTTCGAGTCTTATGAGTAGGACACTGATTTTTGTAGTGTCCTCTCTCCCTGAACTTGAAACATATAATATGAAATTTAAAAATTGACATTCTTAAAAGAAAATGTACCTGATTCACCCCTGGGCTCCCCATTAACTCTTGGCATCTTTGCTCCGTCGGCTGTTAGTCTGGTGAAGAGCTGCCAGGCTCTGATACCACTTGTGGGGACCGGTGCCGTCAATAGAGGGGGGGTGAATATCGACTTGTAAAAACTTTCGAAAACTTATGGTAAACTTTCGATTATTCATTCTGGTCACAGAGTTAGTAGCGCAACAGAAAAATAGACAGAACGAAAAACAACTTAACAGATTGCACACGGGATTTTTTACTTGAGTCCAACCCCCAGGGTCAGTACGTCCAAGGCCTAAGCACGGAAAACGCCTGTCCACTAATGGTCTCCTTTCCGGACTTTCCGGAGGCGGAGAAACCTGTCTTACAGTGCAAGATTTACAATCAAAAAGTATTACTGAAATGAAATGCGGAAAGTAAATCGAACCAAACAAAAGAGTCGAAGACTCGGCCGATCTGGAACTCCGAAGTGCCGCGCACTTCCTCCCGGAGCTTCCTTGGTCGCAGAGCTTCATCGTTAGTGCTTTTCTTCCATTCGGAATGCTCAGAACTGATCTTGGAATTTTGTACTGAGTTGAGGGGTCGAAGCCCCCTTTATATAGTCTGTTATAGGGCGCAAGTGTTGAAGGGGGCGCCTCACAAGGCTCGGTCAAACGTCATCTCCGCGCCGAACTCACAACAGGGATAAGCTCCCCTTCCCATGCGCCTGACCCATACAGGGCGCCTGGGAGCTCTCAGGTGCCTACCATCCAGGGCGCTTGAGAACAAGCTGCTTCAAGTGAGGCGCCTGTCTCTCTTGGGGCGCCTGTGTTCACACAGGCGCCTAGGAGCTTGTTTCCCAGCCACCTCTTGTGTTTGTTCGCCTGCTTTGTCTTCAATTTTAGGTACCTGCAAGTTACATAAATACAAGGCAAACACATATACAACCTTAGCCTTAACGAATTAGTTCTGACTTCAGATTTCCGTGAAACCCTAGGTCAAACCGAAGCCTATGTTCCCACCCCAGGGAACTCGCCTTTCACCTACTCCTCTCAGGAGACGGTTGCCACCCGGCCCATCCGGTTGGACTTTTGTGCAGCTTTACTCACCAGGACTTTTGCCCAATCTCACGACCAGGACTTCGTGCCCAGTCCACGACCAATACTTCGTGCCCAGTCCACGACCAGGACTTATTGCCCAATTCCACGAACTAGGACTTCGGTGCCTAGCCCTCGTCTAGGACTTATTACCCAATTCCACGAACCAAGACTTCGTGCCCAACCCTCGGTCAGGTCTTAGGTGCCTAGCCCGCGGTCAGGACTTAGTGCCCAATCCATGATCAGGACTTAGTGCCCAATTCTTCGAACCAGGACTTATTGTCTAGGTTAACTAGGACTTTCCTTTACTTTTGTACTCCTTTCTTGACTAACCCTTCTATGTTCAATGTATCACTAACTTAAGCATATCGTTAAACATTGAAACACTTAGAGGAAGACATCATTGATGCTTCTTGCACCAATAGTGGTTTGTTCTATAGTCCTAAGGATCATAGGGTAATCGTTAGCACGAATGCCTGATTCTTAGAGGAAGACTATGTGATGAACCACAAGCCCATGAGTAGAATTATTCTTGAGGAATTAAGAGGGGACGCTCCGACCTTAGTACCAATGGTACAAGATGATATACCACAAGTCACTGTACCGCGTGTCACAGAAGATACATAGGTGGTACCTCGTTGTAGTGGGAGGGTTGTTAGACAACCTGAAAGATTCATGTTCTTTGGAGAGTCTTCGGACTTGGTCCCTGGCGAACATGAACCGGATTCCTAGACCTATGACGAGGCACTCCAAGACAATGATGCGGAATCTTGGCAAAGGGTAATGAAATCTGAGATAGAATCTATGGATTCTAACAATGTCTGAGAGCTAGTAGAACCACCCAATGGTGTAAAAGTCATTGGATGCAAGTCGATCTACAAGAGCAAGAGAGGATCATATGGGAAGGTTGAGACCTTCAAAGCTAGGCTTGTTGCGAAAGGGTATACTCAGAAAGAGGGTATCGATTATGAGGAGACCTTTTTGTAGGACCGGTGTCGTCGATAGAGGGGGGGGTGAATATCGATCGTTACAACTTCGCAGAAACTTCGTAGAAACTTCGTAGAAACTTCGTAACTTTCGTTCTAGGCTTAGAGTGTTAGCGCAGCGGAAAATAAATAGAACGAATAAAAACACAGCAAGGGACACGCGGATTTTACTTGGTTCTCGACCCCCCAGGGTCAGTACATCCAAGGCCTATGCACGGGAACGCCCGTCCACTATTGGTCTCCTTTCCGGACTTTCCGGAGGTGGAGAAACCCGACTTACAGTTCAATATTACAATCAATAATATAGAAATTTAAGTACGGTAATTAACAAAATGCAAACCAACAAGACAAGGATGAAGCTCGGCCAATCTGGACCTCCGAAGTGCCGCGCACTTCCTCCTGGAGCCTCCCGGTCATAGAGCCTCGTTTCTAGTGTGTTGCCATTGGTCAGAATGATTAGAACAGTGCTTTTAAGTCGTCTCTGAAGCAGAGGGGTCGAAGCCCCTTATATAGGCCTCCTGGGGGCGCCCCGGACGCTGGGGGCGCCCCGGAAGACTCGGTCAAACTTTATCCCTGCGCCTACCTCGCCGCAGCTGATAACAGTTTTGACCAGGGCACCCCGGATCTTCCGGGCGCCCATCTTGAACCTAGTCAGCTCTTATCCACTGCTTCTGACTCGCAGCAGCGAAAACAGTGTTGACCCGGGCGCCCCGGATGCTCCGGGCGCCCCGGATGCTTCCGGGCGCCCCGGACGCTCCGGGCGCCCCGGTTGACACCTATTTTGACTGCATCATCGTAACCTGCATTTTAGTACAGTCTGGGGGCGCCCCCCTTGCTGGGGGCGCCCTGGTTGCATGGGGGCGCCCCCAACACTGGGGGCGCCCTGGTTAGGGCCTCCAGCAAGGTACTTTAACTTCCAATCTTGGTACCTGCAAGATATACAACCACAAAACATATACACATATAATAGTGGTCTTAAGGACTTGGTTCGGACTTCGGATTTGCATGAAACCCTAGGTCAAACCGGCACGAGTTCCTATCCTCGAGAACTCGCCCTTCACCTACTCCTTTCAGGAGACGATTGCCACCCAGCCCTTCGGGTGGACTTTTACTTAGCTTTCGATACCTCAGGACCTCGAGACGCCCAAACCCTGACCCGTCTCTACTCCTGTCCTTAGTCATCGCTCAGCTAAGTTGCTTAGTCCCTCGGACCAAGTCTTCATTCCCTAGCAGTCCTTCACCAGGTGCCTAGCAGCCCTTCGCTAGGTCTTTGTTACCAAGTGGTCCTTCGCCTGGTGCCTAGCAATCCTTCGCTAGGTCTTCTATGCCTAGCAGCCCTTCGCTAGGTGCCTAGCAGCCCTTCGCTAGGTCTTCTATGCCTAGTAGTCCTTCACTAGGTGCCTAGCAGCCCTTCGCTAGGTCTTAGGGTTACGATACCTAGCAGCCCTTCGCTAGGTGCCTAGCATCCCTTCGCTAGGACTTGGGGTTTTGATACCTAGCAGCCCTTCGCTAGGTGCCCAGCAGCCCTTCGCTGGGACTTAGGGTTTCGATGCCTAGATTAACTAGGACTTTTCTTCAGCTTAGTTTCCTTCTCTCTTACTCCCCTTTGTCTGTTCAATGTATCACTGACTTAAGTGTATTGTCAAACATTAAAACACTTAAAGAGGAATATCATTGATGCAATTTGCACCAACAATCTCCCCCTTTTTGATGTTTGACAATAACTTAAGTTAGATTGGTTTAAAGAGGCTAGATCACTATCCTTGGAAAAAAAATGAAAAAAGTTATGAAGCTACATTTTTGATCTTGGGAGAAAATTTTTCTAACTTAAGCACACCTCTCCCCCTTTGTCATACATCAAAAATAATACTTGCACCAATAATGAGAGTATTTTTGACGATACTTAGTATAAAATTTTGAAAGCATAGCATAAAACTAATACTTAAGTATTTTGAACTTAGACAATGTTTTTGAGAAAATGTCAAATATTTTGAAAGATGATCTTTGAGGCATGCAACTACTTTTGAAAAATAATAGAGTCAGCAGTTTTTGAGAAATGATATTTTGAAAAATAATAAGTAGTTTTTGAAAAATATAAGTACCTTTGAAAAATGTAATTTTTGAAGAGAGTAGGTACTTTTGAAAAATATATTATTTTTATTTTTATTTTTATTTTTTAAAATTAAGTACTTTTGAAAGAATATTAGGCTTTGAAAGACATAAGTACTTTTGAAAACATAATATTTGACTTCACTTGGATTATTTTTCAGTCTGACACCATTCTGGGAAACCTTGTTGACTACAAGGACATTTCCTAAGTGTCCTGGAAGTTTTCCAACCCAAGTAAACATTATTTCAAAAATTTCATAAGTCACAGAATGTAAGTTAATTTTGAAAAGTAAAAGAATTTTAAAGTTATAATACTTGATTCGTTTTATCTTCCAGTCTAACACAATCATAGGAAACCTTGTTGACTACAAGGACATTTTCCTAAGTGTCCTGGAGGATTTTTCAAACTCAAGATATTATATCAAATTGATCAAAATCAGATGTATTTTTGAAAAAATTTTATAAAAATTTGATAGCATTTTATAATAATACTTATGTTTTCAACAGGATTTGAAAATATCGCGCATGAAAACATTTGAATTATTCAATAATTCTTTTAATTTGACCTCCCCCTAACTTTGACTCAGTCCTGGGAAGCTTGTTGACCACAAGTACTCTTCCTATGAGTCTTAAGGTTTGATTCAGATCAAAAGAATATTCTAATAATTTTTAAAATAAATAATTTAATACTTGTCAGAATATTGACTCAGACTCCCCCTAAAACTGACACGTCCTAGGAGTCCTTTTAGATCATGAAGTGGACCTTCCTCTGTGTCTTTAGGGTTTATCAAAATCAAACACGACAGATAAATTTTACAACATAAACCTTTTTCGAAAAACACAAGTGATAACAATTTAAAGATCAGTTTTTGAAAAGTATTTTCAAATAATAGTAATTTTTACAGTGCAAAATTTTTTAAAAAAAGTGAAAAGTACTCCCCCTGTACCCGATACCGTTTGACTCTATCTAAGTGCCCTAAGGAACTTTAGTGTTGTCCTAAGAGGCTTGTGTCTAATAGAGTGAGTCAAGCAAATTTTTGAAAAGATATATTTTTGGAAAATGTATAATATATATAATCAAACAGACAAGCATGAATTCCATAAAAATATTATTATGTTGAAGCACTATTTTGAAAATATATTTTTATGAAAATATTCTAACAATTTTGAAAAACAATTTTGAAAAATATTTTTCAATTCATTAGTCCTTAACATCTCACCCATTTTAGATGTATCAATACAACAAGCATAGTTGCCTTATAGGTGTATTGTGAGATGCTTGAATCATTTTTCTTAATTTATTATTAATTCTAAGATTTAACTGAAGCTTGTGTTAGATTTGAATTTGACAAGAAGTAACTTGAATTTGAATTTTAAAAATTGGCTTCCAGGTCTTGGCGAGGCACTAGGCCTTCTTTGGCCGTAGCCTTATGGGATCATCCACCCTTTCCTTGACAAAGCCTTTTAATGAAATTTCATTTTCAAAATTACTTTTTGAAAAATTCTGGTCTAACTAGTTTGGATCTTGGATCGGTAGCTTTGGCTAGTTCCGCCAAGATGGCTTCCCTAACGTACTATCATCTCACCTCCACCCAATACTAGGTTGATCAAGTTTCAATTATTCTTTTTCCTATAGCCGTTCTAATATATGCATAAAATTTAAATATGAATGACATGTCATATATTTTAAAAGAATAGCAAATGCATGTCATGTCAATTATGCATGAGTCAAACAATTTAAATCATTTTACTTATGTTTCTAAAGATGTATCAAATTCCCGATTTGATACATGTCGTGTGAACCGGCGAATATGTCAACCCACTTTGACATATTTAATTTTATTAGTTTTAATTGTTGCGGTTTGGGTAAGGTTTTAGTTTTAGTTCGAGTTTATGTTAATTTAAGAATTTAGTTGGATTCAGGTTAATTACGAAATATTTGAATTAATTTGAATTTAATTGAATTTAATTGAATTATTTGAATTAATTCGAATTTAATGAATTATTTGAATTAATTCGAATTTGAATAAATTTAATTGAATTATTTGAATTAATTCGAATTTAATTGAATTATTTGAATTAATTTGAATTTAATTGAATTATTTGAATTAATTTGAATTTAATTGAATTATTTGAATTAATTTGAATTTAATTGAATTATTTGAATTAATTTGAATTTAATTGAATTTAATTGAATTATTTGAATTAATTTGAATTTGAATAAATTTAATTGAATTATTTGAATTAATTCGAATTTAATTGAATTTAATTGAATTATTTGAATTAATTCGAATTTGAATAAATCTAATTGAATTATTTGAATTAATTCGAATTTGAATAAATCTAATTGAATTATTTAAGATTTAATTAATTAATTTGAATTATTAAGAATTAATTACTTCGAATTTGAATTATTAAGAATTAATTAATTCGAATTTGAATTATTAAGAATTAATTAATTTGAATTTGAATTCTTAAGAATTAATTACTTTGAATTTGAATTATTAAGAATTAATTAATTTGAATTATTAATTCGAATTATTCGAATTTGAATTATTAAAAATTAATTAATTAATTTGAATTATTAAGATTTAATTAATTTGAATTTAATTAAGATTTAATTTGAATTTAATTAATATTTAATTAAGATTTAATTTGAATTTAATTAATATTTAATTAAGATTTAATTTGAATTTAATTAATATTTAATTAAGTTTTAATTTGAATTTAATTAATATTTAATTAAGATTTAATTTGAATTTAATTAATATTTAATTAAAATTTAATTTGAATTTAATTAATATTTAATTAAGATTTAATTTGAATTTAATGTTATAATGATTAATTAATAATTGTGGGTTTAAATTCATCATTTTCATTATTTCGAAAATTTCTTCTTCCTCTTTATCTTTCTTTTCAAGTTTTTCTAATAATTTTGATTTATTTGCGATTTTGTAATTTTTATTGACTATGACCTTTATCTTAGATAGTTCTATATCCTCCTCAAGATTAGATTTTTCATTATTCTCACAGTAGGTGGAGTAAAAGGGGCCACTATTTAAATCTTTGTAATAACTTTCAGGATTTTCTATAATTAAGTTATTATCTAGGAAAATTTTATCTGTATTATCCTCATGAATATTTTCAACAAAATCATCTTTATCCTTAAAATTTTCAATAATTTCAGGGATATCACTAGAATTATCCTTAAGGTTTTCAAATTTGAATTCGGAATTATCCTTAGGATTTTCAAATTTGAATTCCGAATTATCCTTAAGATTTTCGATTTTGAATTCAACTTTATCCTTAGGTTTAATTTTATCTGATTTAAAATTATCAGTATTAATTTTATCAGGATAATTATCAGAATTAATTTCATCAGAATAATTATCAGAATTAATTTCATCAGAATTAATTTTATCAGAATAATTATCAGAATTAATTTCATCAGAATAATTATCAGAATTAATTTCACTAGAATTAATTTTATCAGAATAATTATCAGAATTGATTTCATTAGAATAATTGTCAGAATTAATTTTATCAGAATAATTATCAGAATTAATTTTATCAGAATTAATTTTATCAAAATAATTATCAGAATTTATTTTAGATTTAATATCAGAATTAATTTTAGCAATTATTGAATTGGTATTAATAATTAAATAGTTAATTTTGGATATTTTAATCATATCCGTATTTTCTAATTTTTCATGCAAAATATTTAATCTACTATGCAGTAAATTTAATTTTTCAGAAAAATTGACTGAATTATCTAAAGACAGTGCAGGAAATTGTAAAACTTTTGGAACGTAAATCTTACGTACCTTCGCCGGACACTTGTTTTTGTAGTGTCCGTACTTCTCGCATTTGAAGCATCGTACGTGATCTTTGTTTTTCCGGACCTCTGGCGCTGGTACCCCCTTTGCCGCCGGTGGTGTAGACCGAATCTTACGAGTAGGGCACTGATTTTTATAGTGCCCTCTCTCCCTGCACGTAAAACAAATAATATGGAATTTAAGATTTGACATAAAAATAATTGTACCTGATTCACCCCGGGCTCCCCCTCAACTCCTGGCGTCTTTGCTCCGTCGGCGATTAGTCCGGTGAAGAGCGGCTCGGCTCTGATACCACTTGTAGGACCGGTGCCATCGATAGAGGGGGGGGGGTGAATATCGATCGTTACAACTTCGCAGAAACTTCGTAGAAACTTTCGTTCTAGGCTTAGAGTGTTAGCGCAGCGGAAAATAAATAGAACGAATAAAAACACAGCAAGGGACACGCGGATTTTACTTGGTTCCCGACCCCCCAGGGTCAGTACATCCAAGGCCTATGCACGGGAACGCCCGTCCACTATTGGTCTCCTTTCCGGACTTTCCGGAGGCGGAGAAACCCGACTTACAGTTCAATATTACAATCAATAATATAGAAATTTAAGTACGGTAATTAACAAAATGCAAACCAACAAGACAAGGATGAAGCTTGGCCAATCTGGACCTCCGAAGTGCCGCGCACTTTCTCCTGGAGCCTCCCGGTCGTAGAGCCTCGTTTCTAGTGTGTTGCCGTTGGTCAGAATGATTAGAACAGTGCTTTTAAGTCGTCTCTGAAGCAGAGGGGTCGAAGCCCCTTATATAGGCCTCCTGGGGGCGCCCCGGACGCTGGGGGCGCCCCGGAAGACTCGGTCAAACTTTATCCCTGCGCCTACCTCGCCGCAGCTGATAACAGTTTTGACCAGGGCGTCCCGGATCTTCCGGGCGCCCATCTTGAACCTAGTCAGCGCTTATCCACTGCTTCTGACTCGCAGCAGCGAAAACAGTGTTGACCCGGGCGCCCCGGATGCTTCCGGGCGCCCCGGATGCTTCCGGGCGCCCCGGACGCTCCCGGGCGCCCCGGACGCTCCGGGCGCCCCGGACGCTCCGGGCGCCCCGGACGCTCCGGGCGCCCCGGACGCTCCGGGCGCCCCGGACGCTCCGGGCGCCCCGGACGCTCCGGGCGCCTCGGTTGACACCTATTTTGACTGCATCATCGTAACCTGCATTTTAGTACAGTCTGGGGGCGCCCCCCTTGCTGGGGGCGCCCTGGTTGCATGGGGGCGCCCTGGTTAGGGCCTCCAGCAAAGTACTTTAACTTCCAATCTTGGTACCTGCAAGATATACAACCACAAAACATATACACATATAATAGTGGTCTTAAGGACTTGGTTCGGACTTCGGATTTGCATGAAACCCTAGGTCGAACCGGCACGAGTTCCTATCCCCGAGAACTCGCCCTTCACCTACTCCATTCAGGAGACGGTTGCCACCCAGCCCTTCGGGTGGACTTTTACTTAGCTTCCGATACCTCCGGACCTCGAGACGCCCAAACCCTGACCCGTCTCTACTCCTGTCCTTAGTCATCGCTCAGCTAAGTTGCTTAGTCCCTCGGACCAAGTCTTCATTCCCTAGCAGTCCTTCGCCAGGTGCCTAGCAGCCCTTCGCTAGGTCTTTGTTACCAAGTGGTCCTTCGCCTGGTGCCTAGCAATCCTTCGCTAGGTCTTCTATGCCTAGCAGCCCTTCGCTAGGTGCCTAGCAGCCCTTCGCTAGGTCTTCTATGCCTAGTAGTCATTCACTAGGTGCCTAGCAGCCCTTCGCTAGGTCTTAGGGTTACGATACCTAGAGCCCTTCGCTAGGTGCCTAGCATCCCTTCGCTAGGACTTGGGGTTTTGATACCTAGCAGCCCTTCGCTAGGTGCCCAGCAGCCCTTCGCTGGGACTTAGGGTTTCGATGCCTAGATTAACTAGGACTTTTCTTCAGCTTAGTTTCCTTCTCTCTTACTCCCCTTTGTCTGTTCAATGTATCACTGACTTAAGTGTATTGTCAAACATTAAAACACTTAAAGAGGAATATCATTGATGCAACTTGCACCAACACTTTTCACCGGTAGCCATGCTTAAGTCTATCCGGATTCTCTTGTCTATTGCCGCTCATATGGATTATGAGGTATGACAGATGGACGTCAATACAACTTTCGTTAACAGAAGTCTTGAGGAGACCATCTATATGAAACAACCAGAGGGATTCACTGCGAAGGGCAAAGAGCATCTTGTGTGTAAGCTTAATCGGTCCATTTATGGATTGAAGCAAGCTTCACGATCTTGGAACATCCGCTTTGATGAGGTAATCCAGTATATGGATTTATTCAAAGTCCGGATGAGTCTTGTGTATATAAGAGATGTGACGGAAACGTAGTGGTATTTCTTGTACTATACGTAGATGATATTTTTGCTCATTGGCAACAATGTCAAAATATTATCAGACATTAGGGTATGGTTGTCCAAACTGTTTGATATGAAGGACTTGGGAGAAGCAAGGCGCATCCTTGGGATCAAGGTTATAAGGGATCGCTGGAAAAGGATGTTGTGCTTATCTCAAGCTTCATACATAGACACTATCCTAGCTCGTTTTACTATGGAAAACTCCAAGAAAGGTTTTCTACCTTTCAAGCATGGAGTTCATCTATCTATGGAGATATGCCCTAAAACATCAAAGGAGATAGAGGAGATAAAGACGGTTCCTTATGCTTCGGCTGTAGGAAGCCTCATGTATGCTATGCTGTATATGAGACCGGATATCTGCTTTGTCGTGGGCATGGTTAGTAGATATTAGAGTAACCCAGGTCAGGGATATTGGATTGTGGTAAAGCATATACTGAAGTACCTGAGAAGGACTAGGGATTATATGCTGGTTTACCAGGAAGATCAATTACTCCCTGTGGGTTATACGGATTCAAACTTCCAATCAGATAAGGACAAACCTAAGTCTACCTCGGGGTATGTGTTTACTTTAGGAGGTGGAGCCATAGTATGGAGGAGTGTCAAGTAGAAATGCGTGGCAGACTCCACCATGGAAGCTGAGTATGTGGCAGCCTCTAAGGCGGCTAAGGAAGTTGTATGGCTCAGGAACTTCATGATGGACTTGGATGTGATTCCTGGTTTGCCCAGAGTTATCACAATTTATTGTGATAACAGTGGTGCAGTTGCAAACTCGAAGGAACCACGATCCCATAAGGTGAGTAAACACATAGAGTGCAAGTACCACCTGATATGAGAGATCGTAAAGCGAGGAGAAGTTGCTGTCGCCAAGATTGCATCGGAGGACAACCTGGCAGATCCTTTCACTAAGGCCCTTCCGGCGAGAGCTTTTGATAGGCATGTAGAGGATATGAGAGTCAGATGTATGTCATTGTGAGGACAGCAGAGTCTTTAAGTATAAGTGGGAGATTGTTAGGATATATACTAAAAGCCTTACTTTGTGTATGGATATCTGCATTTTGAAAGAGAATCACAAGATCACTGTTTGCATGTTTATATTAGTATGTGCATTTTGTCTAATACTTTGCATTGTAGATAACATGGTGTATGGTGTCACACAGAAGATCATGTTATCAGTTCCTTGTAGAGTATAAGTAGAGGCTCACAACCGAGATGGATTTGGACAAACCATCGGGATGGTTGTAGTGTAATTTAGTATTGGTTTGTCTTGACCATAAAATTATACTAGTACACTTTGTGTATATTGAGCAGGACTGACATAGAGGTGATTCAATTTATACTGACTTCATAATTGAATCAGACCTCAGTTTATTATGAAGTACATGCTCTTAATCCCGATATAATAACGTGCACATGTACTTAATATTTATTTCTTTGATTTACCAATAGGCGAGATTTATTCTGTTATCGATAGGCCCGATAAGTTGGGAAATAATATTATTTACATGGTGTGCCATTGATTATAGAAGGAAACCGTGTCCTGGCGAGTCGGGTTGATGATGCCCCCTTGATGAGCTCATAAGGTTCATCATGTTAAATCTTGCTGGTGGACTTGGTCCGACATGATGATAAGGATGAGTGGTACTAATCAAGGAGTTAGATGTTGATTAATTAAAATTGTTAGTAATTTAAATTAATCAATGGACATTCGATATCTTAAACATGAGGAGATATTTGTACTCATAATAGGTGGAGTCCATATGTAAATATGAGGGTTGGTGAGGTAGTTCAATGAAGATCCTTTAGTGGAATGGATCTTCATTAATGGATCGGGCCTTGATCCATTAGGTGGCCAAGACCCAACTCCTCCTTATGGTCCTTATTGTAGCCCTATATATACCTCATGAAGCCATGATACCAAGACACAATTGAAGACATCCAAGCCTTGGATTTTCTCCTCTCTCCTAGTGCTTGTGGGCGCCAACAACTTCAAGGGGTAGGGCAGAAAGAAGAGAAATCTTCTCCTTCTCTTCTTTGCTTCATCTTCTTCTTCCCTTCCATCCTTCTTCTTCTTGAGGGTTTGCGGCTTGGTCTAGACAAGGAAGAGCTCTCCTCCTCCTTTGGCCGGCGGCATAAAGACAAGAAAGAGGGAGGTGGTGGCGCCGGCACAAGCAAGGTGAAGGAGGGCCGGGTGGTTTAGTATAGAGGGATAGAATTCTTTCTTTCCCTTCTTCTTCTTCATCCTCTTATTCCTCCTTTGTCTACTCGGCGGACGGCGCAAGGTGGAAGGAGGGGTTCCTTCTTCTTGACCAGCGGCACAACAAGAAGAAAGAAGGGATTCTATCCTTCTTTAGTTGGTTCAACCAAGAAGAGAAGAAAGGAGGGTCTTGGTGGCTTTCGGTTCTTGGTAGATCGTTGCTCACACGACGTCCAAGAAGTGGTTGGGTCACACAATAGAAGATCGCGAGGTAACGAGAGGTATAACCTTCTCTTATGGCTCTTTGATCTTATCATTTTATGTGGTTTAATTAATTGTCATTGTTATTAATTATTTATTAATTAATTATGATGATTAATTATCTTGGACCCCGACAATAAACACAAAAATCGATGATCCACTCGTCGTCTATTCCAAGGCTAATCGGTTGGACGAGATTGATCGCTAGAACAACTTTGTTGTTCAAGCGATCGCTCAAATCGGTTAGCACGACGATGAGACTGTCGTTTGGGAAATAGGTCTCCATTCGGATTAAAAAAATTTTAATCTGTGGACATGGAGAGGTTTCCCATGAGTGACCCGGTATCCGCCTAGGAAACCCACAACCATCAGATACTTCTAGAGGCACGGACACTTGAACGTGTAAGAGATTCGGCCAACTGAGGATGAGCGGGATAAGTGAAGGGCACACACCAAAGATATAAACATTAGTTAGATAGATCGAACTTTGTACGAGTTTTTCTTTCGCATGGATTGCTCAATGAGATCTTAAATTTCCGCTGCAATTTTAAGTGTTTTTTGCATAGAGATCCCTACACTTGGTACTAGTCGGAATGAACTCCATGGAAAGTTGACTGGAACCTTGTGCTGCAATTTGATCCAATTCTATTTGAAATTTCCGGCTTGATTCAGCAACTTCTTGTTTTGCTTGAGCAAAATAAGCTGCCTGTTGCCCTATTATTTGTTAGAAAAACTCCTTCAGATCTTGAAATTCTGATTGACTGAGGGCATCAACTTCTTCACTAAACTCTTGAAATGATTCCCAGGGAGATGGCTCAATCTACTGAACTGGATGTGACCATGTAGGCATAAGATCATCCTAAAATCCCTCTGGATTCTGATATGCTAAATATAACTCAGTGAACTGATTTTGTGCACCCTAGTATCTGAAATTTGCCTACTTATTATTCATTTGTAAATGAGTCATGTTTTTATTTCCACATTGAGATAACTGTAAATCATTTGGAGTCTTGTAACCCCGATACTAGAGGGTTTGGGTTGTTCCCCCTCTAATATTGGGTTTTTCATAGAAGAAATAAAATACGGGTGGTTGACATAAAAAAAAAATTGAATAATCCACCCAATTAGAATCATAAGTATTTGAAAATAACTCATACATGTCTTGTTGTTGAATGGGTGGGTAGTATTGAGGTTCAAGCTGATAGAACTAAGGTACGTGCTGATAACACTGAGGTTGCATAGTCTGCTGCTGTTAGGCTTGATTTACAACGTACTGTTTGAGATGGAAACTCATTTCATCCAACTTAGTTACCATTCTAACTTCAAAATGTTGAGAATATGGATCCATAGTAAAAAATTTCCTGTTATTACACTGAAACACTTAAACAAGCGAGATCAAAAGATACAAGAAACATATAATATCAAACACATGGATATATGAACATGAAAGCAGTTGACACCATTTTTTTTTCAAATTTTATGTATAAATATAAAACAATCCTAAAATTATCAAACACCGCTACACTTCCCAGCAACGGTGCCGATTTGATAGAATGTGTTGTCGTGACACGTTTACAAATAATAAAGTACTGAACCTCTCTACACTACTGTAGCATAGAGTAACTTAGATCAACTCGGATCGTCTCGCAGAAGTAGATAGTGAATTATAATTAGAGCTGTCAGACGGGCCAACTCGTGGCGGGGAGGGGAGGGCTAACCCGTCATCTTGGCGGGTTGGGAAATCCTCAACTCAACCCAATCTAAGGCGGGTCGCGGGTTAGCCGGGCCAACATAGGGGCCCATCATAAATTTTAAAAAAATTAAAAAAATATATCTTCAACATTTTACTTCAGAAAAGTTTCATCAATCAAATATATCTAGAAACATGTATTTTAAATGTAAATGGATACAAACGAATACTCATGTTCAATGAAAAAGTATTATTTTTATTTCAAAATTATAACAAAGCAAGATAATAAATTGACATAAAACTTAATTAACATGTGTTTCTCAACCCGCGGGCTAACCCGAGCCTGTCGTAGACCGACCCATGCGGGTCGCGGGCCTTAGCGGGTCGACCCGCGATGGGCTTGAGTTGATAAAATTTCAACCCAATTTGCTTAAATTGTTTGGCAGGGCGGGCTAACCCGACGGACCCAACCCAAATTGACAGCTCTAATTATAATCCTAGGATTGAATATTATTGTTTAATATTTTGAAGGTTAGTGGAGGGGTTGGATTGTAAGTCTAAAACTAAAATTGAAAGATAATGCAGAAAAACATGACCTAATCTAATCTAGGAATGCAAGGAAATAAGCAAGAACATAAAGTGAAAAATACTCGAACCTATTCTACGCTTCCAATCGAATTCATGGCATACGAGAACAATTTAAACCAAAACCTAAGTCTGCATTGCACAAAACAAATAAGGCTTCTAATTGCCACAACCAACATTGCATTAACTAAACAATCCAAAATCTGGATGAACAACAGCATGAAAATAGGGGAAATAAACCAAATCAAACTATAAGGAATCATAGAAATGAACAACTTCAAATCAATTCTAGGGATCTAAAGGTGCTTACAACCCGAGTTAAGAATCCCCTAGCTCAGATCGGATTGAGATCGGATGAAGAAGAAGAACGACAGATTAAATCTTTGATGGGGTTGATCGGAGTAGAGATGGCTGAGTCGTGGCAGAATCTGGATGATGAGGTGGATGCCGAGGTAGGTGAACGACCAGTCGAGAAGGAGAACCCTTGTCTCTCGGCGTTGCTAGTGATGGAAGGCGGATCCTCGAATGATGGCTTTGCGGGATGGATGAGTGATGTAGGGTCACTGGAGCTCGAAGGAGTGGGTTAGGGAAGGAAATCCCTTAATTTCCGACGGTGGATGGAGCTCCGGTGGCCAATGGTGAATGGTGGAAGAAGATCGCCGATCTTCCCTCCCCCACGTGCCTTGCTTTCCTTCGTCCATATCACGATCCCATTTACTGTAGCTTCTCAACTCTTTTAAATTTGATCACATATCTGAATAGATGGTTGTGATGCTTCTGAGTCCGATCCAACTATCAGATTTGATCTAAATCTAAATCCCAAGCTCCGGATCATGATGAGTAGCTATGATCTACTCTCCCCTGGTTTGGAGTGACCATATCTTTTACGGATGACTCAGATCACTTAGATCTTAAATGAATGGTCAAAATTGATCTAAAGCTTGATCTGCTCATTTTAATCCAGATTTGATCCCAACATGGATCGATTTGACTCGAATCCATGATACTTTGATGCCTACAAAGATAACATTCAAATATTTAGACAAAATACCACAAATATGATATAATTTGTATCAAATGGAGAAAATGGATACAACACATAAAACATGATATAAACGTGAAATTACAAACGAGAAGATCAAAAAACTTGGACATAGGAGCCTAAAAAATGTAGCAAATTGATGGTTATCACCTCACAAAGACTTCCTCACTTGTTTCTTTAGCTTACATGCTCGCTCTCTCTCTCTAGCTCACACTTTGGTTTGCGAACTTTACATTCTCGATAGTCTAACTAATTCTCCTTGCAACCTCTCTAGTGTTTTCCACTTAATCCCTATGGATTCAACAATCTTTTATACTATTTGACGACATTCTCGTACACTTGCGAGTCTACATGAAGTTTTTGGCACTGTTGCCAGGGACTGAACCAGAAACATTAGGCATTAGCATTAAGCTAGTCTAGGCATTCCTTTTTTCTTTTGTGTGAATATTGTCTACATACTTACTGTTGGAAAGTGTTGAAAATATTCAAGCTGTACAAATATGTAACTAAGTTGTACAAATCTGTAGCTAAGTTGCAGCTGTAAAAATCTATAGTGCAGTAGTTTTTAGGAAAGCTAATTAATTGTAATTAGCTATTTCCTTTTTTAGTCCCTTTGTATATCTTTAAATACAGGGATTGTAAATTGATTTAATATACAAGAAAAAAGATACAACAATCTTTTTGGTATCAGAGCCACTTCTCGTCCTTTTTTTTAAACCCTAGAGTCGATTTCTTCCCCTTTCACCATGTATGAAGTTCTCGATTCCTCTCCTATTGTGACTTCGAAAACCACTGAAACCAAGAATTCCCATGTTCAGTCTCATCATGTTCAAATCACCACAATCCGACTCAATGAAGGTAATTTTTTGAGGTGGTCTCAATCAGTTAGGATGTACATCCGAGGGAGGGGAAAGATCGGATATCTCACTGGTGAAACCAAAGCACCTACAAAAACAAGTCCAACCTTTGTAACGTGGGATGTAGAGAATTCCATGGTAATGGCTTGGTTAGTTAATTCTATGAAGGAAGACATTAGTTTCAACTACATGTGTTACCCCACTACTAAAGAGTTTTGGGATAATATTTGTCAGATGTATTTAGAGCTTGGCAACCAGTCACAAGTTTATGAGTTGTAGTTGTTGAGGCAATCAACCCTTAAATGATTGAAAGATCATAGTTTTGATGTGTGTGGGTGAATATGTTTAAGGTTAGAGTGTTATGTTGTATTTGATGTGTGTGATTGAGTTTGCAGGACTTGGAGAATCACACATATTGGACATATCCGAGGGACGAGAGCCGAGGGAGGAGAGCTCCAAGGGCAAGCCGGGAAGTGGACTTCAAGGGCACACGTGAAGGGTGGCATGGAGGCAAGCCAAGGGAAGGCTTGCGTGCGCATCCGAGGGACGATAGCCAGAGGAAGAGGACTTCAAGGGGCAAGCCAAGGAAGAAGACCTGAAGGCACACGTGAAGGAGAAGGTCTGGAGTGGCTAGAGCTGAGCTGTGAGGCAGGGCAGTCGACTGGCCCTGGGGCAATCGACTGCCAAAACTCACAGAAAGTTTGCGGGCTCGGACGAGTCGACTGGCATTTGGGCAGTCGACTGGTATACCCCAAAAACTAGCCGTTGGCTAGCCGTTAATGCTAGGCCAGTCGACTGCTCTTGGGGCAGTCGACTGGTACGGGGCTGGACAGACTGCGAGTTTGTCCTGTTCACCTATAAAAGGAGCACCTTTTTGCTCGTGCACGGTACGGTTCCGTACAGTGTCGAAGTGATGCTTGTCTGAAGAGTATTTTCCACTTCCTCTCTTGTATTCTACTGTATTCTGAAAAGAGGAAGATCGACTGTAAAGGTTTCTCCACCTCAAGGAGAGTTTTCGATAGTGAAAAGTGGTGCTCGCGGCGTGGATCCTTGAACTAGTCACCCATCTAGGTGGATACCAAGTAAACGATAAGTGTTAGCATTGTATTCATTTTCATTTGCATATCATTTCCGCTGCGCTAACAAATTTGTAGAGATCCAATCCAAAAAGTGCTATTCACCCCCCCTCTAGCACACCTAGACGATCCTTCAGTTGGTATCAGAGCCGGTGCATTTCAGAAGAACTAACTGTCAATCGAAGCAAATTTAATGGCGTTTCAAGAGGGATACTCCACCGCACGACCACCCTTCTTCGACGGGAACGACTTCCTTTATTGGAAAGGTAGGATGTAATACTACCTTATGAATGATATTGAGAACTGGTTAAGTGTTGCAGATGACTTCGAGGCGCCCGTCGATGAAAGAGGAGAACCAACACCGATGAGATCTTGGTCTAAGGAGGTGATGAAGAGGGCGTAATCCAATGCCAAGGACACCACTACACTGTAATGCGGGCTCTCAAAGGAGCAACTGAACAAGGTGGGGTCGTTCAAGAGCGCCAAGGAACTGTGGGACAAGCTGGTGGAATTGAACGAGGGGTCAAACGAGTCCAGAAGAGCCAAGAAGGACTTGCTAGTGGCCCAACTACAATCCCTATCCATGAAGAGCAACGAGACCGTCAGCCAGCTACATGGAAGGGTAAAGGAAGTGATAAATGAGCTCCATGTGATTGGAGAGAAGATCGAGAACCGGGACATCGTCAGGTATGTTCTACAAGCCTTCCAGAGAACCACCTTGTGGGCATCCATGGTTGATGTATACAAGGTATCGAGGGATTTGTCAATTGTTAATTTAGACGACATTTTCTGTAAATTTGAGCTACACGAGCAAGCTAATGTCTCGGCCAAAGAGAAAGGTATTGCCTTTGTTGCAGAAAAGGAGAAGAAGAAGAGGAAGCAGAAGAAGAAGGTGGTTTACTCATCATCATCAGAATCAGAGGAATCCAGTGCCTCCTTGGATAGCGATCAAGAGGCGTTCATGGTAAGAAAATTTCGTAGAGCTTTTAAAAGTTTGTCTAACAAATCATATACTAGAAAAGGGGCCAAAGGTAAGGGTAAGGCCAAAGACATCATATGCTACAATTGCCACCAAGAGGGACACATGAAGAACGAGTGCCCCCAATTGAAGAAAAGAGATGACAAGGAGAAGAAGAAGAGTGACAAGAAGAAATCAAAGGGGAAGGAGAAGGGTGCCACCAACCTAAAGGCGACATGGGATGATCCATCATCCTCAGAGGAAGAAGAAGAGCAAGTCTCCGACTTCGCTCTTATGGCATAAGACCACTCAGATTCATCAGATGATGAACGAAGCTCAAGTAGTGAAGATGAGAGCTCCTCTACTTCATCATCAGAGTCAGAAACTTCGGTAAGTGAGGTATACCACTTACCCTCCTCTACTTTAGTAAAGATAATTTCTAGCACTAACATGGACATAGCTAAGGCTAGAAGTAAAATTAAGGATCTAAAAGAAGAAATTGTCATGCTTAGAGTAGAATCTACTAAACTTAAAGAATTGCATGCTAGTCCCACTTCTTCACATTCTTTACATGCTGAAACTGAAAATAGGGAACTAAGGAAACAAGTAGATGACCTCACAAAGGCCCTTAGGAAATTCCAAGTAGGATCTAGTAACCTGGATATGATCATCAACAGTCAAAGGGCTGTGTATAACAAGGCCAGCTTAGGATATAGGCCTAAGACAAAGGAGGTAGCCTTTGTCTCACTTACCAGTAGGATTGGTGCATCTAGGAGACTAGGGGCTAGGAGAACCACAAAGAAGGCATGGGTATCTAAGAGATTTCTAAATGATGCTTATGGATCAAAGATATGGGTACTAAAAGAGTATGTTTTC
>JAGFNQ010007744.1:0-19023 GCA_024364735.1 Boesenbergia rotunda | reverse complement strand
GAGTTGGTGAAGGCGCTACCAATGATCAAGTACGAGAAGACCAAGTTGTGTGATGCATGCCAAGAGGGTAAGCAATCAAAAGCATCACACAAAGGTAAAACCCTAACCACTACTTCATTACCTTTAGAACTTTTGCATATAGATTTATTTAACTGTCACAGTACTCCCTCACTTGTAGGGAGTAAATATTACCTAGTCATAGTAGATGATTTCTCTAGGTTTACATGGGTTTATTTCTTGAAACATAAGGATGATGCTCTAGAGATCTTTATAGGATTTAGTAAAAGGGTAGAAAATGAAAAACAAATCAAAATAAACCGAATTAGGAGTGACCACGGTGGGGAGTTCCAAAATGCAAGTTTCACATAATTTTGTGTTGAAAATGGGTACAAGCATGAATTTTCATGCCCAAGGACTCCTCAACAAAATGGGGTAGTTGAGAGGAGAAACCGAGCCCTACAAGAAGCTGCTAGGACTATGCTTAATGCATATTCCCTTCCTAGCTATTTTTGGGCCGAAGCGGTTAACACCGCTTGTTATATTCAAAATCGGGTGTTGGTACATAGGTTTCTAGGGAAAACACCCTTTGAATTGTGGAATGGAAGGGTACCTCAAGTCCACTACTTTAGGGTCTTTGGATGTAAAGTCTACATCTTAAATACCAAAAATGACCTAAGGAAGTTTGAGTCAAAAGCCGATGAAGGAATTCTAGTAGGGTACTCATTGACTAGTAGGGGATATAGAGTTTATAACAAGAGGGCAAAAGTGATTGAGGAGTCTTCGAATGTTAAATTTGATGAAACAACTACTACCTACCCTAGAAAAGCATTAATTGATAAGGATATAGAGGAGGTCCAACCCCTTGCCCAAAGAATCCAAGACCTACATTTGGAGGGCAATGATCAAGGGGGAGTAAGAAGTACCCTAGAGGATGAGGAAGAAGGAGTAAATGAACCCACAACCTCTAAGCCCTTGAGACATCACCATGATCACCCTATTGACCAAATAGTAGGTGATGTCACTCAAGGAGTAAGGACTAGGTCCTATTTTAGGGATCAAACTAGGCAAATAGCTTTAATCTCCCAATTGGAACGCAAGTCCATTGATGAAGCATTGAGAGATGTTGATTGGGTCTTAGTCATGCAAGAAGAGCTAAATCAATTTGAGAGGAGTGAAGTTTGGGAGTTAGTTCCTAGGCCCAATGATTGCACTATTGTAACCACTAGATGGGTCTTTTGGAACAAACTAGATGATCAAGGTAAAATCACTAGGAACAAGGCTAGATTGGTAGCTAGGGGGTTTAACCAAGTTAAGGGACTAGATTATGATGAGACTTATGCCCCCGTAGCTAGGTTAGAATCAATTAGAATTCTACTAGCCTATGTCGCTCACATGGGTTTCACACTCCACCAAATGGATGTGAAGTCGGCATTCCTTAATGGGATCATTAAGGAAGAGATCTATGTAGAACAACCCCCCAGGTTTGAAGACTCTAACTATCCAAGATACGTGTTCAAATTAAGAAAAGCCTTATATGGATTGAAACAATCTCCCCGGGCTTGGTATGAAAGGCTTTCTTCATTTCTAGTGTCTAAGGGGTTTAGGATACATTGTTCCTAAAATCTAAGGACAAAGACATATTTGTTGCCCAAGTATATGTAGACGATATCATTTTTAGGTCAACAAATAATGACTTCCTACAAGAATTCATCAAGTGTATGGAAGATGAATTTGAAATGAGTCTTGTAGGAGAGCTAACCTTCTTTTTATGCCTTCAAGTTAAGCAAACTAATGAAGGTACACATGTTTTTCAAACCAAATATGCTAAGGAGATGTTAAAGAAATTTGGTTTAGAAAATGCTAAGGTAGCATCTACACCCATAGGAACCAATGTGAAAATGGATAGTGACCTTGAAGGGAAAATGGTAGACTCTAAATAATATAGGAGCATGATTGGTAGCCTCCTATACCTAACCTCTAATAGACCCGATATACTTTTTGTGGTAGGTATGTGTGCAAGGTACCAATCTTGTGCCAAAGAGTACCATTTAGTTGTAGTCAAGAGGATCTTAAGGTATGTAAAAGGTACCCTCAATGTCGGACTTTGGTATCCTAGAACCCCTAGTGTAGATCTAATTGGATACACCGACTCGGACTATGCGGGTTGTAAGCTAGATAGGAAGAGTACAAGTGGAGGGTGTCAATTCCTTGGGTCTTCCTTAGTTAGTTGGAGTAGTAGGAAACAACCATGTGTTGCCCTATCAACAACGGAGGCGGAATATGTGGCAATGGGTGGGTGTGTTTCCCAACTCCTTTGGATTATGCACACCTTAGAGGATTATGAGTTACATTACACCAAGGTCAAAGTCTTGTGTGATAATGTAAGTATAATCAATTTAACCAAAAATCCGGTTCATCACTCTAGGACAAAACACATTGAAGTGAAACATCACTTCATTAGAGACCATGTGGCAAGGGGAGACATAGAACTACACTATGTTGAATCAAAGTCGAACCTAGCCGATATCTTTACCAAGCTTCTTCCCGAATCAGAATTTACATCCTTAAGAAGAGGCCTTGGAATGTATTTTGTGGAAGTATAGGATGAACTTTGAGATATTGGATGTGAAAAAGGGTACTTAATCCATTAGGGTGATACATTTGGCTCACTTGTACTTGTGGCACATTGTTGAACTATTAGAAGTATCAAAATATGAAAACTAGACCAACTATGGGGAAGGCAAGTGTTTAATCAATGGACACTTTGCCCAAAGATCATAGTTGGACATTTTAAACATTTGAAAACCATTTTATGCTGTATACACTTTGCCAAGCTTCTTAAAGCTACATCATTGCAAAATTAGATTGAGAACTTGATACAAAAGGTAGTGGTTTCAAAGTTTTTAGATTTTTATCAAAAGTCATGCATGTTTGAAATTTTATATGGACTCATATTTTTCCCTGATAGATTATATCATTTCAAACATGTATGCAAAATTTAATAATTTTTGGAATTTTTCTGAATTTTCTGGAAGTTTCTGAAATTTGGCAGAAAAGCTGAAATGTGTTACTGATAGCGTATCAGTCGACTGCCCCATGGGCAGTCGACTGGCACGGCTGATTTTAGCTGCTGTGAGAATTTTCAGAAATCGAAAATTCTCTCATTTGATGCCATGGGTTTTGGTTGCTTGAGGCAATCATTTTGATGGTGTCAAAGGGGGAGAATGGGTGGTTTAAGTTAGAATTTTGACTTAGAACGAATGTTTTAAGTGTTCTTTCTCACTTAGACCTTGAATAATTAAAAATGGGGAGAAGACATTGGTTAAGGGGGACACTACCTCTTAGGTTCTGATATGTCTTATATTTTTTTTGTGATTAAGTGGAAACTTAACTTGGATCATGGATAGAATTGAAAACGGAGAAGACATGAATTAAGGGGGAGGGTACCTCTTAGGGTTACTATATCGTATGCTTTTTCAATTTCTATCTTTTTCTATTGCTATTGTGGTTGTTATTTATCTCTAACTTAAACATATTGTCACACATCAAAAAGGGGGAGATTGTTGAGGCAATCGACTCTTAAATGATTGGAAGATCATGGTTTTGATGTGTGTGTGTGAATATGTTTAAGGTTAGAGTGTTATGTTGTATTTGATGTGTGTGATTGAGTTTATAGGACTTGGAGAATCACACATGATGGACATATCCAAGGGATGAGAGCCGAGGGAGGAGAGCTCCAAGGGCAAGCCGGGAAGTGGACTTCAAGGGCACACGTGAAGGGTGGCATAGAGGCAAGCCAAGGGAAGGCTTGCGTGCGCATCCGAGGGACGATAGCCAGAGGAAGAGGACTTCAAGGGGCGAGTCAAGGGAGCAGACCTGAAGGCACACGCGAAGGAGAAGGTCCGGAGTGGCTGGAGCTGAGCTGCGAGGCAGGGCAGTCGACTGGCCTTAGGGCAGTCGACTACCAAAACTCATAGAAAGTTTGTGGCCTCGGAGCAGTCGACTGGCATTTGGGCAGTCGACTGGTATACCCCAAAAACTAGCCGTTGGCTAGCAATTAATGCTAGACCAGTCGACTGCCCCTGGGACAGTCGACTGGTGCGGGGCTGGATAGACTGCGAGTCTGTCCTTTTCACCTATAAAAGGAGCACCTTTTTGCACGTGCATGGTACGGTTCCGTACAGTGTCGAAGTGCTGCTCGTCTGAAGAGTATTTTCCACTTCCTCTCTTGCATTCTACTATATTCTGAAAAGAGGAAGATCGACTGTAAAGGTTTCTCCACCTCAAGGAGAATTTTCGATAGTGAAAAGTGGTGCTCGCGGCGTGGATCCTTGGACTAGTCACCCATCTGGGAGGATACCAAGTAAACGATAAGTGTTAGCATTGTAATTATTTTCATTTGCATATTATTTCCGTTGCGCTAACTAATTTGTAGAGATCCAATCCGAAAGAGTGCTATTCACCCCCCCCCCTCTAGCACGCCTAGACGATCCTTCATACGGGTGCTGCCATTTTGTTTGTTGTGTGACAGGACTGCAGGTTCAAAATGTCTTCAAATGAACAATTAGAGATCCAATTTTTGATGGAGTTAAAAGGTTTGTTTAAGCTGAAGGAGTGCCAACAAAGGACAAACGCTTATCCATCTACTTACCAGCAGCCGTGTCAACAATTTCAGCAGCAAAACCAATATTTCCAGCAGTCCCACTTAAATTTTCAACAACCAGATTATCAACTTCAGCAAGGGCAGCCACAATTTTAGCCTTTTCAAGAATTTCAGCAGCCCTATTCAGATTTTCAGCAAAGCCAACATTTCAATCAACCACCACAGCAATTTCAACCACTATTTCAGAATTTTCAGCAAGGGTACAATCCAAATTTTCAGCAAGATTTTCCATCTTCACAGTCCCAGAATTTTCAACCTTTCAACCAACACTTTCAGCAAGCAGATCAGCTATTTCAGAGTCATAATTTTCAGCAACCTCCACCAAGTTGTCAAATTAATTTTCAACAACTTCAGCAGCCCAATTATTCATTTGATCAGCCTCAACTATTTGATTTTCAGAATTCACAACCTACTCATGGTTGTCAGCAACCTTATGCTACATTTCAAGACCAACAGGAGTTTCCACTCACTTTGGAGCCCTTTGTCACTCAATTTCTTCAACAAAATGAGAGGAATTTTCAGCAATATAGTGCTCAGCTTGACGCTCAATTTCAACAGTTCAGCGCTCAACTTAGTGCTCAGCTTCAACAGCAATTTGAGAAGGATTTTCAGCAATGTGACACTTCATTACAGCAGCATCAGGAAGACTATGGACAGTTTCAAAGTAGGACTGATGCTTCCAGTCAGAACATAGAGCAACCAATTGGTCAGATATTATTGGGACCGGGTGCATGTTGACAAGGATACAGGTTCGTAAAATTTTAAATTTTTACGTGCAGCGGAAGAATTATCATAAAATAATTTCTCAAATTATTTTAACCACGTATCTAGCATGCAACCTTATGATGTGTGGACATGATCATAAATTAAAACTTTGCGGAAAAGTAAACTAATTTACTTTGTACCTCGCGTAACTCAAAGAAATGGACGAGATCCAACCGTAGCGTCCCTTGGAAGCTCCGCCTCTATTCGCGTCCACGCCGAGTTCTCTTCGGGATGACTTCGCAAAGCCACGAGTTTTGTGTCGACGAGAACTACTAGATTCTCCAAAGACACAACTAGAAGATCAAGAGAGAAGAAAGGAAACTAACCACCAAGAAACGGAATCTAAATTCCGGGAAGGAAGGAGTTGCGATCCGCTTCTTCTTCTTCTTGGTTGGCTTCTCCTTGGTGATGATGACCCACGGCAACCTCAAGGGAGGGTGGTGCGCCGGCCCTAGGGTGGATGTGCGCCGGCCCTAGCAAGTAGAGGAGGGTGCCGGCCCTAGGAGGAAAGGAGAAGGAGATAATAAGAGAGAGAGGGAGAGAACTACTAAATCTCTTGATTACTCAATTGGAAATTCAAGGCTTGCCTTTGGTTCCTTTATATAGTAGCCTCTCCTTTGCCAAGTCTCTCTTTTAACGGAAATTTTCATAAGAAATTTATCCTATAAATTTTCTTATGAATTATTCTGTTTAAGCCAAGTTTTATTATAACTAACTTTATAATAAAACAAATAGATCTCTCCTTTTATTATGGAATAAATTTTACAAGAAAATTATAAATTTTCTTATTATGGAAAAATCAATTCATAATTGATTTATTAAAATAAATCATTCCATGGATTATTTTAATTTCCATAAAAAGAATAAATTTCTATAAATTTCTTTATACAAATTTATTTATCCATAATTTATAAAACAAATCGCGCTAGATTTATTTTATTAATTAAACCAAATAAATTGGTTTCTCCCCATTATTGTGGCCGGCCAAACCGAGCCGAACCCATCGCGAATTAAACTCATTTAATTCGCCCAATAAGCCTTCAAAAGACTTAGCCATTTTAAGCTTCCGTTGCGCCTCTGATTAACTCAGATTCGACTTATTTCTCTTGATCGGAAAATCTAATTTTCAACTCGTTTTAAATCCCTCGGATTACTCGTAGTGCGTGTGACTAAATAGGCTTTCGATTTATGTTGACCGTCTATAATCAACTAATTATAGAACGATCATGAGTGGCACCTAGTAGTACATCATGACCCCCAATTAATCGAAAGATCAACGGTTGACCTCAGAAGTAATTCTGAAACCCTTCAGCGGATCTAATGAATCGTGCCACATTCCCTTCACCATCTTATACCCACTTGGTTTAGGACATGGTCTGTGTGTGTCAGTCCCCACTAGGCTGACTACGTCACACCTAGCCCAAGTAGTGTCTTTCTCGTCCTTTGGATTTCTAATTACTCTCATGTATTTAAGAGACTCATACTCTAAACATGACATGCTCTGGCCAGAGGCTTTGAGTAACAATCCGACGATAGGCCTGGGTATACATCTCCTCACAAGGAGTGGTGAATCCTTTGTAGGCTGTTCAAACATCTTCGGGCACTTCGGCTTATACCCAATCATCCTGGGTCCACACCTCCTTGGAGATGCTTGCTTAAGATGTTAAAGTATAAGTCTCCATGACCTAGATGACTTGAACACCGCATGTCAAAGGAACATCGCACTTAAGCTACAGTAAGAACTTCACTGACATATCTATATAGATTACCATATGAAGTTTTA
Source organism: Boesenbergia rotunda (assembly GCA_024364735.1). Lineage (NCBI taxonomy): Eukaryota > Viridiplantae > Streptophyta > Magnoliopsida > Zingiberales > Zingiberaceae > Boesenbergia > Boesenbergia rotunda. Next base: position 11,812 of record JAGFNQ010007744.1, on the reverse strand, counting down.
CAGCTAGTCACTCCAATGAACTAGTTCCCTTAACTAGCATCCATGTTTATCTCCGAACATCCCAATGTCACCAGCCAGTGAGAATCAGCTGATTAGAGAATAACCCATGCTAGTCTCAACAGAATTGATAGTGTCCGTTTTTATCAATTCATCGACTAGGGATATTTTCAATACTTCACAATTGCACATGTAGAGATAATCACTAGTTGTGATCTCATCACAAATTCTCTTATGCTGTGAATTGTATTGCGGACATTCAGTAGATGAGTTTAGGATCCCAATCAAATACACAAACATGTATACTCAAATAGTGAATTTTCATTTATTAAAATAAATGTTTACAATCATAAGGCGATTGCCTTAGGACACTTCTCTCATATCACTAACAGATATCCTCCACCATTAGTCAGATGCAGACTGCAGGGACTAGGGTCGATGTTCAGTGAGGATATTCTAGTTCAGATGAGGCAGAGGAGGTATTAGCTACAGAGACAGCTGAGTTGGAAGTTGAATCTGATCCATTTCCAGTTGCAGATGACTCTATAGGTGTAGGGGATTGCACTGAGCCCCAGGGATCACCTACATTGAGTGATATATTAGGAGATTCAGAGGATAAGTATGGAAGTGTAGGGACTTGCATGGTGGAAGTAAGGACCCAAGAATCACCTCTTTTCGTTGTATGTCCACTAGCACCTAAACCTGAAGTGAAGCCTTTACTTGACCAGGAGGAGGCCATAGTCACATCTACTCTTGTAGAACCTCCAGGTATTTTTCAGCTGGACAAGGTAAATATTCCTCCTATTTCTTTAGAAAATTCCATAGAGGTACCTAATGTTGAAATTGATGAGTGTGAAGCATGCCTTGATACATTCCATGTAGAGCCTGATTGTGAAAAATTTTTAGAGGTGCTTAAGATTGATTTTGTTCATTGTGATACATCTCTTGATACATCTTCTGTAGAGATTAATTGTGAAAAATTCATTGAGGTACCTAAAATTGATTTTATTGGATGTGATGCATATCTTGATTCATTTTATGTAGAGGTTGATTATATTTCGTTCCTTTCTTACCCTGCATGCGTGCGGGAGGTATTTTCTTTACATGGTTTTGCAGGATCCCGTAGGCTTCTAGAATGGGTACTCAAACTTAATAGCCTACAACCTCCCGGAAAGACTTCTAAAAAGCATGCAGTGGGAGGGGTCGAGTTTACTTTGACTTGCAACTATTTACCCCAAGAATGGATTCTGAACCTTAATCGTCTCTGGCCACCGGAGCACACTTATGCGAAGTTGAAGTGTGGGGGAGCAGTGCATTATGATAGTGATCACGTGAGAAATGCTCTCTCAACTACCCAAACCCTACCACTACCGGGGTGGATGCTACTCCTAAACCGACTCCAACCGCCAGGAATAAAGGGGAGTTTGTTCCTTTTCTTTCCTTTTCGTATTTTTCTTTATGTTTATACTTGCATGTTTGTTTGCATTCATACTTTGCTTCCTCATTCTGCATTTTGTTTGGTCTTGAATAAACTTTGCTTGATTTATAGTTGTATCTCCCTACATATCCCTTTATTATGCTTTGAGAATCATAAAAGATGGTTAAGTCTGACTATTGAGTTTTGGTTTCCTTGGTATGCTTGGGGGCATTAATTGCATTTAGTTATTTGTTGTGGTGATGGACTCTATCTTGATAGATTAAGCATGACATTTTATTGTTCACCTAGTGAGGATATTGTCATCCCTATCCTTAATCCTCTTATGTGTGATAGCATTTGTGATACTTAACACTCTAGAACTTGCTTTGATTCTTTTTGAAATTACAATAGCATAAGCTTACATGAATATGATAGAGGCAAACTTTCTTGTTGAACTCTTAGTTTTCTCTCTACTTTGCTACTGTTACTGGTGAGCATTTCACCAATTGCTTTCATGTTTCATTGTCTTTCCTTTGTCAGATCTTTTCATTGTTATTGTATTGTCACTGCCATATCTTTATTAGCTTATTCTTCCCTTGAGCATGAGAGCATGGGGTGATTGCATGATGAGCTATATTTTTATTTGTCTATTATTAGCCTCTATTATTGTGAGTTTTAGATGGTATCATGCTTTGTTACATTGTCTGAGGTAAGTTTTAAGTGTGGGGGGAAGACAAGTGTGTATGAACGAATGCTTGTTGAAAAAAAATCTCTCTATGTAAAAAAAAAGAAAAAAAAATAAAGATGGAAAAAAAATCTCTCTGTAAAAAAAAGAAAAAAAAATGAAAAAGAGAAAAATGAAAAAAAAAGTGAAAAAAAAGAAAAGAAAAGAATGAAAAATAAAAGAGAGAAAAAAATATATAATTCTCAAGCATTTGGATTTTGTGAGTGAGGAACAAGAAGGAATACTTTCATAAAAGAATTGATGTATACTCATTTGATATTATTATTGAGAGAAACTCAAGAGTTAAGTGTTGATACATACATGCATTTTGAGAGATGTTGTAAGTAGTTGTTGTGTGTTTGTATTGAGAATGTGCAAGGAGAATTTTGAGTGTTGAATGTTTGTTTGAGTTGTTATTCTGGCATATTATTTGATTGTATACGTCATGTTGATTGCCCCAATGCTCTCATATTCTCTTTGATCTTCTTTGATCTTCGTTGTTATCTACCCTTCTTGTTCTTTTGTTAGCACTTGGTTTCATCATTAGTCATTGAAAAGTCCTCTTGATTTGTGTACTTATGCTATAGTAGTGGAGAAGTAGAACATAAGCAAGCATATGGTAGTGCAATGTCATGAATGCTTTGAGAGAACTCCACTTTCATATTTGTTATTTTTGTGAGCATCAGTGCATATATCTATCTTGTGAGGTTTTTGTCATGCTTAGTTTATTCAAGTTGATGAAATTACCATGCCTTTTGACTTATGTGAGATTTGGAACCATAAATACATGGATTCTTGAGACTTGATGATCCTAAGTAACATTCTTTAAAGTATCGATAGGGGATGTAATGTTTGGGAGATATTTTGTTTTCTTTTAGTTTTGTTTGCTTGCTCGAGACATGCAAGAATTAAGTGTGGGGGTGTGATAACTAGTATTTTATGTCATTTTATTTGCTCATTTACTTAGCATTTTTTTATCCTCTCGTACGCTTAAACCATGTTTATACCATATTTTACGATTAGGATTTATTTTTGGAGCTCATTATAATTTCCTCTAAATTCTGGTATTATTTCATGATTTTGTAGGAATTAAAGATTGGACCTTGAACCAAGGCATGGCTGAACCCAAATGCTGGGTCAAACATAAAGCTAGGCTGATAGGGCTTGGGCTGGGCTAAAGACTCATGGACTGGATTGATCCTCTTCTCCATGGGCCGAACTCAACTGCTGGGCTGAGCACACAAGTGGGTTGAACCCAAGTTTTGGGTTGAACATCAAAGGCACGCAAGGACTGGGCCGACTCATGGTTTGGGTTCGGTCTGTTTCTCCACGGCCTCAACTCACGGAATCCATCTCCCTCTCAAGCCGAATCATCCAGGGGACACTTCTTCTCCACCCCGACTCCATCTCCTCGATCCATCCGGATCCACTCGACATCTCCTCTCCCCCTTCGGCCGGCGGCTTCCCACCTCTCCTTCACCGCTGCCGGCCGGAGCATCTCCTCTTCCTCATCTCTTTCTCCACCGCAGGCGAGCTTCATCCGGGCAAACCCTAGAAGCTTCTACCTCCCACCTTTCCTCCTCCTTTCCAGTCATCGGCCGGAGGTTGCCTCTCAACCACCCTCACCGCCGGTAGCTATTCATTTCCTTTACAGCAGCTCCTCTCTTTTTCCAATTCCGGCAGCCACCTCTTCATTTCCTTCACAGCAGTAGCAGCTCTTCACAGCAATTTCGGCAGCAGCCCCTTCTTCATCCAGCGATTCTTCTAGCCTTCATCAGATTTGATTATTGTGTTGATGTAGTGAGATGTCTTTTGTTGATTGTTGAATGCTTGTAATCAATTTCCGTCTCCTATGTTTAATGTTGCTTGCATTTGACTCATTTTTTATTCCTGCTTGTTACTTGCTCGATGAAATGCCCCAATCAAATGTTTTAGTTTAATTTTGCATTTTCTCAGCTTAGGTTCTTGCTACGTTTAATCAATTGAATGTTTCAAGCTTCTCTTATGTTTAAGTATGTAATTAGGTTAGATTAGGTTTCGTTCCATGTTTAGTTTTGTTGATGCTTGATTTCAAGTTTCCCTTTTCTTTTCTGAAAGTATAGTTTAGATTAGATTAGATCTCCTTTACTCGCATTGTCTTTCATTAATTCGGATTAGATTTCATACTTGCTTTACTATTTCATTCCGCAGTCTTAGCGTTCAAATCCAAACCCCCAGTTTAATTTCCAAAATCCAAAAGCAATAACATACGATCCTAAGATTTATTAACCTATCATTACATTCCTTGAGAGAGACGACTCGAGTTACTCTATACTATATTAGTTTAGAGGAGTTCGACATTTTAATTGTATTTGAAACCGTAACACGACTAAAACGGTTATCAGCACTCTGATTTGTAGTGTCCTTCCTTGTTGCATTCGTAGCAGGTAACATTCGGTTTGGTCTTTGAGGTTGAAGGTTCAGCTGGATCTTCCTTTCGTCGGCTTGCTTTCCTTCTGTTGGTTTGATGCTTCAGCTCCTTGTAGTAGTCCCGAGCTAGCCGCACCAACTTGGGTCGTGTTGGGACTGGGTGCATGTTGACATGGATACGGGTTCGTAATTTTAAAATTAATTACGTGCAGCGGAAGGTTTAGCATAAATAATTTCTCAAATTATTTTAACCACGTATCTAGCATGCAACCTTATGTTGAGGAGACATGATCATACATTTAAAATTTTACAGAAAGTAAACTAATTTACTTAATACCTCGCGTAACTCGTAGAAAGGGACGAGATCCAACCATAGTGTCCCTTGGAAGCTCCGTCTCTATTCGCGTCCACGCCGAGTTTTCTTCGGGATGACTTCGCAAAGCCATGAGTTTCATGCCGACAAGAACTACTAGATTCTCCAAAGGCACAACAAGAATACCAAGAGAGAGAGATGAAAAACTAACCACCAAACGAAGAACGGAATCAAGATTCCGGGATGAGGGAAGGAGTCGCGCCCGCTTCTTCTTCTTCTTCGACTTCTTCTTGGTGGTGGAAGCTCACGGCAAAGGGGGAGGGCTCTAGGGCCAGCGGCACTAGAAGAGGGAGAGGGAGAGAAGGAGAGGGAGAGAGGCTAGGCAAGAATCCTTGATCTCTTTGTTGGGACCGGGTGCATGTTGACATGGATGCGGGTTCGTAATTTTAAAATTAATTACGTGCAGCGGAAGATTTAGCATAAATAATTTCCCAAATTATTTAACCACACATCTAAGCATGCAACCTTATATTGTATAGACATGATCATACATTTAAAATTTTGCAGAAAGTAAACTAATTTACTTATTACCTCGCGTAACTCGAAGGAAGGGACGAGATCCAACCGTAAGCGTCCCTTAGAAGCTCCGCCTCTATTCGCGTCCACGCCGAGTTTTCTTCAGGATGACTTCGCAAAGCCACGAGTTTCGTGCCGACAAGAACTACTAGATTTTCCAAAGGCACAACAAGAATACCAAGAGAGAGATGGGAAGACTAACCACCAAACGAAGAACGGAATCAAGATTCCGGGAAGGATGGAGTCGCGCCCGCTTCTTCTTCTTCTCACGGTAGCTGCTTGGTGGATGAAGCTCACGGCAACAAAGGGAGAGCCTCTAGGGTCGGCAGCACTAGAGGAGGGAGAGAGAGAGAGGGATTATTCCTTGATCTCTTAGATTGATTTCCAAGTCTTGCCTTGGTTCCTTTATATAGTAGCCTCTCAATCGCCAAGTCTCCTTTTTATGGAATAAATTATCATAAGAAATTTATCATATAAATTTTTCTATGATTTATTCCATCATGCTAAGTTTTTATCATAATTTAATTTATAATAAAAACAACCATGTCTCCCTTTTTTTATTATGGAATAAATTTTCACAAGAAATTTATTATATAAATTTTTCTTATCATGGAAAAATCAATTCATAATTGATTTTATAAAATAAAACAAACTATTCAAAGTTTATTTTAATTTCCATGAAAATAATAAACCAAATTTCGGTTGATAAAAGTTTATATATTATCCATAATTTTATAAAACAAACCACGCACGGTTTATTTTATAATCTGAACCAAACAATTTGGTTCTCCCATTTTAATGTGGTCGGCCAAACAAAGAGGGTAGGAACCCTCTTTGGCCGGCCAAACCCAAGCCAGGACCGTATGAATTAAACTCATTTAATTCGTCCAATAAGCCTTCAAAAGACTTAGCCATTTTAAGCATCCGATGCGTCTCTGAAAAATTCAGATTCGAGTTATCTCTCTTGATCGGAAAATCCAATTTTCAACTCATTTTAAATCCCTCGGATTACTCGTAGTGCGTGTGACTAAATAGGCTTTCAATTTATGTTGGCCGTCAATAATTAACCAATTATAGAACGATCATGAGTGGCACCTAGTAGTACATCATGATCCCCAATTAATCGAAAGATCAACGGTTGACCTCAGAAATTATTCTGAAACCCTTCAGCAGCTATAATGAATCGTACCCCATTCCCTTCACCATCTTATACCCACTTGGTTCAGGACACGGTCTATGTGTGTCAGTCCCCACTAGGCTGACTACGTCACACCTAGCCCAAGCAATGTTTTTCTCGTCATACGGATTCTAATTACTCTCATGTGTCTAAGAGATTCATACTTTGAACATGTCATGCTCTGGCCAGAGGCTTCGAGTAACAATCCGACGATAGGCCTTGGGTATACATCTCCTCGCAAGGAGTGGTGAATCCTTTGTAGGCTGTTCAAACATCTTCGGGCACTTCGGCTTATACCCAATCATCCTGGGTCCACACCTCCTTGGAGATGCTTGCTTAAGATGTCAAAGTATAAGTCTCCATGACCAAGATGACTTGAACACCGCAAGTCAAAGGAACATCGCACTTAAGCTGTAGTAAGAACTTCACTGACATGTCTATATGTAGACTACCATATGAAGTTTTACAGCTAGTCACTCCAACGAACTAGTTCCCTTAACTAACATTCATGTTTATCTCCGGACATCCCAATGTCACCAGCCAGTGAGAATCAGCTGATTAGAGAATAACCCATGCTAGTCTCAACAGAATTGATAGTGTCCATATTTAACAATTCATCGACTAGGGAGAATTTCAATACTTCACAATTGCACATGTAGAGATAATCACTAGTTGTGAATTCATCACAAATTCTCTCATGCTGTGAATTGTATTTCGGACATTCAGTAAATGAGTTTAAGATCTCAATCAAATACATAAACATGTATACTCAAATAGTGAATATTCATTTATTAAAATAAATGATTACAATCATAAGGCGATTGCCTTACGACACTTCTCTCATATCACTAACACTCTTGGATTAATTTCCAAGCCTTGCCTTGGTACCTTTATATAGTAGCCTCTTAATTGCCAAGTCTCCTTTTAACGGAATAAATTTTCATAAGAAATTTATCTTATAAATTTTTCTATGAATTATTCCGTTATGCCAAGTTTTTATTATAACTTTATTTATAATAAAAACAACCATGTCTCCCATTTTATTATGGAAAGAAATTTCTTTATATAAATTTCAATATCATGGTAAATCAATCCATTATTGATTTTATAAAATAAAATAAATCAATCCAAGGTTTATTTTAATTTCCATGAAAATAAATCTCTTTATATAAATTTCTTTATATAAATTTCTTTATACAAATTTCTTTATCCATAATTTCATAAAACAAACCACGCGCGGTTTATTTTATAATTTGAACCAAACAATTTGGTTCTCCCTTTTTATTGTGGCCGGCCAAACAAAGAGGGTGGGGACCCTCTTTGGCCGGCCAAACCAAGCCATGACCTCACGAATTAAACTCATTTAATTCGTCCAATAAGTCTTCAAAAGACTTAGCCATTTTATGCTTCCGATGCGTCTCTGAAAAATTCAGATTCGACTTATCTCTCTTGATCGGAAAATCCAATTTTCAACTCATTTTAAATCCCTCGGATTACTCGTAGTATGTGTGACTAAATAGGCTTTCGATTTATGTTGGCCGTCTATAATTAACCAATTATAGAACGATCATGAGTGGCACCTAGTAGTACATCATGATCCCCAATTAATCGAAAGATCAACGGTTGACCTCAGAAATTATTCTGAAACCCTTCAGCAGCTATAATGAATAGTGCCTCATTCCCTTTACCATCTTATACCCACTTAGTTCAGGACACGGTCTATGTGTGTCAGTCCCCACTAGGCTGACTACGTCACACCTAGCCCAAGTAATATTTTTCTCGTCATACGGATTCTAATTACTCTCATGTATCTGAGAGATTCATACTCTGAACATGTGATGCTCTGGCTAGAGGCTTCGAGTAACAATCCGACGATAGGCCTTGGGTATACATCTCCTCGCAAGGAGTGGTGAATCCTTTGTAGGATGTTCAAACATCTTCGGGCACTTCGGCTTATACCCAATCATCCTGGGTCCACACCTCCTTGGAGATGCATTCTTAAGTTTCAATGTATAAGTCTCCATGACCAAAATGACTTGAACACCCCAAGTCAAAGGAACATCGCACATAAGCTGCAGTAAGAACTTCACTGACATATCTATATGTAGACTACCATATGAAGTTTTTACAGCCAGTCACTCCAATGAACTAGTTCCCTTAACTAGCATTCATGTTTATCTCCGGACATCTTAATGTCACCAGCCAGTGACAATCAGCTGATTAGAGAATAACTCATGCTAGTCTCAACAGAATTGATAGTGTCCGTATTTATCAATTCGTCGACTAGGGACAATTTCAATACTTCACAATTGCACATGTAGAGATAATCACTATTTGTGAATTCATCACAAATTCTCTCATGCTGTGAATTGTATTGCGGACATTCAGTAAATAAGTTTAGGATCTCAATCAAATACATAAACATGTATACTCAAATAGTGAATATTCATTTATTAAAATAAATGATTACAATCATAAGGCGATTGCCTTAGGACACTTCTCTCATATCACTAACAAACTCCCACTTGGCCTAATGCCAATCGCTACGGTATCCAATACCATAGGCTCTAACATGACCCTCAAACTTGCTTTGAGGCAAGGCCTTAGTTAAAAAATCTGCTAAATTCCTTTCAGTGGGAATTTTCTCAATTTGTATATAATTCCTACTTATAATCTCTCTGATCATATGATAGCGGCGAACCACATGTTTGGAACGCTGATGAGACCTTGGTTCCTTTGCTTGTGCAATAGCTCCATTGTTGTCGCAGTAAACCGACACTGCTTCATCAATGGTTGGAACCACACCAAGTTCTGAGACAAACTTCTTGATCCAGACTGCTTCCTTTGCTGCTTCCGAAGCTGCAATATATTACGCTTCCGTGGTAGAATCCGCTACGGTGTCATGTTTGGAACTTTTCCAACTTATTACGCCTCCATTCAAGATAAATACGTATCCGGACTGAGAGTTGGTGTCATCCTTATCTGTCCAGAAACTGGCATCTGTATACCCACGTATTACCATATCCCCTTCTCCATATATTAGGAACACATCCTTAGTTTTTCTTAAGTACTTAAGGATTGTCTTGACAGCCGCCCAATGATCCATTCCTGGATTAGACTGGTATCTGCTCGTGACGCTCAGAGCATACGATACATCGGGCCTAGTACATAGCATAGCATACATGATAGATCTTATCGCGGATGCATAAAGAATCTTATTTATGCAAATCCTCTCGTCTTCTGTGCGCAGACACATAGACTTTGAAAGGTTGATCCCATGCCTGATGGGAAGGTAACCTTTCTTGGATTCCGACATGCTAAACCTTTTTAGCACTCGGTCTATATATGTAGACTACGAAAGACCAAGCAACAGTTTTGATCTATCTCTATAGATTCTAATCCCAAGAATATAGGTTGCTTCTCCCAGGTCTTTCATGGAGAATGTTTTGGACAACCAAATTTTGACCGACTGTAAGACTGATATATCGTTTCCTATAAGTAATATGTCATCGACATATAATACTAGGAATACGACTGCACTCCCACTAACCTTCATGTATTCACAAGGTTCGTCAGGATTTTGTGAGAAATTAAACTCTTTGATTGTCTCATCAAAATGGATATTCCAACTCCTGGATGCTTGCTTCAGTCCATATATGGATCGTCGAAGCTTGTATATTTTGGTTTTATCAACCGATGTGAAACCTTCAGGTTATATCATGTATACATCCTCAAGCAGGTTTTCATTAAGGAAAGCTGTTTTCAAATCCATTTGCCATATCTCATAATCATAATGAGCTGCTATGGCCAGGAGCATCCGAATGGATTTAAGCATAGCTACTGGCGAATAGGTTTCGTCATAATCAATTCCTTGTTTCTGACGATATCCTTTTGCCACTAATCTAGCCTTAAAGGTAACAACATTACCTTCCATGTCGGTTTTCTTCTTGAAAACCCACTTGCACCCTATGGGCTTAATCCCTTCAGGTGGGTTAACCAAGTCCCATACTTGATTTTCGTACATGGAATCCATTTCCGACTTCATGGCTTCAAGCCATTTGTCCCTTTCTGAACTTTTCAGAACATCTTCATAACTGATAGGTTCGTCATCGCTTATGAGTAACACGTCGTTCGATTCACTTATGAGAAATCCGTATCTCTCTGGAATATTGCGTGTCCTATCAGACCTACGAAGAGGTGTTGTTTTAGGTTCAACTGATAGCTCATCATTATGAGTTATTGGTTGTGGGTCTAGACTAGGTGTCTCTGTAATGTCTATTGGAGTTTCTTGAACTTCATCAAGTTCAATGCCACTCCCACTGTTTTCTTGTAAAAGAAATTCTTTTTCCAGAAATACAGCATGCCTTGAAACAAACACCTTTTGTTCCAAGGGATGATAGAATTGGTAACCCTTTTTTCCTTAGGGTATCCAATAAATAGACATTTATCAGACTTAGCATCCAATTTGTCTGATACAGTCCGCTTCACATAAGCAGGACAACCCCATATCTTAAGGTGAGTTAAGTGAGGTTTCTTACTATTCCACGTCTCATATGGAGTAGTAGAGACTACCTTGGTCGGGACTCTGTTTAGCAAGTAAACAGCTGTCTTAAGTGCATAGCCCCAAAAGGATTTTGGAAGAGTTGCATGATTCATCATAGATCTAACCATGTCCATCAAGGTTCGGTTACGCCTCTCAGATACACCATTATGCTGTGGTGTATATGGCGGAGTCCATTGAGACAATATCCCATTGTCCCTAAGATAATCTTGAAACTCTTGACTTAAGTATTCACCACCCCGATCGGATCGAAGTATCTTAATACTTTTGCCAAGCTGTTTCTCTACTTCATTTCTGAACTCTTTGAATTTCTCAAAAGCTTCAGATTTGTGTTTCATCAAGAACACATACCCGAATCGTGAGTGATCATCGATAAAGGTAATGAAGTAGCTATAGCCTCCTTGTGCAAGAGTTGACATTGGTCCACATACATCAGTATGTATTAGACCAAGCAATTCTCCCACTGGATTACCTTTTCCGGAAAAGGGTAATTTGGCCATCTTGCCTTTTAAGCATGATTCGCATGTATCAAATGAACCGGGTTCAAATGATTCCAGAATTCCACATCGGTGTAATTTGGTCATGCGTTTCTTACTTACATGGCCAAGACGACAATGGCACGTATAGGAGTCTATTCA
>JAGFNQ010007743.1:0-70882 GCA_024364735.1 Boesenbergia rotunda | reverse complement strand
TAGGCCAAGAGCCACCGGAGGAACACCGGTGTGGCCTAGTGGTTGTTGAGTCACCTAGGGAGGTGGCTAGGGCTAAGAGCTCAAGGGGGAGCTCTAGGAGCCTTTGGGATATATGGTGAGTGGATCTCGGGAGGTTTTCTCCTGGAGGTCTAGATAGACCATGGAGTGTGCCATAAGAGTTGGAGACGGACTTGAGTCTCAATTCTTGGGTTTTGGCACATTGGATTTGTATATCATGCATGAAAATATGACATTGGGGTCATATAGCATGAAAGTTAATTTTTGATGTGTAAATGTCATATAAATCAATGCTAGGGATGTATTGTGGGTTAGTAAGGGCAAATACATCAAGAGGAAACCAAAACTAGGACTTTAGGTCAAGGTTTAATTGAACTATTTAGGTAGTTTTGGATTTTATGTCAATCTTGGGAATGATGATGGATACATTTTTGAGTATATTTTTTCAAAGTAGGAAGGTACCACAAACCTCTCCACAAAATTTGAGAATTTTTGGAGATTTATGGAATTTCTGGTGCATTTCTGAAATTGGATTCAGAAAGTTAAAAATTGGGTTTCCAGAGTGTCAGTCGATTGGTAACTGTCCCAGTCGACTGGTAAAGGCTGATTTGGGTTTTCAACCAATGAAAAATGTCCAAATGATGTAAAATAAGTGTATGGGGGCTAGTACACTTTGTGTATGATCATTAGAGGTTAAAAGATCCAATAAGGGGGAAATTGTTGGAGTCTTTTGATGTATGGCAAATGGGGAGAAGTGTTGGGTTTAAGTAGGAAACCAAACACACCTTTGCAGAAATCCTAGGTCTAGGGGGAGCTTAGGTAAAGGGGTTGCTCCATTCGTGGCGTAAGGGGAATCTTGGAGGGGTTCTTAAAAAACCTTGTAAATCCAATGTAGGGGGAGCCTTGGGAAGGTTTTAAAAAAACCCGTTTTGATGAAAATCCTAAACTCTTGGGGAGGTTAGGTGTGGGGATGCCTTATGATATGATCCATGCATGTTTGCATTATATTTGTTTTTCCTAACTTAAACGTAATGCCAAACATAAAAAAGGGGGAGATTGTTGGGGCAATCTATGGTCTGGAGTGACCATGTGTTTTAATGTTTGGGCAAAGGGTTTAAGTTAGGTTTTCCCTTGTGTTTCGATATGTGTATTTGAGTGTGCAGGGTTGCAGGATACACACGGACTTAGCTGGACGGCTTCAGGTGAAGGGTGGCATGGAGGCAAGACGTGGGTTTGTTTGCACACCCGAGGGACCATGAGTATAGAAGGGACGATGAGCCGAGGGACGCGGACTTCGAGGCATGCGTGAAGGGTGGCATGGAGGCAAGCCGAGGGCTTGTGTGCACATCCAAGGGACGGGAGCCGAAGACGAAGAGGGCACAAAGGCAACAGATCGAGGCTGCTGGTGAAGAGTCAGCTGAGTTGTGAGGGGTCGAGTGCTGAGGGAATGTACTTGGGAAATCCTAGGGGTGAGTGCTAAGAGAATTGTACTCGGGAAGGAAATCTAGGTAGGGCAATCGACTGGTGATTGGGCAGTCGACTTGTAAACCCCACAGAAACATTAGTCGACTGCTATGGGGGTAGTCGACTAGTAGTGGCTGAGAATTCGAACGTTGGGCTTGCAACGGTCAAATTTGAGTGGGGCAGTTGATTGGTAGCGGGTTTTTCACCCAAGAGACCTATTTAAAGGGGCTCGGTTTTAGCTAGTAGCTTTGATGAATTTGGCTTTGGTTAAAGGCCAAATAGTAGTCTAAGATCTCAGAGGTGTGTTCGGGATTGTGGCGAGGTTTCTCCAACCACAAGGAGCTACACGAGCTAGCTGGAGGGCATCCGTGGAGTGATCCACCGAAGAATCAAGGGATCGCCCACCTTACAGACAGTTGTAGAGTAGGAGCGTCATCTCCGAACCACGTAAAGGTTGGTGTTAGCATTGTTTCTAGTTTGTTATTTGTTATTCCGCTTGCGGTTGCTACCATTGTAGGTAGAAGAATCGAAAATTGCTATTTACCCCCCCCCCCTCTAGCTTGGGCACCACGATCTAATAGACACCACGAGACGGTAGAGATTTAGGCTACTCCTGGTCAGGCATCCTTGGCACCATGACCAGGTCTGCACATCTCGGGCATCCTCGACCCCATGAGATTATAGGATCTTCGCTTGCTCTTGGTCGAGCATCCTCGGCACCACGACCAGGTCTACTCGTCTTGGGCATTCTCGGCACCACGAGACGGTAGATATTTAGGCTACTCCTGGTCGGGCATCCTTGGCACCATGACCAGGTCTACACATCTTAGGCATCCTCGACACAATGAGATGGTAGGATCTTCTCCTGCTCCAGGCCGGGCATCCTCGGCACCACAGCTAAGTCTACTCGTTTCGGGCATCCTCAGCACCACGAGATGGTAGGATCTTCAGCTCCTCCTAACCGGGCATCCTCGGCACCACGGCCAAGTCTACTCATCTCGAGCATCCTCTGCACTGTGAGATGGTAGGATCTTCAGCTATTCCTGGCAAGGCATCCTCGGTACCACGGCCTGGCCTACTCATCTCAAGCATCCTGGCACCGCGAGATGGTAGGATCTTCTTAGCTTTTACATCGGATCTTGATGAGGCATTTTGTTTGTTTCTTTTATTACTGAAACTGTAAAGAAGTGCAAACATGCTTACAAATACATATATTTCCCACATGGCTCACCGAGTACGATACGGCTGGAGGTGATTTGCATGTCATGGTCTCTCCAGTTTTTTCCTTCATTGTCTTGTAGATAGTAGCTATCTCCAGTGAGCCTTTTGACAATGATGTAAGGGCCGCTCCATTTAGGCTCGAGATTTCCAGGGTCGCCGACCGGCTTGATTCTTTTCCAGACCTTATCCCCGACTTGAAAAGTCCGAGTGCTCACTCGACGATTGTACACCTGCTGCATACGCTACCAATATGCAACTAGCAGGGTAGCCGTCTTGTCTCGCACCTCTGTTACCAGGTCCAGGTCGATTGGTCGTTCCCGATCATTGTCATCTTTGTTATAGTTTTGTCTCTGGATTGACTCATCGTCTATCTCCACAGGGATCACCACTTCCGCTCCATACACCAGATTGAAAGGACTCTGCCCTGGTCCTTCTTTGGGAGTGGTGCGATACGACCATAGGATGCTGGGGAGTTCTTCGACCCAGCTACCTCTAACATGGTCAAGCTTTATCTTGAGGCCCCTAAGGATCTCCTTGTTGACCACTTTGCTTGGTCATTGCTTTAAGGATAACCGACTGAGGTGAAGGCTTGGTGAATACCTAGTCCTTCACACCACTCTCTGAGTTTGCGCCCTGTAAACTGTCTACCATTATCTAACACCAACTTATAAGAAATGTCGTACCTGCAGATTATATCCTTCCACAGTATCTTCATCACGGTTGCTTCCGTGATGTGTGCAAGCGGTTCCACTTCAACCCATTTGGAGAAGTAGTCCATCAGCACTAGCAGGAACTTCTTCTGCTGAGGTCTAATTGGAAAAAGACCCACAATATCCATTCCCCACTGATCGAAGGGGCATGAGATAGTGGAGGCTCGAAGTAGTTCGGTCAGGCGATGAGTGATATACTGATGCTTTTGACAGGCTTCACACCCGGTGACAAATTTGACAACATCTTCTTGTAGTGTGGTCAAAATTACTCTGCCAGAATAATCTTTCTAGTCATGGATCTTCCCCCAATATGGCTCCCACATATGTCTTCATGAACCTCCCTCATGATGTAGTCAACTTCCACTAGGCCAATACACTTGAGAAAAGGTCAGATAAAGGCTCTTTTATATAATTGATCCCCCACCAACATAAACCTAGCAGCCCTGTGGTGAAAAAGCCAAACTTCCTTATTACCTACTGGCATAGCTCCACTGCGTATGAATTCCACTTAGGGCTCTCTCTAGTCGGGTAATACAGTGTCAGCGACTTCCTCTTCAATTTGGTCC
This sequence comes from Boesenbergia rotunda, assembly GCA_024364735.1. NCBI lineage: Eukaryota > Viridiplantae > Streptophyta > Magnoliopsida > Zingiberales > Zingiberaceae > Boesenbergia > Boesenbergia rotunda. Next base: position 66,903 of record JAGFNQ010007743.1, on the reverse strand, counting down.
ACGGCTCCTTCCGAAGCATTGGGCTCTTCTAGTGTCCATAATGGAATGGAGCTAGCCAATTTGGCAAGCTCATCTGCCTTGACATTATCAGCTCGGGATATCTTCTACAGAACAACTTCAGTGAAAGAAGTCCTTAGCTACTCATAGATGGACGCATACCTTTGTAGGTGCTCATTCTTAATTTTGAACTCGTCTTTTATCTGTTGAGCTACGAGCCGAGAATCTGAGTGTATGATAACCCGAGTAGCTCCCACTTGCTTGGCTGCTTGGAGCCCTGCTAGGATTGCCTCATATTCAGCTTAAATATTAGTGGCTCGGAAGTGGAGTCGGATAGATAGTTGTAGTGCATCTCCCTTGGGAGAAATCTGTTGGTGCCCCGGTTGGTTTTGATGTGATCAACTAAGTTAGGTTAGGTCCTGTTGGTTTTAATCCCTCTGCTAAGTGTGCAGGAACTTAGGTACGGAGGAAGTCGAGCGTAAGACGCAGCGGACGAGAAGGATTGCGCGGGGAAGTGAGCCGACGAGCTTGATGCAATCCGAGGGACGCGGAAGTTGCGGAAGAGTATGCCGGTGGACCAAGAAGGACGTGCCCGACGTCCGAGGGATGAGAAGCCGGGAGGAAGAACGCTCGAGGGGCGAAAGGCTGGAGTCGGGTTCGGGTGAGCCTAACTCCTATTGGTCAGAAATCACCCAGATGACTTGGACTTGGATTAAGACGATAACTTAAATTAAAGTCTTTTATAAAATACTTTAAATTAAAGCTCGTCTTTTAATTAAAGCTTCCGAACATTGTTCGAAAAAAAAGCTTTTAATTAAAGCTTTTAATTAAAAGCTTTAATATGGAAAAAGCCCTTTAATTAAAAGCTTTTAATTAAAGTTTTTAATTAACACTTTTTAAAGCTCTTATCACACGTGGATAAGAAGCAATCGGATAAAAGCTTGTTAAAGCTTTTAATTAAAGCTTGTTAAAGCCTCACACGTGGATCAAAAGTCAAGCCTTAATCAGAGCCGATTTCTTCTGCGCAATCAGAACGTTGGCTGGTCAAAGAAACGTTGGTGAAGAAAAATCCCAAGATTTCTTCTGCGCAAGAGCCGATTAAATTTTTTAATTAGAGATTAAAATCTGGTTGAGATAATCTTAGATCTACGATCAAGATGAAACTCAATCTTGTATCAACGGTCAAGATCATATCACTCAACCTATAAATAGGCTTAGAGATTCAGAGTCATTAAATTCATTCTTGTAATTCTCTCTAAAGTCTAGCGTGCTTTTGTTGTAAGGCTTTTCCGCCACAAGGAGATTTTAATTGAGCGTCTACTGCCTTGGAAGCAACGTTCTTAGTTACGACCAAGTTTTTTTATAAAAGACGAGTGCCTCCATTTTTTTTATATTTTTTTTCCGTCTATTCACCCCCTCTAGCCGGTCCAACCCGGTCCAACAAGTGGTATCAGAGCCAAGGTCGCCGCAGAAGGACTAACCGCCGACTGCAGCAATTTCAAGAAAATGGCTGGAGCCGTAATTTACCCGCCGAAGTTTGAGGGGGAGTTCGCGATGTGGAAGCGCCGAATGCAGGTATTTTTTAAAACAGATATTGAACTGCTATTAATTATGAAAAATGGTTTTTCAGTTCCAAAAGACAACAACGACAAGGATAAAGAAATAGAGTCGTGGACTAAGAAGGAGCAAGCAGACTTTGTAGCAAACGGCAAAGCAGAATTTCATCTACTAGCCGTTCTTCCCGCACAAGAAGTCAACCGCATCAGAAATTACAACTCGGCAAAAGAGCTCTGGGAGAAATTCCTGGAATTACATGAAGGTACCTCAGATGCAAAATTGGCGCGACGAGACCTTCTTCGAAGCCAACTGACAAACCTCCGGATGGAGGATGGAGAATCAGTTGCACATCTACATGCTAAGGTAAAAGAACTAATCACCGACCTTGAGAACCTCGGAGAAAAGGTAACAAGTCGCGATGCTCAAAGGTACGTTTTAAACGCATTTCCGAGAACCCCGGAATGGACCTCGGTAATCGATGCATATTTCATTTCAAAAGATTTAACGGTAAGTATATTAGAGCAATTATTTTCTACTTTGGAACTTCACGAATCTCGTTTTGTAGAAAAGAATAAGAAAGCAGGCATCGTCGCACTGAACACAAGGAAGATCCAACTCGACGAGGAATCCTCGACTGACGACGAAACAACAAAAATGGTAAGTTCTTTTAAAAGTTTTTTTAAAGCTAACAAATTTTCAAGAACGCAGAAAAGAAGACGGTCCCCAAAGAAGCGAATAATCAGATGCTACAACTGTAAAGAGGAGGGACACCTGAAGGACCAGTGTCCTAAACTCAAAAACCAGTCAAAGAAGAAAAAGGCACTGAAGGCCACCTGGGATGAGTCCTCATCAGAAGAGTCGGAAGGTCAAGAGTACGCGGGACTTGCGCTGATGACAAATCATCAAGAAGGGAGCACAGATGAAGGGGGAGAGACATCAGAAGAAACCGATGATGAAAGAGGAACCTCGCTTTTCGAAAGCGACCCGGTAAGTGAGGTTTGTTTTCTTCCTCATGATCAATAATATGTAGGAGTTAAAGCCTTGCTCAAATCTAATTGTAGATTAGAAAAAGAAAATTTAAAATTGAAAAATGAATTAACACTTACATCCTCTTCTGATATTTTGAAAAATGAAAATGATAATTTGAAAAACTTAGTGCAAAAATTAGACCTTGATATAGCATATTTACGCCAAAAGAAAAATAGCTTTCCTGATAATTTAAATTGGTATTTTAAAAATCATAGGGGCCAGCTTAGAAAAATTCCTAGAAATTATATTCCTCCAAAGTTTTTGATTAACCCCGTAGATGAAAATTTATTTTGGGTCCCAAAATCAATATTGAATTAATTTTTTGGTATTTATGAAAAATAAAATTGACTGATATTTTTTTCAGTACTTGGCATACTTATCATGAATTTATTAGGATTATTTATGAATTTAATAAAAAAAATTAATTAAGTGAAATTTATATTTTTCCTTCCCTATTTTTTTGTCCCATTTTTTGCTGTGATCAAAGGGGGAGAATAGTTTATGTTCAGGGGGAGGTTATGTACATGAGTGCAAATTGTTCTCATGTTTAAATCTGTTACAATATTTTTTATTGTTTATTATTTATCCCTAACTAAACTTGGGTTGATGCACATCAAAAAGGGGGAGATTGTTGGTGCCCCGGTTGGTTTTGATGTGATCAACTAAGTTAGGTTAGGTCCTGTTGGTTTTAATCCCTCTGCTAAGTGTGCAGGAACTTAGGTACGGAGGAAGTCGAGCGTAAGACGCAGCGGACGAGGAGGATTGCACGGGGAAGTGAGCCGACGAGCTTGATGCAATTCGAGGGACGCGGAAGTTGCGGAAGAGTACGCCGGTGGACCAAGAAGGACGTGCGCGACGTCCGAGGGACGAGAAGCCGGGAGGAAGAACGCTCGAGGGGCGAAAGGCTGGAGTCGGGTTCGGGTGAGCCTAACTCCTGTTGGTCAGAAATCACCCAGATGACTTGGACTTGGATTAAGACGATAACTTAAATTAAAGTCTTTTATAAAAGACTTTAAATTAAAGCTCGTCTTTTAATTAAAGCTTCCGAACGTTGTTCGAAAAAAAAAGCTTTTAATTAAAAGCTTTAATATGGAAAAGCCCTTTAATTAAAAGCTTTTAATTAAAGTTTTTAATTAACACTTTTTAAAGCTCTTATCACACGTGGATAAGAAGCAATCGGATAAAAGCTTGTTAAAGCTTTTAATTAAAGCTTGTTAAAGCCTCACACGTGGATCAAAAGTCAAGCCTTAATCAGAGCCGATTTCTTCTGCGCAATCGGAACGTTGGCTGGTCAAAGAAACGTTGGTGAAGAAAAATCCTAAGATTTCTTCTGCGCAAGAGCCGATTAAATTTTTTAATTAGAGATTAAAATCTGGTTGAGATAATCTTAGATCTACGATCAAGATGAAACTCAATCTTGTATCAACGGTCAAGATCATATCACTCAACCTATAAATAGGCTTAGAGATTCAGAGTCATTAAATTCATTCTTGTAATTCTCTCTAAAGTCTAGCGTGCTTTTGTTGTAAGGCTTCTCCGCCACAAGGAGATTTTAATTGAGCGTCTACTGCCTTGGAAGCAACGTTCTTAGTTGCGACCAAGTTTTTTATAAAAGACGAGTGCCTCCATTTTTTTTATATTTTTTTCCGTCTATTCACCCCCTCTAGCCGGTCCAACCCGGTCCAACAAAATCTTCAGGACTTCGACCCCGCTGTGCTTGTTGTTAGAGGAGCCATCAACATAAATTTTCCACACTCCATCAGCTTCAGGTCCTGGGACAGCTTCGAGTATAAATTCAGCCAAAGCTTGAGCCTTGATGGTAGTACAGGGGTGATACTCAATCACATACTCACTCAACTCTGCCGTCCACTTGATCAATCATCCTGAAGCTTCTAGATTGTTGAGGATGCGCCTGAGCGGGCTATTGGTGAGCACTACGATGGGATGCGCCAAGAAATACGACCTCAGTCTTTGGGCCATTCGTACCAAAGTGTAGGCCAGCTTCTCCAGGATAGTATACCGGGTTTTGCATCTTTCAGTAGGTGTATGAAGAAGTAGATGAGATACTGAGTAGTACCCTCCTCCCGAATGAGTGTAGAACCCACGGCTTGCAGCCGCGGACATGTAGACAAACAACGTCTCTCCCTCCAGCGGCAGCGAGGTATGCTTTTAAATCCGTAAATGCTTTCTCGCACTGATTATCCCAATCGAACTTGACAGTCTTCCTTAGGATTTTGAAGAATGACAAAGTTTTGTCTGCAGATCTGGAGATGAACCGAGACAGAGCCGTAATCCTACCATTCAGTCACTGTACGTCTTTGAAATTGTGAGGGGATGACATGTTGAGAATGACTTGTACTTTCTCTGAGTTAGCCTCAATCCCCCTTTCCGTCACCATATACCCGAGGAACCGACTGCTCTTCACCCCAAACAAACACTTAGTGGGGTTCAGTTTCAGCTTGTTGGCCCTTAAGGTGGCGAATGATTCTTCTAGGTCGGCTATCATGTCCTTCCCCTTCTCAGTCTTGACCAGTATATCATCTATATGCACCTCAATGTTCCTCCCGATCTGGTGGCGGAAGACATTGTTCATCATTCGCTAATAGGTTGCCCCGACATTCCGTAACCCGAATGGCATAATATTGTAACAGTAAGTGTCGTCGGTCGTCACGAAACTGACCTTCTCTTGGTCTTCTCGAGTAAGAGGAACCTGGTGATATCCCTGATATGCGTCCAACATTGAAATGAAATCACAGTCAGAGGTAGAATCCACCAGCTGATCAATGCAAGGCAAGAGGTAACAGTCTTTAGGGCAGGTTTTATTCAAATCATGAAAATCAATACAGACTCGCCATTTACCCTCGGGCTTAGGGACTAGTACAACATTCGTCAGCTAGGTCGGGAATTGAACTTCTCTAATATGTCTGGCCTTTAACAACTTTGCGACCTCCACCCTGATTATCTTGTCTTGCTCAAGTGTAAAGTGTCTTCGCCTCTGCTTCACCGGTCGAGAATTTGATCTTCTGGTGGTAGACTGAGACCACTGCCTGTAATAGGCTAAGAGTCGGACGCCCCAGGATGGCGTTGTAGGATGATGGAGCATTCACAATCATGAAGGACGTCTTCCTCGTCCTCTCGAGCGTGTCATCCCCCAGCGGCAGAGATAGGGAGATCTGCCCTATCGGCTGTACTCTATATCCAGTGAAGCCGAAGAGTGGGGTGGAGATTGAATGCAGCTCATCCACATCGATCTACATCTGGTCTAGAGTCGTCTTGTGTAGGATATTGACGGATCTACCTGTATCCACAAAGACACACTTAATCTCGTAATTAGCTATCCGGGTGAGGATTACTAATGCATCTTCATGGGGGGCTTCCACGTCCTCCAAATCGTCATGGCCGAATGAAATAACAAGGCCTTGGCGCTTGTCACTGCTTGTCCCAATAGTGTAGTTCTCCAGCCGACAGGTATGAGCTTTCCTTGCCCGATGAGAGTCTCCTCCAGTAGGACCTCCTGAGATTAATCCGACATAGCTCGATGGAGGTCCTCAAGCTGGAGACTTACCCTTCCTGAGGTCCCTCTCAGGGGAGATAGATTGGCGGGGCATTATCTCCCGACTTCTTCCATTCGAAGGTGACCGGGACCGACACTTGGATTTGTCCTCCCCCAATTGTCGTTGATGAGGGGAAGGACTTCGGTGAGGGGATCGCCATCTGTACCCTGCCTTGTTCCACCATTTGCGAGGTTTGCATCCATGTCCCTAGACCTCCTCTTCTTCAAGGTATAACACTCCTCTGTAGAGTAGTGCGTTGTACTGCCGTGGAAGTCGCAGTACTTCTTCGGTGTTCGGGTTCCGCGGTGTCGACCGTCTCCACCAACCTCTTCTTGTTGGACCATTGATCCTTCCCGGAGTGAGGATCTTTTGTTCGAGTCAGTGCAGGTGGTTCTCTCCTCTCGGATCGTACCGAGATTTGGATAGGGAACCCCGCCAAATCTTTACGGCGAGCGTGTTGTGCCTCTTCGACGTTGATGTGCTTGACTGACCGCCCAAATAAGTTATCGAAGGTAGATGGTGGATTCTTCACTAGCCACCGAAAGAAATCGCCTTCAGAGAGTCCATGCGTGAAGGTCCTAATGAGGATCTCTGAAGTGGCGGTTGACACGTCCTGAGCTACCCGATTGAACCGCTGAATGTAGTCCTTCAGCGATTCTTTGGTCTTCTACTTGAGGGCGAACAGATTTAACGTCGTCTTCTGGTATCGTCGGCTGCTGGCGAAGTGGTGCAGGAAGACGGTTCTAAACTCCAGAAAAGAGTTTATTGACTTTTGGGGCAGCCTTTGAAACCATCTATGGGCGGCTCCTGACAAAGTGTTTAAGAACACTCGACACTTCACACCATCTGTGTACTGGTGTAACAGAGCCGCGTTCTCGAACATACAAATGTGGTCCTCTGGATCCGTCTTCCCATCATAATCAACAATTCATGGACCGCGAAATTGCTTAGGCATGGGATCTGCTATGATGTCCGGAGAAAAAGGGGTAGACGGAGACTTCATGAGGGCTTTGGAGGCCTCAATTTTCCCCGACCCCTCCTCCTACCGTAAGGCGCTGGAGGTGGCAGAATGCACCCTCTTTATTTCTCCCAAGGAATCTCGTCGGGCCACTAGAGCTGTCATTGCCAGTCCCACCGGTGGCGAGACGGATCTTCGATTTCGGTGATTCGAGGTCGGCATCCTTGGGATTTCGGCCTGTATCGAAGCTACTCATCTTGAGGCGGCTTGCTCGATCTGGTGTTGCTCTAGTACTTCTCTGATGGCGTTGGCGACTAGACGATCCAACTCTTCCCTTGTCAGGATGATGAGTTGTCTCTCTGGGTCTGCCATCACGGTGCTCCTTCTGGTGCTTTGATATTTTCCATAGATGACACCAAATTTGTTCCGGAAGTGAACGAAGCAGATGATGAGTCACCAAAGCACAACTTACGAAGACGGTGACGGGGACAGGATGTCCACACCCTGCGAGATTAACACGAGCGTTAAAGGGAACACACCGGAAGATTTTCCGGTAGAGTCCTCTTCAACGATTAAGTCAGGAACCTTCCCTTTTTCGGAGGACGACGAGGAATCAAATTTGTTATGAATTTTGAAAGCTTACCCCCTTTACCTAGATGTCAAGACATCTTATATACCTGAGGTCTTGGTCACAAGTGTCCCCACGTTCTCCTCCACGTCCCTTAATCATCGGTTACTTGATAGATATTCTATCTTTTGGTAACGACCTTAATTATCACGCATTGCAGACAATAATTATCTGATGACTTTCCTATTCTGGAAATAGGAACGACTACTTGATGTTGATCTTTGGGCTCCACTATCTCGAGTCAGTCTCGGAGTCTCATCTCTTGAGCTGACCTCAAGGCCTTCATTAATTTTCCCGAGATAGTCTCGGGAGCTCGATTCTCAGCCTGACCTCAGGGGCTTTTCTTCCATTCTTCCGAGGTGATCTCGGGAGGCCGATTGCTGGTCTGCCTCGGGGCTCTAATCCATTTTGCCGAGATAGTCTCGGTCTGACTTTGGAGCTCTGGTCCGGTGAATCATGTCACATAACTTTTCCGTGTCACGTATCCATCTCGAAATATATATATATATATATATATATATATATATATATATATATATATATATATATATATATATATATATATCAACAACCGGACTAGTAGTCTCAGTAATTTATCTCTTTTGTATTTGTTCTAGGACGGATTGACGGGGACACTACAAACGAGCAAATCACTTTTTACCACATAGAATGTAGTCATGATATTAAAACGTATATTAATTGTTGCCTGTTCGCTAATTCGCTATAGTATATGACAACCATTTTCATGATCCATTTGAATGCCAGATTAGCAGCCATACTGTTTTGATGCAGCCACATTATCTGTATGCAACTTTCTCTGACTTGATGCACAAGAAAATCCGAGAGCTCGAATTAATTCTTATAACTTGGCTTATAGCACATAACTAAGTTGTCCTTGGGTTGACAATGAAGTGGGGGAACATATCCAATCAATACAGGCATATGATGGCAACCTTCCCAACCAACAGCACCTACAACCGTGAAATGGGACACAATTGATAATCAAATGCACAATTGCTCTTAAAATAGCTAAGTTGGTACTCAAATAGTATATATACATCAATGAACAAGGATTCGAACCACGACTATGATAAATAATCCTCCCACTTAAAAAATCTCTCAGTACCAGATTTGTCTCCTCTTATCTGATCGCAGAGCCGATAAAGAACTTTTAGATGAGTATTACCATGTTTTTGCATCAAAGAAGGGAAATTTATCAAGATATCTAAAAAAAAATTACTTAATTAATTATTTATTTTTTTAAATACTCTTTTACCTAAATCGCTCTTAAAAGAGTATGAAAGGATGTTAAAATTTGCATAGACATTCATCTTAAACTAAGTAATTTTGCCTTATTACATAAAATACTAATTAAATCTTGCCAAATGTTAATTTATTTCATTTTGCCTACATAATTTTGAATCGCGACATCCACACCGGTCAGAGACTAAGCAGCAGACTCCCTGTTTCTCGATCTCCTCCTGGAGCCTAATTCACCAAGTAGTGAAGGAGGGGCCGATGGAATGTGAAGCCGATGTTACGCTGAAAGGACTAGTTAATCAAATCTGAATTTTAATATTGGTAAGGTTTAAAGTTAAAATTATTTGTGATCTAATAAGTTGAACTAAGTAGACAGAGAAATTCTAGTTGTGCTAAGCAACGAAGTGCTGGTTAATGGGACTAGGCAAGAAGTTCTTGTTGTGTTGATTGGACATGAAATCCTAGTTAAGAGATTGGGCAATGAATACTGGGCAAAAGTCTTAGCAGATCAAAGACGACAGATATAAGTCCTAGGGGTCACGGACACCAAATGGAAGTCTACACGGGTCGAGGATTCAACGTCTATTAGGAAATCCTAGAAGTCAAAGTTAGGCTCAACAAAAGTCCAGACAGATCTGGAGGACCAGATATCTAGTAAAAGGTAATTTTCCTGAGAGGAATATGTGAGAATGCATTCTTCATTGAGGGAATAATAGACATCGATTCGACATAGGATTTCAGCGAAGTCCAAAGTCAAAACCTGCAAATAGTATGAGATTGTCAAAATTAATGCATTTTATTTCACATTATATTTTGGTTCCCTAACTTTATGATGTACGAAGACAAAAGGTGAAGGATGGATGGAAATAGGAATCCAAACGCTCAGATCCAGTCCAAGCGACTTAACTTGTTCGACCCAGCTAGGTGTGGTGTGCGGTTGAGTTGGCACGAGGTGATTAGTCGGCTTACGCCACAGTCTAGGTGCCCGGACTAAAATCAGGTGCCCACACTAAGGTAAAACTTAACGGATCAAATTTTGTCGAGGAGTCGCCACGTCAACGATGTGGGGGCACCCGAACAAGAATTAGCCGCCCGAAATAAGCTTTATAAGCAACTCCGAGCAGTAGCTTCCAATAACATTTCTGTACAATTTCCATGCTCAAGTGCTTCTCCAAAAACTTGTTTTAGGACGTTGTAATACTACTCCGACAATAACACTCAAGCTTCCATCTCAAAAGTTATCGGTATATTTAATTTGCATATACTTTCATTACTAATTTTGTACTTATTTGATTGATTAGTGGATTGTCAAACGAAAATGATCGACGATTATGTATTTTAGAGTGTGTTTGGTTCAAGTTATTATATATAACCTCAGTTATGTCATTACCAAGTAATCACATAACCAAAGTTATGGGGAATGAAACATAACCTGAAGTTGTTTGGTTCAATTTAGGTAATCAAATAAAATCTTGTTTGTTTGAAGGTAATAGTGTATAACCTAATATAATATTTTACCGATAACCCTTTAGAATTTGTTTAGATAATTTTATTTGTTTAGACTTAAGGACGTCGACGTCGATCGTTGGTGTCTGCGTAGGCAGTCGGTGTCCAGCACGAGCAGTCAACTGTCGGCGCCGACCGTCGACAATCGGTGCAGATCACCGATGATTGACGCAGATCGCTGGTCGGCTGTCGGCGTTGCTGCTGGCGATCGTCGTCGGCCGCCGGCGGTCACCGCCAGCCGCCGGCGATCATTGCCGGCCGCCGGCGGTGGTGGTCACCGACTGTGGTCGTCGGCCGCTGACGATCGTCGCCAACCGCCTGCGTCGGTCGCAGGCCGTCGGCGTCGGTCGCAGGCCGCCGGCGTCGGTCGCAGGCCGCCGGCGTCGGTCGCAGGCCGTCGGCGTCGGTCGCCGGCCGCCAGTCGCCGGCTTGGTCGCCGGCCGCCGACGGTGGTCGCCGGCCGCCGGCTGTGGTCGTTGGCCGTCGTTGTCGGTCGTCGGTCACGAATAATGCTTTTGAAAGTTAATAAATTGTAATGGTTATTTTCGTCTTAAATATAAATATTGGAAGATAATTTTGGAAAGATAAGTTTCATAACCTCGGAATCAAGAAAAACCTTAGGGTGTGTTTGGTTTGTATTTTACAGTCTGTTTTTTATTTTCATTTTCTGTAAAAATGCGGTTTTCTGGAAAACATGTTTGGTTTGCATTTTCCAGCTTTGTTTTCCAGAAAAAAACATAGCGTTTTTTGGAAAACTGGAAAATAAAAAAAAAAGTCATTTTTCTGAAAACGAGAAAATGCGGTTTTCTGAAAAATGAAAATGGAAAATGGAACAAACCAAACGCCCCCTTACTTTTCTAATGTTTTCCAATTCCTAGTTGCATGCCCCTTTTGCTGACGTGTCGAACATCGATTATTATTTGGGAATCGCTGATTATCTAAATCAAACAAGGTTTTTGTTGATAACCTTGGATGGATAACCAAGATTATCAAGGATAATCCTCAACTAAATATACCCTTAGAGTAGAAATCGTCGAAGATTCCGAACCAAATAAAAAATAAATTAGGTAGCATTGCTTAATTTTCTTTTCTATCTCTGCTGACTGAACTCTCGTTTAGTTTTATGAAATAGAAAAAAAAACGAAATTAACTATTCGCCGCCTTCTAAGGCTTTCTTCAATCCTACCGCCGATGTACATGTTGCTGTTCGTAGCTCTCGGGGACAGGGAGAAAATGATGGATGGGGTCTGATGAGGAGCCTGCGTCGGCAAGTATCAGCCCGGCGGAGGTGGCGACAGCAAGGCCTAGGACGAAGAGTGGAAGGCAGACGAGGAGCAAGAAGATGCCATGGCTGAGAGCGTTCGTTCGCTGCAAAAGGAAGGTTAAATATACAGGGATTTAGGGAAGATTTATTGAAAAATAATTTCCATTTCTGGAGGTCCAGAACCCCCAACAGATTGAACTTCCTCCGGCAGAGAATGCGATGGAGAGGGACTGCGTCGAGGGAGATGCAGGACGATAAACAGCACCAGCATGGTGACGGCGCAGGCACGAAGGTGCAGATGAGTGTTGAACCGTGATCATCGGTGCAAGGGGATTGAAGGCGGAGTATCTTTTGAAATAGAATCTTTCGCAGATAATTAATAGAAAATTTCTTTTCGGATAATCATTTATAAATTTTTATATCAAATTAATGCACTTAAGCAATCTTTTGGACTCTTTTTTATCTTTGGGTGAAATATTTAGTTCGTCATAAGCAATATAAGCAAATATGTGCTGGACTACTATTAGTGGTTTAGCTATTGTATCTTGGAAAGTTGATCATACATGTTAAATACCGAATTTTAAAAGATTTGGAAGGTAAATTTCGAAATTTAGGGACCTAATTGTGAATAGCGAAACTTGAAGGGCCTTTTTGCTAAAAGGCCAAAACTACTATAAAAACCCTAACTCCCTCATTAACTCTCTCATCAGTTCCCGATAGGGATGGCAATTTCACCCGAATCCGACGGAGGATCCGACATCCGACCCGAATGGAGGAGGATATGGAGGCACTACCAATACCCGATATCCGACCCGAATACCCGATTAAATAAAAAATACATATATACATTAAAGATTTTTTCCCCAAAACCTACTAATAATTTATATTAATGTTAGAAATAGATTATATATATGTTTAATCTATTTTTAAAATTATAGATATATATTTTTTTAACTTTAATGTTAATTATAATGTACTTTTGTTCAATGATAAAGTTGGATAGAAAGAAAAAAAATTATTAGTATATAAGATATCCGATCCTTTAATGGGTATGGGTATACCTGATGGATATTCGATACCCGATGGGTATGGGTACGGAGGATATAGAATCCGACCCGAACCCGACCCATTGCCATCCCTAGTTCCCGATTCTTTTCGTTTCTCCCCCTCTGCCCGACGTCGACGAACCCTCTTCGACGCCCGACGCCGCAGCGAGGGACGTCGTCGCCTCTCCCTCGACGTCTAGCGGTTCCCTACGGCCTCTCCTTCCTCTCGATCTTCTTCGCCTTCTTCCTCTTTGGCGCACACGAAGGAGAAGCCGCGACGCAGAGTCTTCTCGCATGAGCGAGCCCTAGCCGTCGGCGATTTTTCTCTTCACTGCTGTGTTTATTGCCTGTCGCCGGCACAAAGGGGTAATCCATGACTTCCTTGGATCCATCTCGTATTTCTCTTCACTGCTGCTTAGAGAGTTAGCTTAGTAGGTTAGTAGATTCAGTAGTGCTTTGTACGCGTATGTATTAGTTTAAGCAATGAAAGAAGTTTTTAGATGAGATAGTTAGTTGGAAGCATTTGCATTTGTACGTGGTTGGAAAGCTTGTGACAAGTTGTTTTATGCAGTAATTGTCGAGATAGTTTATTCGCTTGAGAGTAAGTGAATTAAGTACAACTGTTTGATGAGAGATCTTTGAGGCATTTACTAGGAAGTTTTGGCGTGGTGTGAAGTTTATGCTTTAGGATTGTTTATGTGATTAGTGAAATTGTAGAGTTTGATGTATGTTGTATTTCTTCACTTGCTACTGCGAGGAAGTTTTGATTTGGTTCATACTTATGATTTGACTCGATCAATAAGATTCGTGAAGATCTATTTATGGATACAATGGTTGAGAACTTAGGTAGTATTGGACTTAATAGAGATTAATCACTAGATGAGATGAATTTTGGGGACTAAACATGTACTTGAGTATAGTCCTGGTTAGGATTTATTCTAATTTTCATTTATCTATAATTTAGTTATGTTAGTTAATTTTATAAAATGGCTAAATTATATTCGTAATACAGGAACTTGACTTTAGACTCATACGATTGGTCGTAGAAAGATTTCTTCGCTTACAGACTTCTACAATTAAAAGACGGGTACTTCTCCTTTGTACTCGAGTAATTCATTTTACCTTAAAACATGACTATATTATATCTAATAGGTTTCTTGACCTTATTTCTTATTGTTTGTTATTTTAACATCGCCGTTGATATTTATTCTTCGTTGATCTTCGAGTATTCCAAATTTATATCCGTACAGTCCTCTATTGGTTTCTATTCTGTAAAGTGTCGCTTGTACGCGAGTACTTAGAAGTCCATTAAACACAGATAAGTTTATTTGACATTAGAAATATCCTACCTAGTAGTGTAGGCGCAAAACCGTTGGTTTTCAATTTCTGGTTTGTGTATTGATGCATCGTTGTTACTTGATGGATTTTGTTGCATCGTTGTTTCTCCGGTTGTTTATGCATCTTGTAGCATGCTCCATATCTGCACGTTGCATACTAACGACTGTTGGGCTTCCATATGGTTAAGTCGTCGTTAGTTATTTTGTTGCTCGATTCACTCAACCACTTGTTCTCGTGGTAGTTGCTAGAGTGCGAGCATCTGTCCTGTTATGCCACACATGTTGCAGCTGTAGGCAAACAGTGACACCCTCACGTTATTTTTTCGAGGGATATTTGTAGCTATTGATAGCTCCCCCTATGTACCGGGGTCTGGAGTGTGGATTCCCCAGCATTCTGTCCACTCAACCACGCCTTCTATGGTATTTGTTGTTGGAGTGCGTACAGTTGTCACAACCCTACCCACTCAGTCACACAGATGAGATGTGTTGGCGGCTGACTGGCGTCAGGGGTGAGATATGTCATTGCATCATGTGCATACGTATTTCGTTTTATGTATTTTCCTGTGATTGTTGCATTTATATGAGCTATGGTTGTTGCACTTGATTGACATACATGTATTTCTTGGTTCTATTGTTATTGCGTTGTTTTATACCTGTTTAGTTATTATTCGGTTTTTATAACCTATTGTTCTATATATGTTATACATGTTTAGGTTTCGATATTCCTTATGGACTGTACCCTGTTGGATTCTCTACTTAGTTATCCTTTATTATGTCATGCTTATTGTCTACTCATATACCTGCAGAGTCCGCCCGGACTCACCACCGCTACCTCCCATTTTTGTTTCAGGTAGCAGGTAGATATTTTGCTTGGAGCCAGGAGATGATCCAATTGCCAGCCCCTCAGTCTCTCAGTTCCACCGGGTTGTTTTATTTGGAGTTGTTTCAGATTTTCCATAGTTTCTTCGTTTCCGCATTTATTTTATTATCTGGTATGGTCTTAGCTAATTTGTAGTCATATGTTATTGGTCGGGTTTGTTCGTTGTGGAGTTTTCTTTGGTTGTATTTTTCTTTTATATTTAAGGTGGCTGAGCCACCCATTCTCTTATGTTGATATTAACTCGTGGTTGTGTTTTTATATTACAGTTATGATGACTGAGCCATCTTTTATTTGGTGATGTATATATATATGCTTCAACTTGTTCGTCGTATAGGGAAGATACTATTTGATTTTCAAGTAAGTATGTACCTCTGGGGACGTGACAATACATAACCTCTAAGCTCCGTTAGAAATCTGACAAATTTATTTTTAAAAAACTACGATTATCACAAATCTAGATTCGGGATTTACCCCCTGTCAACATTCGTCAGTCACCATTGTCCTAGCTATTTTTTATAATATTATATTTGAGTTTATTTTTGTATATTTTGCTATTGACATTATTACTCAAACATATTTTTCTCCAAAAAAATTCAATCCATGGTTATGTATTTGCTCAAATTGACAAGCAGGAATAGCTTTATAGCATGCTTAACTCTCATAGAGAGTATTTATAGAAATTTTTCCTTCAAATGTGATGTAAATTTTGAGACGTTGAGCTTTTAGATCGCTTATTACGAGCGCTTTCCAATTTACTCTAATGGCCGATGAAAAATTTTCATGAGACCTGACTGATCGCTCAAAATTAAAAAAATCTCGTTAATCATTTTTTTTTAACTCTCGTAGAGCTTGATACAAAACCAATTTGATATCAACAGAGGATATAGAATTTAATTTGTCAATTCAGTTTAACCTATTTTATTGTCTAAAAACTAAAAATAAAAACTTAATTAATACACAGAAAAATCAGCATAGAAGTCGTTCGTGCCCTTCTGCTTTTTGACGAAAGCAATAAAACTGACCATCTGTTGTTTTGTCGAAAAATAGAATTAAAACTCATGAAAAAAAAAGAAGATAATTTATTAGAGCAAATCAAGCTAGCTTAGCTTGAAAACACCAAAAAAAACTTGATCCAGTCTGAGATCAAGGAAGATCGGAGCAGCAACACGTATGGAAGATATTGATAAGAGGAGAACCACCATCTTCAAAATCTATGAGCAAAAATACTCCAAAAGAGAGTGTTAGTCACAAATTCAAGAGCGTTCTTAGCACGTGCACTCTGATATTCAAGTCAATAGTAAAAAATAAAAAATTTGAGTTGAGAACCAGAAGATGTGAAAATTCATCATACGTGCACTGTAAAAGAGAAACCCTTTATATATATCTATATATATATATATATATATATATGCAACATCTTCAAATAACTCTTCATCGTCAGAAAGTCACATCAATCATAATATAGCTGTCCTTTCAAAAATTTATGTATGAATTCTGTAAAAATAGATAGATCAATGGGCTTATGAGCATATTAATTTTAATGAGGTAGCAGAATAATATTATCCTTCTCTTATATAGAGATATGCCTAGATTTGTGAGTTATTGAGTGTCAAATATCATAAAGGTTGAGGGGCTTTTTGCAAAAGTGGTTAAAACATATATTTCCCATTTCCTTTCCCTCATCGCACGCTCACCCTGTTTCCTCTCCTTCGACGCCGCAAGCCGCCGAACCGTCCCCGATCTCTCCTTCTTCTTCTGATCCTCACACGAAACCTTTGTCGTTTCTTCTTCCTCGATCGAGTCGAAGCCCCTACGCCGAGCGCGACGCCACCTTCTCCCTCAACGAAAGGCCTCTTTCCCCTTCTTGTTCAACGACGCCGCAACCAAGTTGGTTGGTCTCCCCCTCTTTGAATTGAGTTTATTCCTTCTTTTGTCACGTGTCATATCGGCCATGTGTTGCTGATCATGACTTTTCTTACCTGGACTGGGCCCCAATTTTCCCCCGAGGAACACCAAAGTTGGCTTATTATCCATTTACTATAAACTATCAAATGTATTTAATCCCATATTCAATCCCACGCTGCAACAAATTAACTGAAGAAGAGAGAACAGATGATAAGATTCTGAAATACTGATATATATGGCCAATTAATTAATTAAGAGCCAAATAGACTCCGATCCCCTTTAGATACTTGTCGTACTGGCCAAAGAATCCAACAATTCGGCCGTCCGTGACCGGAACAGTGAATTCCATGCCGCCTCCTTTCCCAAAAGGTCCATGCGTATTTCCGAAGTTGGTCTTAAATTTGAGCTGAGAGATACAACTTTCGCCGTCATTATCGCCGACGAACCCAATCATCCAGTTGATATATTCGCCA
Source organism: Boesenbergia rotunda (assembly GCA_024364735.1). Lineage (NCBI taxonomy): Eukaryota > Viridiplantae > Streptophyta > Magnoliopsida > Zingiberales > Zingiberaceae > Boesenbergia > Boesenbergia rotunda. The sequence continues at coordinate 49,509 of JAGFNQ010007743.1, read as the reverse complement.
GGAAGTAGTTCGAACTGCAAGATCAATCATTGGATATAACTATATATGTTTACGTACTGTCCAAGAGTGTTGGCGACTTCATGCACGTACCGTGTGATAGGTGCCACCACCGCTGCCGCCGAGTCGATGTGTTTCGAACTTTTTCCCACCGACAACGTAGGAGATCTCCAAATTATCGACGACGTTTCCTGTGTGGAGTCTGACCTTTGAAATTTGGGACGCAGATCGACCAATGTCAAAGTTGCAGTCTCCGGCGACTCCCCATGGTCCAACCTTGATGTTATTTTGAAAACCTAAAACATATATCAGAATTTAATAATTTGTCATTACTGTATAAAAAAAAGAGGATATATAATCCGTCTGCTTAGGCTTGTGTTGTTGTTAATTACCATCATTGTTCAACGAAATACGTACAAAAAGGGAAAAATTAACAATGGAGAGGATAGAAATTGAACTCTGAATGCACATATTATTGTACTAACTTATATATTAATATAAGCTGGTTAATTAACAGTGGAAAACCCATTATTTTAGGCTCGCTAACTTATTAGAGTTTATTATTTCTTCGATTAAAATTTCATTATTGAATTGGCTTGGAAGGATGTAAACAATTAAGAAGAGAATTAATGCTCACTGATGCGTGTGAAATCCTCAAAGATAGCAGCTACTTGGCCTTCCAATGACTCCAAGTCACGATGCCACTGCTTGGCTTCCTCACTTGCAAGTCTTCCCTCGCGCTTGGCTTCTTCGATCTTACTTTTGATATCATTTCGTTTAGCTTTCAGCTTTTCCATCTCTTTCTTCAACTTCTTGATTTCGGTTTTGGACAGCCCGCCAGATCTCGATAACCCGTTGAAGCACTTGTTGACGTCTACGTTGAAATTTAAGTTGGTGCAAGCCATGGCTAGCTAGCTAGCTAGCAGCAGGCCGATCGAGGCTTTGGTGGCGATGAAGGGAGGATTCACAAGGCTGCAGAGAAGTAGTTCGTTAACACGAAGGCAATAATCTCAACTAGATCTCAGAAGCCAAATAGACAAAGATAAATCTATGAGGATTGAAGGGAGAAGAAGGGGTTTATCGCTACCATCGTTGGTTGAATCAGTCATTAAGTCTTTTTAAATAGTTCAATTAGATAAACAAAGTCAATACAATCCATTTGAATCAATACAAAACTTTAATCCAGTTTTCTCTCTCTGGTTGATAAGAGAAAATGTCCTTTTTTTTTCCCTTATAATAAATGTAGTCCATTATGTACGCAAAGATGAAAGACACCTCTCAACTGCTTCATCGAAAATGTCCATTATGTTAGATTGGCAGCAATAGTTGGTTGAACGTGGACTTTAGACCCTTATATAATGTAGATTGGGTGATTTATTATAATAGATTTCATAGGGGGTCTTATTATGTCTTTTATTAATAAAAATTCTATTTTGAATATAGCAGGCAGTGCTAACTGTTTCTGCCCAAAAGTGATTCGCCAAATTATATTCATTAAGCATGGTTCTAGATGCTTTTTGGAGGGTTCTATTTCGTCTTTCAACTAGACCATTTTGTTGGGGAGTCCTAGGGCAGGAAAATTCATGAAAATATCCATTTTTATTGCAAAATTTAGTAAATTTTAGATTTTCGAATTCACCCCATGATCACTTCGAATTCTTTTAATTTTGATATCCTTTTGATTTTCAAGAATTTTAGTTACAATTTCAAAGGATTCAAGACATTAATATTTGATCTTAAGTGAGGTAGGCAGGTTTATGACGTAAATGTTATTTTTCCTTATTCCTTTCAGAATAACCCTTGGGTCTTGTAAGTTCTTAATCAGGCAGTCTTGATTAGTAAAAGTAACTAAGTATCCAGTATCACAGAGCTGACTAATACTAAGTAAATTAAATTTAAAATTATCAACCAAAAGGACCCTTTTAATAGTAAAGTCGAAGCTTAGTTCAATGTTACCTTACTCGATTACCTTAAGTGTAGCGTTGTTGCCAAACGCCACTGTTCCTAGGTTTTTGTATTTTAGCTTGGTAAACTTTACTTGTTTCCAGTCATATGTCTGAAATACCCACTATCCAATATCCACTGGTCCAAATCTTTATATTCCTATACATAAAGTGGCTTAGTTTGGATCCAGTTTGGTATAGGATAGGTTATTGAAGTTCACTTGTCTAGTCTGTCTCACCCAATTAAAGTGATCAAGCATGTTAAGATTAGGTTGATTTTGTGAGATAGAGTTTAGGTTAAGCAGTTTAATTTGATTAACTGGATTGAAAAAAAATTAAAAAAGTATTTAGGTAAAGTTTGAAAAAGAATTTTTGAAAAACATTAAGTAGAATTTTGAAAGAAGATTTGTTTTCTTAAAAAAATGATTAGACATTCTGAAAAAGAATTGTTGGAAAGATTTGGGTTAGTCTAACGTTATTCATTCTAGTCATCTCACTCATTTCTAAGTGACAAAACAATGAACCTAATTACTTTTATAAGATAATTTCAATTTTATCTTGAAGTTAGGTTTAATCTAAGATATGATTAAAAATTGAGTTAGATTCAGATTTAAGAATTAGTAATTTAAAAATATATTTCAATATTTGGCTTCCAGGTCTTGGTGAGATATAGAGGTCTTCTTTGGCCTAAGCCTTATTGGATCAACAACCCTTTCCTAGACAAAGCCGCATAAAAAAATTTTATTTTTAAATTCCTTGTTCAGAAATCTTGGTCTAAGTAGTCGAGGATGTGGCAAGGTAGCTTCAGCTAGTTCCACCGGACTAAGAAGACCAAATAGAAGACGCCTTCTTTTGCTTGACTACCTAGACGACTTTCCTAACATACTATCAGCTCGCCCCACCCTAGGTGGAGCAAGTTTCATTCAAATCTGGTCCTTAACTAATCATTTCTAATTTTAAGCAAGATAAATAAATAAATAAGGAAATAAACGTAAACAGATATCAGAGAAGGTATTCAATGAATATTACCTAACCACATAAATAGTCTTCTTGTTTGCTCCCCCTAGATCATATCCTTGAGTTGGTCTATTTAAATAGTGGATATAAACCTTAGGGACCCAATATTGATTTGGTCCAGCTTGAATGGTCATGCTCAATTTGGGGACCCATGCTTGGAATCGGGTGCTAGGGTGGTTGACTACTGAATAATAAGATCTAAATCGTGAATTGACTTCAAATCCAATTCCGGATCGATTTAGAACGGACTTTTATTTTCCAAGAATCAAATCAAGATTCGTGGAGCCCAGGGTGAATTGTTTTAAGTTTGCTCTGAGTTCTTTGACCTAAGCCTTCAGGGAGAAATTCTCTTCCTCAAGTCTTTGGACTTGAGTTGAGGTTTCGACCTGAATTTTCTCAGTCAAAGGACTCGAGCTAATTTCTTCCTTAAGGAGTTTTACGTCCTCTTGGAAAGACTTGACCCGATCATGAGACTTAGCCAGTTTACGAGATAAATAAGAAATGTGCTCGTATAAATCCAATTCTAAATAATCTGTTACCTTAAGTCGGTCAGTTTCCGATAGTGAGACGGTTCCATGCTCCGTTTTTTCTTCTAATTCGGAGTCGATGCCGATCTCGTCATGAGTTGTTAACGCGAGGAGGTTGGAGTGTGTTGGTTTATCCTCGTTCGATTCTGAAGACGACTCATCCCAGGTTGCCTACAACACCTTCCTCCGTTGCCTTTTTGTTTCTTTTGTGTTCGAGGATTCGGACTTGACATGACACTTCTTTCCACACCCATAACAGGTGAGGGCTGTCTTGTTCTTTGGTCCAGCCAGATCATCCTTTGGCTATCCCATCTTCTTTTTCTTTTGCGCTTTCCGAGCTCTGAACAACTTTCAGACGACGTTCATGAGCTCCGCCAGTTCTTCTTTTTCGGATTCTGAGTCGGAATCCGGATCTAGTTATGGTGCCTACTTTTTAATTTTATCTGCAAATAAAGCTATACCTTTCTCTACAAGTGCACCATTAATCTGTTCATGTAGTTCAAAATTTGAAAATAGTTTGTCTAATTTTATTTTAGATAAGTCCTTAGAAACTTTGTAAGCATCAACCATGAATGCCCACAATGAGTTTCTAGGGAAGGCGTTAAGTGTATACCTAATCAAATCTCTGTTTTCGATGGTGTGCCTTATGATGTGGAGCCCGTTCATAATTTCTTGTATCCGGGCATGCAGTTGAGACGCAGTTTCTCCATCCTGCATTTTTAGATTATACAATTAATTCAAAAGTAAATCATAACGGTTTACCTTGGTGTCGAATGTTCCTTCGTGGAGTTCAATTAGCTTAGTCCACAACTCCTTGGTGCTACTGAAAGGTTCAACTCAGTTCAACTCTTCCTTCGTGAGTCCACATTGAAGAGTCTGTGTTGCTTTGCATCGGCTTCAATTTTCTTCTTTGCAGATGCATCCCACTTATCATAGCTCAGTACTGTCCCTTGCTAGTCTCTTGGGAGGTCGAATCCGGTCTGGATTATAATCCACATGTCCATCTGAGTCTTCAGGTGAATTTCCATCCGACTCTTCCAATAATCGAAATCTTCCCCAGAGAAGAAAGGGGGGTGAGTAGTGCTGTAGTCTTCTTGCATGACAATTTAAAATAAAGCGAAAGAAGTAGACTTGCAAAGACACAAACAAAAAAAGTACTAAGACTCTTGTCTTGGATTAGCATTGCGAGAATAATAATAAAGAAATATGCTCGAAGTAAAACAATGAAAATCCGAAGATACTCAAGTGGTGGTTTCACCAAATTGGGAAGCTCCCGCTCTGATACCAGTTGTAGGATCGAGATGAATGATAGAGGGTCGGGGGTGAATATCGAATATAAGAAAATTCAAATTTTAAGGCAATCGAGTACGTACACAGCGGAAAACAAAATACACACGCTAAAATAGGTCAATTTTACTTGCTTTGGAGTCTTGACCAACTCCTACTGCATGGCCCACGATCCTTGATCGTTTGAGTTGGGCAATCATTAACAATCGAAAGTATGTACAGATTATAATTCTTTAGTGTGCAAAAGATAAAACAAATATATTGAACTCCTTGAATGAGTTGATGTTCTTCGCTCGGAGAGTCGGATGACGTTTCAACGTTGTTGAGACTTTAATCGCCAACAAACAAGAAAATGGACTGATTGTAGAGTGTGAGTTATATGTCTAAAGTGTTGCTCTCAACCCCTTTATATAGTCCTCATTCAGGCGTCTGAAAGACATTTCATGCGCCCTAGTCGCTGTGTCTCGGGCCACAATTTTATCCAATGCACAGTCAAACTCTATCCCCGCTCGGCAAAGTCTTCCACTTGGTATCCCAAACCAAGATTTCGTGCTCGGCTTCCCTCACCAAGACTTCGTTGCTCGATCCTCGACTAGGACTTCTTGCTCAACCCTGCAGGTCAAGACTTCTTGCCTAGCTTACCTAGGACTTTCCTGCAAGCTTCACTAATTCATCAGTACACATAAACCAGCTTAACTTGAACCCTTTGCCACTTATCAAAACAATGTTCAATCTGGTGCTTCCGGCACCAACAATCTATGAGGGATTTTTTTAGTTACTTTATTACAAACATTCAACAATATAAAAAAAAAATCTAATACTTTAAGAAATTTGTGAACGAGAGCTTCTTTGGATTGGCAGATGGAAGTTGGAATTCTGTTCTTCTAGACCAAAGAATAGAGGTGAAGAGGATGCCGAAAGTGATTGAGAGGACTCTCATCATATAAATCAAAGAGGAGAGGGATGTCGAAAGTGATGGAGAGGGCACTCCTTATCTAAATTGAAGAGGTATCTTCTAGAGAACCATAATATCATTTAGGTGTTTTGAAATTGCTTTTATATTCCTGACATATAGGAGCAGTTTAAAACTTTTCCTACACCTAAAGGATTTTAGAGCGGTTTGAACCGCTATAGAATTTATAGCTGCAGTAGCGATTTGAAACTGTTGTAATATGTACAACATATAAGATTGGTTTCAAATCATTCCTAAAAAGAACAATAGGAGTGGTCTTCCAACTTTTACCAATGGCTACTTACGAAAACCACTTCTTTAGGATATAAGAACGGTAGCAAGAGCAGTGGTTTTCAAACCGGTGGTTGAAAACCGATTGTGAAAGTCAAAAAAATCGTTCTTATATGGGTTTTTTAGTTAATTTATTATAGACATTCAACAATCTACAAAAAAAAAACAATACTTTAAGAAATTTACGGATGAGAGCTTCTCTGGATTGTCAAATGGAAGTCGGAACTCTATTCTTCTAAACCAAAGAATAGAGGTGAAGAGGATGCCGAAAGTGATTGAGAGGACTCTCCTCATATAAATCAAAGAGGAGTGGGATGTCGAAAGAGAAGGAGAGGACACTCCTTTTCTAAACTGAAGAGGTGGCTTCTAGTGATGACAAACACAATCGTTAAAGAGATTCAGAAATTGATTCCAATTACTGATGAATACATATACATCCACAAAATATACCTGATTCTGGGGGTCGGTTAATTTGGCCCAGAACTGGGTCAATGGGTACCCGACATGGTTAAAGCCCGGGGTCGGGTCCGGTTCGAGCCCGGCCCAGGACAGATCTACCATACTATCATTTAGGCATTTTGAAATTTCTTTTATATTCCTGACATATAGGAGTGGTTTAAAGCCTTTCTTGCGGTTTAAAGCTTTTCTTACTCCTAAAGGATGTTTTAGCGGTTTGTACCGCTTTAGAATTTATAGCTACAATAGCGATTTGAAAAAGTGGTAATATGTACAACATGTAATCTTGGATTCAAATCATACCTAAAATGAATAATATGAGTGGTCTTCCAACTTTTACCAACGGCTACTTACAAAAATCACCTCTATAGGATATAGGAGGGCAATAAGAGGAGTGGTTTTCAAATTGATGGTAAAAGCGTAGGAGTAATTGAAAATCGCTTGTGAAAGTTAAAAAAACCGTTCTTATATGATTTTTTTTAGTTAATTTATTACTAACATTCAACAATCTACCAAAAAATAAACCAATACATTAAGAAATTTGTGGATGAGAGCTTCTCTGGATTGTCAGATGGAAGTTGGAATTCTCTTCTTCTAAACCTAAGAATAGAGGTGAAGAGGATGCCGGAAGTGATTGAGAAGACTCTCTTCGTACAAATTGAAGAGGAGAGGGCTGCCAAAAGTTATGGAGAGAACATTGCTTTTCTAAACTGAAGACGTGGCTTCTAGTGATGACAACCACAATCGTTCAAGAGATTCAGAAATTGATTTCAATTATTGATGAATACATATTATGTTTGGATTGCAATCGTAATCATATTTATCATTATTTCGATATTTGTTATAACTATAGTTATCGCAATATGTTATCATATTTATCATAAAATTTTTGATTTATTATTTTTATTATCGTTATAAATACGCTTGACAGGTTAATACAATTATCAATAAGAAAACACTTAGGGGGCGTTTAGTTTACTTCATTTTCTATTTTCATTTTTCAGAAAACCGTATTTTCTCATTTTTCTGAAAAATGACTTTCTTTCATTATCTAGTTTTCCAGAAAACGCTATATCTTTTTTTGAAAAACAAGGCTGGAAAATGCAAACCAAACACGTTTTCCAGAAAATTATATTTTCTACGGAAAATGAAAATAGGACAGAAGCCTACCAAACACCCCCTTATTTCTTTTGTTTCCGTTTTGCTTACTACGTTTTAAGATGGTACTAGAACCATATTTATCTTTACTCTTATTCTATTTTATTAAATTTCTTCGATTTTGTTGAAGTGTTTCTTCTACTTCGATGCTACCTCATCCTTTTTGCCATCTTTGAAGAGCCATAAATTTGAATTAATTAACTTATTTTTATGATTAAAATTTCGATTAGATAGATCATGGTTTTGAACGACCTAACCAAAGTTTAGTTTAAAAAGATTACGGTTAAACATCAAAAATTCGAGGGCTTAAACGCTCAAGCCCTAAATTTAGGGTGGAATTGGAATTTTTTGAATTTGGAGGGCCTTTTTGTAAAAGCCAAAATCATTATAAACGCTAACATTTCCTTTTCCCCTCTCCTCGCCATTTTCTTTTCTCCTCCGACGTGCAGCAGTTCCTCGAGCGAGCGACGCCGACCGCTGCGGCAGCACCTCACCTTCTTCTTCTTCATCATCTTCTTCGATACGCACGAACGAGGCGACGAGTGTCCCGTTCCCCAAATCGCGCCGCCGCCTTGCGCAAGCCAGCCCACGCCGCCAACCCATTCTCCGCCCGACTCTTGTCGTGTGTTGGCGATTAGTGTTGCCTAGTCCGATGGCATCTCCTCGTCGTGAATCGCAAGCCCTGACCGACGTTGCCCTCTTCGTGCGAAGGAAACTGCCAACGCCCTCATCCTTCCATCACTACAAAGCCTAAGTGTGATCCTCTTCTTCCTCGTGCGTCACCACAGCTTCCACGGGAACTAAGGTCGTCTTATCTCAGAAAAGGAATGGTTTGAATGGTGTTTCAATTTAAAAGGAAATTGCTATGAATTTGTGTAGTTGTGATTTGATCTCATTTCCTCTTTCCATGAGTCCTAATTGTTGGATTCTGACCCCTAATTTGACTTCTCAGGGTTTGGTTTTGAGGTTGGCATTCGTGAGTTATTATAGATCTTTGGGGAAGTTGAAGTTGAATTTGGTTCCTCTATTTTTGATGTTGTCGTGAGTTCTTGATTAGGATTTACCCTGTAGGGTTTTGATTTGGGATGGGATTGACTCATTTCCTTTTGATACGAATGTATTTGTGTTATGGTTCTGGTTGGGTTCAAGTTTGTGCTTGAAGAATAGTGGGGTGTTAATCTTTGAAGGTTGTCATTAGCTTCCTATTTGGGTGTCTTGTGTTTTATGTGTTTTTCCATCCTAATTGAGAGTTGGATTTTGATATCCTTTGATTTGGTTGCTGCCCTCCTCTACTGTCGTAGGCTTGCATTTCCTTGCTTGTTGTTAGAATAGTAAAGTGGGTTGTGTGTTGTGTTGGGTTGTGGCTACGTAAGTTGAATTTGGCGAGGTTAATAGGTGTAGTTTTAATCTGATAATGTAGTAAAGGATTTATGATTAAATGGGTGGTAGTTTCTTGGGTTAATTTAGGAATTAACCCAATAACCTGATGGTGATAATTATGTCAGGAAGGAACTTCCTGTTATTGAAGATTTGAATGTATATTATAATTAGAATGTATCCTAATCGTGTTTGGAGTTTTATTTGGTTAATTTATTTATATTATAAGTACTTTAATTCTAATTTTGGTATAGGACCCTGATTGTATACAAGGTCTTGGACAGGAGATTTATTTGAACACATTCTACATAAAAGACAGATACTTCTCCTTTGTATTCTTGTAGTTTATTTACCTTAAGAGCAATGATAGGGAGAGTGAAAATGGAAGAGTGAAAAGTATAGTGAATGATGTGGCATGACGTGGCACTTTACATGCACACGTCCGATTATCGCTTGGACAGCATCGGCGGCCTTCGGCCGCCGCCCCGAATCAAACTATACCCTGGGGGCACAGTGAACCCGTCGGAGATCGCTGCATGCAAGGTGCCACGTCATTCACTATGTTTTTCACTCTCCCATTTTCACTCTCCCTATCATTTTTCTTACCTTAAATGCATGGCATTTTATGTCGGTGTAGGACTGCTTAACATTATTCTTTGTTTTTGGTTATTTTAATATCGTCGTTGATACCTTTCTTGCTTGGTCTCCGAGTTTAATCGAAAATTTTATATCCGTACAGTCTCTCATTGATTTTCTATTTTGTAAAGTACCGTTTACACGCGAGTACATAGATGCTCATCATGTTAGATCGATGACGTTTGCTAGAGGGGGGTGAATAGCAATTTTCGGCTTCTTCCTATGATTGTTAGTGCGCAAGCGGAAATCTAATAACTAAAACAAAACTAACAATGCTAACAAACCTATTTACGTGGTTCGGAGATGAAGACTCCTACTCCACGACAGTCCGTGAGGTGGACGATCCCTCGATCCTTCGGCGGATCACTCCTCGAATACCCTTCGGCTAGCTCGCGTAGCTCCTTGTGGGTGGAAAAACCTCGCCACAACCTTGAGTACACTAACTGAGCACTAACACTACTAATGAGTTCTAACCAAGCTCATTTCGTCAAGAGTTCTCAGCTCAACCCAAGTTCTCTTAAATAGAAATCATAACTGAAACCCTCGCCACCAGTCGACTGCTCATTTACCAGTCGACTAGTCCCACTCAACTAGCCAGCCAACGGCTCTCTCAACGGCTAGTTTTTGAGTTCACCAGTTGACTACTCCCAGGGCAGTCGACTGGTCTCGGGTTGATTACATTATGTGAGTCTCTGTTTGTGCTGGCAGTCGACTACCTTTCTCCCAGTTGACTGCTCAGCCTATACAAACACTCATCCTTACTTCAACGACCCTCCTCCATGTGTGCCTTCAGGTACACTCCCTTGGCTTGCCCCTTGAAGTCCTCTTCGACCGGCTATCATCCCTCGGATGCGCACACAAGTCTTCCCGTTGCTTGCCTCCATGCCACCCTTCACGTGTGCCTTTTGAAGTCCACTTCCTGGCTTGCCCTTGGAGTCCTCCTCCCTCGTCTCTCGTCCCTTCATGACTCAGCTGACTCTTCATCAGCAGTCTTGACTACTGTCTTTGCGCCCTCTTTGTCTTCGGCCCTCATCCCTCGGATGCACACAAGCCTCCAACTTGTCTCCATGCAATCCTTCACGTACGCCTCGAAGTCTACTCCCCTTGGCTCATCATCCCTGCTATACCAAGGTCCCTCGGGTGCACACAAGCCTTCAGCTTATCTCCATGCCACCCTTCACTGTACCGAAGCCGTCTAGCCAAGTCAATATGTGTAACCTGCACATCCTGCATGTTGGTGCAATCTTGGTTAGGTCAGGGTTGACTTAGGTTGACTAGGCTCGGGTGAGCCGATGCCTGATAAGCTTGGTGTCCTTATGTGTGGATGTTTCAATGTTTGATAATTATGTTTGAATGTCGTATGATGTCAAGTGAGTCAAGGTTGACTGGAGACTTGACTAGGTGAAGTCCAGGTGGATCAGGGAGATCGCACGCTGGCATGGAAAAAGACCTAGTGGGACTAGGCACACCTAGTGGGACTAGGTGAAGTCCAGGTGGATCGGGGAGATCGCACGCTGGCATGGGAAAAGACCTAGTGGGACTAGGCACACCTAGTGGGACTAGGTGAAGTCCAGGTGGATCGGGGAGATCGCACGCTGGCAATGGGAAAAGACCTAGTGGGACTAGGTGAAGTCCAGGTGGATCGGGGAGATCGCACGCTGGCATGGAAAAAGACCTAGTGGGACTAGGTGAAGTCCAGGTGGATCGGGTAGATCGTACGCTGGCAAGGTGGAAGTCTACCGAGAGACTAGACCTAACTCGAGGGTTAGGCAAACCTGGTTGGGAATCAGGCTATGTCCTAGTTGAGAGCTAGGATGGAGAAATCCAAGTTGGTCAAAGGGGTTGACCGAGAAATCGAGGTTGGTCAAAGGGGTTGACCGTGAACACAAGTTAGGTTGGTCTCAATCGATTGGGTTGTTGTCTCGCGAGAATAAGAAGGATCTTAATCAATTGGGTAATTGATTAAGAAGAACCGTAATCAATTAGGTAATTGATTAAGGAGAGAGTGAATCAATTGGCTAATCGATTGAGTGAATCGATTGGCTAATCGATTGAGTGAATCGATTGACTAATCGATTAGGGCAGTTTGCGCGAGAGTACAGAAGGGTCCGGAATCGATTGGGCAATCGATTCAGGATACCCGTAATCGATTGACTAATCGATTACGGTTCGAAAACTAGCCGTTGAACGGCTAAATCCTACGTGGTAATCGATTGGGTAATCAATTCAGAAACCCTAGGCGTCGGGTATAAGGGTTTTCGCGCAGGTTTTGAGTCACAACTCTTCTCCCCTTCTTCTCCTTCATCAGGGCCATTTCAAGGGAAGTCTTGGAGGATATTGTTGCTGCATTTCCAAGATTCTAGAGGCCATCACAAGCTTGAAGAAAACAAGAAAAGCAAGAGGACTCATTTATGTAAATCTTGTAAGATTCAATTTGTATTTTGCTTTGTGATCTTGTTGTTTCTTCTTGAAAGCTTGTAAGAGGTTTCTCCACCTCAAGAAGGAGATCTTTCATAGTGTATGAGAGAGTGAGGAGAGTGGATCCTTGGATTAGTCACCCGACCGGGGTGGATACCAAGTAAATCCTTTGTGTTAGCGTTTGCTCGAATCTTCCGCCGCGACAAATCATCAAGAAGCAAATCGGAGCTAATCACCCCCCTCTAGCTCGTCTACCGGTCCCAACAAGTGGTATCAGAGCGAGGTTGCTCTTCTTTGGACTCATCGCCAAGAGGGCAAGAGCTAGAGGAAGAAGAAGAAGAAGGAAGAAACCCTAATTTCAAGAAGTCATCATAAAGATGTTTCAACTTCAAAAATGGAGCTTGGATACGACACCCGAGCACCTCCACCATTCGACAAGGCAAATTTCGATCTTTGGAAGTCAAAGATCGAAAATTACTTCATGATGGAGATAGAGCAATGGTTTGCTCTAATGGATGGTTTTGAAGCTCCAACAAGTTCAAAAGGAAAGCTTCTCAAGAAAAGTAAATAGAGTGAGGAGCACATCAAGAGATGCGAGACCAATGACAAAGTGACCAAGTTATTGGTCAATCTATTGCCAAGCACCATCTTGGACAAAATTGGAGAATTTCAAGATGCCAAAGAGCTTTGGAGCAAATTGGCAAGACTTCATGAAGATCCCTCCACTGTACCAAATCAAGATAAATCCGAAGAGGGAGATTTACCAAGTGAAGAGGACTCGGAAGTTGAAAGATGCTCAACATCCGGGGAGGAAATTCAAGAAGAAACATCGGCCAACGAAGAAATAGAAGAAGTCTCTATCTCTAGGATTGAGGGGGAGCAAAGGTCATTGACTCCGGAAAAAGAAGAAGTATCTACTTCCGGATCAAGTGAAGAGTCATGCAACACCCCTACAAGCAAAGGTATAAGAATTTCAATTTGTAAAAATAAAGATCATATCATTTGCTTTGAGTGTAGGAAAAAAGGGCACTACAAAAGTAAGTGTCCTACTTTGGTCAAGAAGAAGGTGCAAGTGGCACCCAAGACCAAGGAGAAACCAAAGGAAGTCGGCCCCATGGCAAAGAAGGATAAGAAGCACATTGTGTGCTTCTCATGCAAGGAAAAGGGACATTATCGAAATCAATATCCAAAGGGGAAGAAACCGACCAAAACAAAGAGGAGGAGCTCAAATCTAGGGGGAGCCTCCAAGATTAAGACTAAGGTATCATTAGGTAATGGTACTTATTTTCATCATGATAATATGCATGATAGAAATAATTATTATCATCTTAATGCAATTTATCATGAAAATAGGAGGTATGAAAAACCTAGGGAAAAATATAGAGCCCTCCATGCTAGGTCTACCACACCTAAGGATAGGGAAGATATTAGATCATTTAAGGATAGACCTACCCAAAACAAGACCAAGAAGAAAAATTGCCAAGGATATATTAGAAAACCAAGTCTTGATGAGGTAATGATTGAAAATCAAGTTTTGAGGTCAAAACTTGATAAATTGGAAAAATCCCTTAAGAAAATAGAAAATCTATTAAAGGGATCAAAAGTTCAAAATCTAGATTTAGAAAATAAAGGACCTTCTAGGAGTAAGAAAGGTTTGGGATACAAACCTAAAATCAAGGATGATGATCCATCCTATCATAGAGTTCCATATAGGTATGGAACTCAATCTAGGTCAAGGAGTCAAGTCAAGACCAAAAGGGAAGTCATCTCTAGAGTTGACCAAGACAAGACTAATATGACTAAGGCTTCGGAGAAGTCTAGAAAAGTCATTAGGAAGGTATCAAGGGAAGTTATCCCTAGTGAATACCTAGAACACCCAAGGAGCACCAATAGATTTTGGGTTCCTAAGAGTGTGTTCGCCACACCCTAGATAGGTCTAGGGAGTGTCAACTCTAATTGGAAGAGTAGTTAACCCAACCTTGATGAAGTTGGCACTTTGGGACGTTTTCAAGGAATTACTACCCTTGAAAATGAAGGATTCATTTATTTACTCTAGGAGGAGTAAATTTGTGTCAAACTATACTTTTGAAAGATTAAACTTGATAAAGTTGGCACAAGTAGGTTAGAATCCAAAGATAGGCCAAGTTGGGGAGTTTTGACATTATCTTGGAAATTAGGGCAAATTTAGGATTATCAATGGCTTAGCGATGAGTTATTGATACTTATATAAGAAATCTAGGTACTTTCTTTTTGCTATTATGCCATGTTTTGTATGTCCTATCACATGCCATGACATCATATTTCATCATTCATATTTTAGTATGAAAATATTACATGTCATGGCATACATGCATCATCTAGTTATAATATTATTTAAATTCTCATCTGATGCATGTCATAGTCATAATCATGCATTTAGTCAATTTTATGGAAATTAAGGACATTGGCATTAATTGGCATCCTAGGTGGATGATCAAGGTTTATAATGCCTAGGTAGAAATGCATGAACCCTTGGATTAGCGAGAACATGATTTTCACATCTCACTAAGACTATAAGGTGACTTGTGTGTGTTTTTGAAACACATTAAAACAAGTGAGATGTTAGGAAGATGAACAAAACTCAAGGTGTTGATTTATTTTCATCTTATTGAGTTTTTAGTATCATCAAAACATGAAATTCAATGAACTCCAATCATTGGGAAAGCTAATGTACAAGTCATGTGCACTTAGCCCAAGGAACATGGTTGGATATTGTTTTTGAGAAACATTTTAAAACTATCTTGGAAAAACCTTGGTGAAGACTATCTTTTGATATCACTCATCATTGATGAACTGGATACAAAACATGAAAAATATTGAAAAACATTGAAGTATTTCAATGGTTTCCAATTTTATGTCAATCTTTGAAAAAGGAGGTTATTTTCATAGAAAATTATTTTTCCTTGATAGTATATGGTATAAATAATGTCTACACAAAATTTTAGAATTTTTGGAATTTTATAGAATTATTTAGGGGTTTCTGAAATTCGGTCTGAAATTGATTTCAGAATTCAGAAACTCCCAATCGATCAGGTGATCGATTGGAATCATAGCCAATCGATTGGTAGATCTTGTTGCGAGCACAGAAGCTCGCGTAATCGATCCATTAATCGATTACAGTCAGCCGTAATCGATCAGCTGATCGATTAAGGTTAGTGTAATCGATTGGTTCCCAACGCCAATCGATTGATGAGACTGAAATTGTCTATTTTTCAGTCCAATAACCTATTTTTGAGTAACCTAACAATCCCTAGCCCCTTGAAATACTTTTATAAGTATATTTGGGTAAATTTCATTGTGAAATCAAAAAGGGAAATAGTTTGGTGAACATTTAAGGGTTAAGGAGAGATTTTGATTCAAGTTTTGAATCTCTTAAATCTCATCACCTCAAGTTGAGTTTTTCTAAAGGTTTAGAAACTCAAAAATCATTGTTGGTGCAATGATAGAGGTTTAGTGCATGTTTTGAGGGGGAGGTCTCTCTTAAAGGCATGTGTTTAAATTTTTTTTGGGATAAGTGAAAGAATGAAGATTGGAAATCTTCATTATGATGAATGCTCAAGGATGAACATAGGTATGAGACATTCATTGAGCAAGCCTTTGACCATATAGACTCTCGGGTAGAGTTTTTGATGTATGTCAAAGGGAGAGAAATTGAAAGGCTAATAGGGATTAGTCATTCTCAAACATATTGTCAAACATCAAAAAGGGGGAGATTGTTGGTGCAATCTTGGTTAGGTCAGGGTTGACTTAGGTTGACTAGGCTCGGGTGAGCCGATGTCTGATAAGCTTGGTGTCCTTATGTGTGGATGTTTCGATGTTTGATAATTATGTTTGAATGTCGTATGATGTCAAGTGAGTCAAGGTTGACTGGAGACTTGACTAGGTGAAGTCCAGGTGGATCGGGGAGATCGCACGCTGGCATGGAAAAAGACCTAGTGGGACTAGGCACACCTAGTGGGACTAGGTGAAGTCCAGGTGGATCGGGGAGATCGCATGCTGGCATGGGAAAAGACCTAGTGGGACTAGGCACACCTAGTGGGACTAGGTGAAGTCCAGGTGGATCGGGGAGATCGCACGTTGGCAATGGGAAAAGACCTAGTGGGACTAGGTGAAGTCCAGGTGGATCGGGGAGATCGCACGCTGGCATGGGAAAAGACCTAGTGGGACTAGGTGAAGTCCAGGTGGATCGGGTAGATCGTATGCTGGCAAGGTGGAAGTCTGCCGAGAGACTAGACCTAACTCGAGGGTTAGGCAAACCTGGTTGGGAATCAGGCTATGTCCTAGTTGAGAGCTAGGATGGAGAAATCCAAGTTGGTCAAAGGGGTTGACCGAGAAATCGAGGTTGGTCAAAGGGGTGGACCGAGAAATCGAGGTTGGTCTAAGGGGTTGACCGTGAACACAAGTTAGGTTGGTCTCAATCGATTGGGTGATCGATTGGGTTGTTGTCTCGCGAGAACAAGAAGGATCTTAATCAATTGGGTAATTGATTAAGAAGAACCGTAATCAATTAGGTAATTGATTAAGGAGAGAGTGAATCGATTGGCTAATCGATTGAGTGAATCGATTGGCTAATCGATTAGGGCAGTTTGCGCGAGAGAACAGAAGGGTCTGGAATCGATTGGGCAATCGATTCAGGATACCCGTAATCGATTGGCTAATCGATTACGGTTCGAAAACTAGCCATTGAACGGCTGAATCCTACGTGGTAATCGATTGGGTAATCGATTCAGAAACCCTAGGTGTCGGGTATAAGGGGTTTCGCGTAGGTTTTGAGTCACAACTCTTCTCCTCTTCTTCTCCTTCATCAGGGCCATTTCAAGGGAAGTCTTGGAGGATATTGCTGCTGCATTTCCAAGATTCTAGAGGCCATCACAAGCTTGAAGAAAGCAAGAAAAGCAAGAGGACTCATTTATGTAAATCTTGTAAGATTCAATTTGTATTTTGCTTTGTGATCTTGTTGTTTCTTCTTGAAAGCTTGTAAGAGGTTTCTCCACCTCAAGAAGGAGATCTTTCATAGTGTATGAGAGAGTGAGGAGAGTGATCCTTGGATTAGTCACCCGACCGGGGTGGATACCAAGTAAATCCTTTGTGTTAGCGTTTGCTCGAATCTTCCGCCGCGACAAATCATCAAGAAGCAAATCGGAGCTAATCACCCCCCCTCTAGCTCGTCTACTGGTCCCAACACTGCACACTCACATACACATATTAGATTACATGGGAAAACCTAACTTAAACCCTTTGCCCAAACATCAAAACACATGGTCACTCCGGACCACATATTGCCTTAACACATTAAACACCACTAGGATTGTTGGTATTAGAGATATCCTACCTAGTAGTGTAGTTGCAAATTTGTTAGTTTCTGATACTTATTGTTTATATCGTTGCATCATTGTTATTCGGTAGTTTGTGCATTTTGGTATCATGCATCATACCTGCACCGTTGCATACTGACGATTGTTGGGCTTCCATATGGTTAAGTCGTCGTCAGTCATCTAGTTGCTTTGTCACTCAACCACTTGTTGTGGCAGTTGCTAGAGTGCGAGCAACCGTCTTGTTATGCCACACTCGACCACTCATATATAGTGGATGTTGGAGTTGTTGGCAAATAGTTGACACTCTCACTGTTGTTTCCGAGGTATATCAGAGATGTTGGTAGCTCCCCCTTTATTCTCAGGGTTTTTGGAGTGGTTGGTGTTGGTGCAAAGTGCATCAGTTATGAATAGGTAACCTCTAGTGTTTTGATGTTTGACAATATACTAAGGTCTAGTCAAAATGATCAAGGGTTAAGCCAAACAGGATCTGATGTTTGGTAGGATAATCCTAGGTTTGATTAGTTTGACAAAGGGTTAGCTAAACATGACCTGATGTTTGGCAATAACAATATACCATGGTTTAGTCAAAATGATCAAGGGTTAAGCCAAACAGGAATTGATGTTTGGTAGGGTAAACCCAAGTTTGATCAGTTTGACAAAGGGTTAGCCAAAAAGGATCTGATGTTTGGCAGAGTAAATAAAACCCAGGGTTGGTCAGTTGACCAAGGGATTAAACCAAACTCGGCTTGAGGTTTGGGATTATACTTACCTAAAGGTTGGAAGAAGTCTAGTCAGGATTAAGATGACTAGCAAAGAAATCCTAATGAGTGAAGCTAGGTGGAAGAAATCCTGGTGAGTGAAACTGGGTCCTAGTGAGTGAAGCTAGGTGAAAGAAATCCTAGTGAGTGAAGCTAGGTGGAAGAAATCCTAGTGAGTGAAGCTGGATCCTAGTGAGTGAAGCTAGGTTGAAGAAATCCTAGTGAGTGAAGCTGGGTTCTAGTGAGTGAAGCTAGGTGGACGAAGTCCTAGTTAGTGAAGCTGGGCAAGAAGTCTTGGTCCTGGGGACTGAGCACGAATTCCAGGCCGGGGATCGAGCAACGGAGTCTTTGCCATGCGAGGACTATGGATAGAAGTAGAGACAGGTCGAGGTCAAACATCTTGAGATCCGGGTTTTCGGAGGCCGACCAAAAGTCCAACCAGAAGTCCCAGTTGGCAAAAGACTTAGTCGAGTGAGGATCGCGGACAAATGTAAAGACGGGTCTAGGTCGGACATCTCGAGATCCGAGTTCTCGGAGGCTAAGCCAAAGTCCAACCGGAGGTCCCGGTTGGAAAAGGGTAACTTCTCCAAGGTGGAGTAGGTGATAACACGCTCCCCGAGAAAGGGAACAGTAGGCGTTGGTTCGACCAAGGGTTTCAGTTGAAATCCAAAGTCAAAACCAATCAATTAAAGCTAAAGATTATTTGTCTTGTTGTATGTTTTGTTATCTTTCAGGTACCTAGAGTTCGAGGCAAGATAGGAGAGCAAACGTAGGAAAAACATGGACATGGAAAAAGCTTCCTAGGTGCCTAATTCATATCAGGCACCCAATATGGCCAAGCGCTTGATTAACCAAGCGCCTAAGAGGTGTTGGTGCTTGGATGGCTAGAGAGGGGGGGTGAATGTAGCCAGACACAGACTTTTGAAACTCTTTTAAAACTTCTCAAGTTTTTCTGCACTTAGGGTTAGCGGCAGCGGAAACACAGAAAAACAAAGACAAGAATACAAACAGAAATAACAATACAAGATCGCTAACAAGGAGGATTTACAAGGTTCGGGGATAACTTGCCCATACTCCTTGGCGTGCCTGTGAGGTGGGCGATCCCTTGATCGTCGGCAGATCAAGCCCCAGGAAATCCAGATAAAATAACACCTCCTTCTCGGTAGAGAAACCTCTCCACAGCAGTCTCAATAAATTGATGAAGCATAAAGCACAGAGACACACAAAAACTTACAGAGCACAAGCGCGAAGAGAAACGTTTACAGGCACAAACAACAACCCAGCATAACCTCGGTAAGAGCCTTCACTCAGCTCTTCCTTGTTTGCTTGCTGATCGCCTTGCCACATATCCTTCCAAATGCTCAAGTCTCTCAAGATTCAAAGTATCAGAGTGTATGCAAGAGCTTTTTTTGAGATTCAGAGTGATTACCAAAGAGATGAAGTGTTTCTTCTCTTCTTCGCCAGCCAACACTTAACCTGCTGCCCATCGCCAGGTCACCAGACGCTCCTCTGCAGCTCACCAGCTGCTCATCTGCAATAGCCCCAGCTACCACTAAGCTCTCCTGGACTCTCTAAATCCTCTCCAGTCGAGCCCCAGGTCAGCTCCTTAGCCGTTGCCAGCTTGCGCCAGAAGACGTTGTAACCTACGAAAGGAAAACTGCCAAACCTGATGTAGCAAAAGAACCCAGTTGACCCTCCTTGAGTAATCCTGAGTTACCTACACACTTAGCAGTTGTTTAGCATAGCAAATCAATAGGGAATCAAATATCAGAAGATCAGAGCAGATATTAGTAGTGTTCAGAAGAAAATCAGAATGCGATCAGAAGTCTGACAGTGTATTTGAATTAAAGTTTTCAGCTACTGATCGGTCACCAGACCGATCAGAGAGGACCTAGATCGATCAGGTCACTTCCTGATCGATCCAGAGTCTCCCTGATTGGTCACACTGATCGATCAGGGATGTGGATCGGTCACAGTGATCGATCCACCACATTGCTGGAGAAAACGCCAGCTTCGGGGTAAATCCTGGCATGGTCGGTCACCTGACCGATTAGGGTGTTCCCTGATCGGTCACGGTGACCGATCATGTTACTCTGGGACCGATCAGGACCCAGCCTGATCAGTCCAGAGTGCCTTTGATCAGTCGTGGAGACCGATCAAGGGTTTCTCAGTAAACTTACTTCCCTTCTCTGATCGTTCACAAGACCGATCAGAGACCAAGCCAAAACCTTCTGTCCTCTCCCTGATCGTTCACCAGAACGATTAGGAGCCGCACAGAAGGATTTTTTCTCTCTCTGATCGTTCACCAGAACGATCAGACTGCGCTGGATCAGTCACCAGATCGATCCACAATAGGGAGTTTGTGCCAACTCCCTGATCGGTCCATAGACCGATCCAGCTTCGACCAATTCAACCCCAAGTCAAGAGAACGGGCTCCCTAGCCTTCTCTGGCTCATTTTGGTCCCCCGGACCAAAACTCCTTGCCCAACTTCACTCACCGGGACTTCATTCAACCCAGCTTCACTCGCTACGACCTGGCTTCACTCACCAGGGTTTCGGTCACCTAGCTTCACTCGCTAGGGTTTCAGTCACCCGGCTTCACTCACCGGGATTTCCATCACCTGGCTTCACTCACCAGGACCCAGCTTCACTCACCGGGATTTCCATCACCTGGCTTCACTCACCAGGACCCGGCTTCACTCACCGAGATTTCCATCACTCGGCTTCACTCACCAGGACCCGGCTTCACTCATCGGGAGTTGTGCTCAGTCCCCGACCAGGACTTAAACCAGACTCATCTCATTAACCTAAACTAAAATCGGTGTCAACACTAAAACAACAATCAGGGTTAAACTGCATCAACAAGAGGTTCCCAGGCGCCTGGGAAGGGATGCTTATCCCCGCGCCGATTTAGCTGCTACGGATTAGTTTTTGACCACATGTTAGGCGCCCCGGAAGCTTATCATGCACTCCAGAGCATAGTATAAAAAAGGGTTCGACCCCTCAGTTCAAGACATTAAGTTTTTCATCCACTCAGTGATTCTATGCAAAGCAATAGCACTCAGATGAAGCTCTGTGACCAAGGAGCCTCCAGGAGGAAGTGTGCAACACTTCAAAGTTCCAGAGTGGTCGAGATTGTCGGCTTGTTTGGTTTGCGTGTAGTTTCAAGTTGTAATTAAGTTTATTTATTTATGCTTGTTAAATTACACTGTAAGACGGGTATTCTCCGCCTCTAGAATTCCAGAAAGGAGACTAATAGTGGACTCACGCCGAGCACATAGGCCTTGGACGTACTGACTCTGGGGGGTTGGGAACCATGTAAATAAATCTTGCGTATTTACTGTCTGTTATTTATTTTCTTTATGTATTATTCGACTGCGTACTAACATTCTGATAGAAAGACGATCGAATGGATGATGAAGTTCCGCAAATAAGAGATAATAGATGAATCAGAGATTTTTGAATTAATGGAAATGATGCAACTAGACCCAAAATTAATTGCAAATTTAATAACCTAAGTTAATTCTTAACAATTTAAACTTTAATTAATTCTTAACAATTTAAACTTTAATTAATTCTCAACAATTTAAACCTTAATTAATTCTTAACAACTTAAACTTTAATTAATTCTTAACAACTTAAACTTTTATTAATTCTTAACCATTTAAATTTTAATAAATTCTTAATAGATTAAACTTTAATAATTCTTTAACAACTTAAAATCTTAATTAACTCTTCTTAATTAATCAACAATTCAACTTTAATAACAAATTCAATTCTTAATTCAACAAAATCCACGAACTAAATTCCAATTACCTTCAAATATGAAATTAAATAAAATCCAACCCAACTGAAACATTTAACTTAATAATAATAAATATGCCAAAATGGTTTGACATATTCACGGGTTCACATATTCTATATCAAATTGAGAATTTGATACTTTATTAGAAACCAAATTAAAACTATTTGACTTGATTGATTCATGTATAACTGTCATGCTCATGCATCAATTTACTTTTGTTTCATATACATTTGACATGTCATTCATGTTTACTTTTCTGCTTAGAATGGCTAGATAGGAAAAATATTGATTGATTCTTGACTAACATAGTACCAGGGTGGGGCGAGATGATAGTATGTTAGGGAAGCTTGGTCTAGGAAGTTAGGAAGGGTAAGGAGCACCCGACCTGGTCGACTTAGCTAAATGGAACTAGCCGAAGCTACCTCGCCACATCCTAGACTAATTAGACCAAAGTTTTCAAAAGAGTAAATTGAAAGTATCATTTCGTTAAAAGACTTTGTCTAGGAAAAGGTTGATGATCCAATAAGGCTACGGCCAAAGAAGACCCTTGTACCTCGCCAAGACCTAGAAGCCAATTATAGAAAGTTGTTCTCAATTTACTAATTGTTAAACTTGAATCTAACTCAAGGTCAAGCAATCTATAAAATTAAAATTGAGAAAAATTAGTCAAGCATCTCACAACACCCATAAGGCAACCATGTTTGATTGTACTGTGACATTTAAAATGGGTGAGATGATAATGTCTAATCAATTAATAAATGTCTTTGAAAATATTTTCAAAATCTTTAGAATATTTTATTAAAAACCTATTTACAAAATAATATTTAAATATAATAATATTTTAATAAATTTCATGCTTGATTGGGTGCTTACTTATAAATTCATATTTCAAAAAATTATATATCTTTTTGAAAGTTATTTGACCAACACTTAGATACAAACCTTCTAGGTCAACACTAAAGTCCCTTAAGATACTTAGGTAGATTTTTTTTGTAGTTAACAAGGGTAGCCAGAAGGTGTCAGGTTCAGGGGGAGATTTATTTCTTTAATTTTGTTGAAAATCATTTTTTTATCTTTGAAAATTTATCACTTTCAAAATAGTTGTTGCTAAAAAATTATTATGTCATTTAAAATGCTTTTCAAAAAGTTATTATGCTTTTCAAATATTTTTTTAAATAAATACTTCTACAAATATTATCATATTCTTTAAAAACTATTTTTTTATATGTGCTAATTGCTCTTTTTGATTTGGATAAACTCTAAAGACACATAGGAAGTTTTCTTTATGATCTACAAGAATTTCTAATATTGTATCAAGTTTAGGTGGAGTCCTAATCAAAAGGAATTAATGTATTTCTATTTCTGATAATTTCAAAATATCTCTTAAAATTTTTGTTGTAATTCTTCTCATTTGAATCAAACCCTAAGCCTCAGAGAAAGATTAACTTGTAGTCAACAAGCTTCCTAGGTCTGTGTCAGGTTTAGGGGGAGGTTCAAATTAAATGAACCATTAAGTTTCAAACATATTATATTTTCAAAAACACTATCTTTTGAAAAACACATTAGTTTTGAAAATACAATCTTGAAATCGTTTGTCTTTTGAATATTTTTGAAAATCATTAAAACTTTATCTTGAGTTTGGAAAAATCTTGAAGACACATAGAAAAGTTTTCCTTATAGTTAACAACATTTCCTAAGATTGTGTCAGATTGGGGAGGAATCCAATTCAAATAATCTATTATTTTTCAAAAATCAAAATACTTTTAAAATACTTTATTTTGATTGAAACTCTCTAAGACACATAGGAAATTTTTTTGTAGTCAACAAGATTCCTAGGACTGTGTTAGATTTAGAAAAATTCAGATCAATAAAGTAATTATCCTTTTAAATTTTAATCAAGTACTTAGCATCTCTTAAAATATTTTCTAATAAGGTACTTGAATTTGTTAATAAAAAAAAGGATGTTTGAAAATTATATTTTCTTATAGAAACTTAAATATTTTCAAAAATCGTATTGTTGGTGCAAATCTTTAACTTAAAATCTTTGTTATTATTCTTTATTTTCTTTTTGATGTGTGTCAAAGGGGAGAGAGTACTTAAGTTAGATTTTTTTTTATTTCTCCCAAGTTTTAAACCTAGAACCCCTAGACCTAACCTAACTTAAGATTATTGTCAAACATCAAAAAGGGGGAGATTATTGGTGCAAAGTGCATCAGTTATGAACAGTCAACCTCCAGTGTTTCGATGTTTGTCAATATACTAAGATTTAGTCAAAATGATCAAGGGTTAAGCCAAACAGGATCTGATGTTTGGTAGGGTAAACCCAGGTTTGATCAGTTTGATAAAGGGTTAGCCAAACAGGACCTGATATTTAGTAGTAACAATATACCATACTTTTGTCAAAATCATCAAGGGTTAAGCCAAATAGGAACTGATGTTTGGTAGGGTAAACCCAAGTTTGATCAGTTTGATAAAGGGTTAGCCAAACATGATCTGAAGTTTGGAAAAGTAAATAGAACCCAGGGTTAGTCAGTTGACCAAGGGATTAAACCAAACTGGACTTGAGGTTTGGGATTATACTTACCTGAAGGTTGGAAGAAGTCTAGTCAAGATTAAGATGACTAACAAAGAATCTTAGTGAGTGAAGCTAGGTGGAAGAAATCCTGGTGAGTGAAGCTGGGTCCTAGTGAGTGAAGCTAGGTGAAAGAAATCCTAGTAAGTAAAGCTAGGTGAAAGAAATCCTAGTGAGTGAAGTTGGGTCCTAGTGAGTGAAGCTGGGTCCTAGTGAGTGAAGTTATGTGGATGAAGCCCTGGTGAGTGAAGCTGGGCAAGAAGTCTTAGTTCGGGGGACTGAGCATGAAGTCCTGGTCGGGGATCGGGCAAAGGAGTCTTTGACAAGTGAGGACTACGAACAGAAGTAGAGACGGGTCGAGGTCGGACGTCTCGAGATCCAGGTTCTCGGAGGCCGAGCAAAAGTCCAACCGGAGGTCCCGGTTGGAAAAAGACGTAGCCGAGCGAGGATCACGGACAAAAGTAGAGATGGGTCGAGGTCGGACATCTCGAGATCCGTGTTCTCGGAGGCTAAGCCGAAGTCTAACCAAAAGTCCCGGTTGGCAAAGGATAACTTCTCCAGGGTGGAGTAGGTGAGGACGTGTTCCCTGGGAAAGGGAATAGTAGACATCAGTTCGACCTAGGGTTTCGATTGAAATCCAAAGTCAGAACCAATCAATTAAGGCGAATGATTATTTGTCTTGTTGTATGTTTTGTTTCTTGCAGGTACCTGGAGTTGAAGGCAAGATAGGAGAGCAAACACATGAAAAACATGGACCTGGGAAAAGCTTCCTGGGTGCTTGATTCATATCAGCCGCTTAGTATGGTCAGGTGCCTGAGAGCTTCCCAGGTGCTTGGGAAGGGATGTTTATCCCTACACCGATTTAGCTGCTATGGATGAGTTTTTAACCACATGTTAGGTGCCCCGGAAGCTTATCAGGCGCCCTAGAGCATAGTATAAAAAGGGGTTTGACCCCTCACTTCAAAACATCAAGTTTTTCATCTGCTCAGTGATTCTGTGCAAAGCAAAAGCGCTCAGACGAAGCTGTGCAACCAAGGAGGCTCCAGGAGGAAGTGCACGACGCTTCGGAGTTCCAGAGTGGTCGAGATTGTCGACTTGTTTGGTTTGTGTGTAGTTTCAAGTTGTACTTAAGTTTATTTATTTGTGCTTATTAAATTACACTGTAAGACGGGTATTCTCCGCCTCCAGAAATTCCAGAAAGGAGACCAATAGTGGGCTCACGCCGAGTACATAAGCCTTGGACGTATTGACCCTAGGGCATTGGGAACCAAGTAAATAAATCCCACGTGTCTATTGTCTATTGTTTATTTTCTTTATTTATTATTCCATTGCATACTAACATTCTGATAGAAAGACGATCGAGTGGATGACGAAGTTCCGCAAATAAGTTTGAGTCGATATTCACCCCCTCCCCCTCAACCGACACTGATCCCACAGTTGCCCTAAATTAAGGGTGGAGTTGGCATTATCTGAATTTGGAGGGCCTTTTTGTAAAAATCCAAAATCATTATAAACCCTAATATTTCCTCTCGAAATCAGATTTTCCCCTCTCCTTGTCGTTTTCTTTTCCCCCCGATGCACAACAATTTCTCGAGTGAGCGATGACGACCGCCGTCGCCGCACCTCACCTTCTTCTTCTTCATCATCTTCTTCTTCTTCGTCGTCTTCATCGGCGCACACGAATGAGACGACGAGCGCCCAGTTCCCCTAATCGTGTCGCTACCCTCACGCGAGCCAGTCGACGCCGCCGACCCATTCTCTGCCCGACTCTTGCCGTGTGCCGGCGATTAGTGTTGCCTAACTCCGGTGGCATCTCCTCTTCGCGAATCGCAAGCCTTGACCGATGTTGCCCTCTTTGTGCGAAGGAAACTGCCGACGCCCTCATCCTTCCATCAATGCAAACCCTAAGTGTGATCCTCTTCTTCCTCGCGTGTCACCACAACTTCCACGAGAACTGAGGTCGGCCTATCTCAGGTAAGGAATAGTTTGAATGGTGTTTCAATTTAGAAGCTAATTGCTATGAATTTGTGTAGCTGTGATTTGATCTCATTTCCTCTTGCCATGAGTTCTAATTGTTGGATTCTGACCCCTAATTTGACTTCTTAGGGTTTGGTTTAGAGGTTGGCATTCGTGAGTTATTATAGATCTTTAGGGAAGTTGAAGTTGAATTTGGTTCCTCTGTTTTTGATGTTGTCGTGAGTTCTTGATTAGGATTTTCTCTGTAGGGTTTTGATTTAGGATTGGATTGACTCATTTTCTTTTGTTACGAGTATTTGTGTTAGGGTTCTAGTTGGGTTCAAGTTTGTGCTTCATAATGAGTGGGGTGTTAATCTTTGAATGTTGTCGTTAGCTTCCTATTTGGGTGTCTTGTGTTTTATGTGTTTTTCCATCCAAATTGTGAGTTGGATTTTGACATCCTTTGATTTGGTTGCTACCCTCCTCTACTGTCGTAGGCTTGCATTTCTTTGCATGTTGTTAGAACAGTAAAGTGGGTTATGTGTTGTGTTGGGTTGTGGCTGCGTTAGTTGAATTTAGCGAGGTTAATTGGTGTAATTTTAATCTGATCATGTAGTAAAGGCTTTAAGTTTGAATGGGTGGTAGTTTCTTGGGTTAATTCGGGAATTAACCCAATAACCTGATGGTCATAATTATGCAAGAAGGAACTTCCTGCTATTGATGATTTGAATGTATATTGTAATTAGAATGTATCCTAATCGTGTTTAGCATTTTATTTAGTTAATTTATTTTGGTTAGTTTATTTAAATGTATAAGTAGTTTAATTCTAATCTTGGTACAGGACCCTGATTGGATACAAGGTCTTGGGTAAAATTGCTAAAATTGCTCTAATTTTATACTAACCAAAACTAGGTCTTCTTATAGAAATCTTAGTAAAATTGCTCTAATTTCAAAAATAGAACCTAAGACTATAGAAGAACTTCTACCTGACCCAGATTGGATCATAGCAATGTAAGAAGAACTAGCCCAATTTGAGAGAACCCAAGCCTGGGACTTAGTACCTAAACCTAAGGGTAAGTCAGTTATAGACACCAAATGGGTATTTAGAAACAAACTAAATGACCAAGGGGAGATTGTGAGAAACAAGGCCCGCTTAGTAGCTAAAAGGTTTAGTCAAGTTGAAGGGTTAGATTATGATGAAACCTATGCCCCCGTAGCCAGACTTGAATCAATTAGGATATTATTAGCTTTTGCAGCCCATAGAGAGTTTAAACTATACCAAATGGATGTCAAGTTTGCTTTTCTTAATGGGTTCATAAAAGAAAAAGTATACGTAGGGCAGCCCCCAGGATTTGAGGACTGAGACAAACCTGAATATGTGTTCAAACTTAGGAAGACTCTTTATGGGTTGAAACAAGCACCTAAGAGCCTGGTATGAAAGACTATCAACTTATTTGATTTCTAAGGAATTTAACCAAGGCCAAATGGACTCAATATTATTTATTAAAACCTTAGAAAAAGGCATATTTATAGCTCAAATATACGTAGATGATATAATATTTAGGTCAACAAATTTCAACTTCTTAAAAGAATTTGTCAAAATTATGGAGAGTGAGTTTGAAATGAGTTTGGTAGGTGAGCTAAACTTTTTCTTAAGTCTCCAAATAAAACAAACTAGGGATGGTAACTATGTTCATCAATCCAAATATATAAAAGAGTTAATTAAGAAATTCAAAATGGAAAACTCTAAAAGCTTAAGTACTCTCATGGCCATAAATGTCAAAATAGATAATGACCCTGAAAGTAAACCAATTGACCTAAAGCTATACAGAAGTATGATTGGTAATTTATTGTACTTAACTGCTAGTAGACCTGACATTTTGTCCGTTGTAGGAATGTGCGCTAGATACCAAACCTGTGATAAGGAATCTCACCTAGCAGCACTAAAAAGAATCCTAAGGTACATTAAGGATACCCTAAATGTAGGTATTTGGTATCCTAGGACTTCCAATTTTGAATTATCAGGATACTCTGACTTTGACTATGCCGGTTGCAAACTAGATAGAAAGAGTACAAGTGGAAGTTGTCAATTATTAGGACACAGTCTAGTCAGTTGGTGCAGTAGAAAGCAACACTACGTAGCCTTATCCACAACTGAAGCAGAATGTGTTGCCCTAGGAGAGTGTGTAACACAACTTTTATGGATGATGCACACTCTTAAGGATTTTGAGCTAGACTATGCTCAAACCAAAGTGTTCATTGACAACATAAGCTCAATAAATCTTACGAAAAGCCCAATTCTTCACTCCCGAACAAAACACATTGAAGTAAAACATCATTGTGTTAGGGATCAGGTAACCAGGGGCGAAATCGTACTTATGCATGTGGACTCGAAATCTAATTTAGCTGACATCTTTACTAAACCCTTACCTGAGTTGAGTTTAGCTTACTAAGAAGGCAGTTTGGGTTGTGCTTAGTAGACTAGGGTTGTTTTAATTTTTTTTTTCAAAAATCTTTTATATTTTCAATTTTTTTTTCATATTTCTTTGAAAAATCTTTTTCTTAAGTCTTGAAATTTAAAATTATTTTTCGACATAGATGTTTCAAAAATTACTCCTTTAAAACTAGGGTTTTCTACGCAAATGGACTTAGCCTAGGCTTTAACCCTAGAATTACATGAACTTATAGATCTAGAAGCCAGCATCTCACAAGCACCTTAGGACACTTTGATTGATAACCTAGACTGGGTTGAGATGCTTAGGTCTATACCTTGACTTAAGATGCTTTAAGTTAGTGCATCTAGAGTAGTTGGGCCGATAAATACATTTGAACAGCAATCAAGTTAAGTGTTCAAGCATAGAAAATCTAACTTGATCAGATCACTTAACTTGACTAACCCTAGTGAAAGCTGCTGTTGTATAACAGTTAGTAAGTAGCTAACTGGGTTAGATAGGATCCGAACAAAGTTAGTTTAATTGGTTTGATTTTTATGGCTTGGGCTCACTAGAATTGGTTCAATACGTATTTAAAATTGTTTTAAATGGCTCTGATTCGAAATTGATTTGCAATTGCTTTTCTATCAATTTTTTTTATATATGACAAAGGAGGAGAGAGAAAGGAAAAAGAGTAAAATTTTTATTTTTTTCAAAAAGTAAAGCTGAATTTTGAAGTGCATTAACTTAAATTTTTAAGTGCATTAAAGTTTCAAGTATAGATTTTTTTTCAAAAATCTTTAGTGCACAAAATTTTTCTGAGCAAAATTTTTCTAAGCAAAATATTTTTCTAAGTGCACAAATTTTTCTAAATGCACAAATTTTTCTAAATGCACAAATTTTTCTAAGTTAAATTTTCTAAGTATACAAAACTTTTCTAAGCAAATTTTCTAAGTGTACAAAATTTTTCTAAATGCACAAATTTTCTAAGTTAAATTTTCTAAGTGTACAAAATTTTCTAAGTGCACAAAATTTTCTAAGTGCACAATTTTTTTTCTAAATGCACAAATTTGTTTAAGTAATTTTTCTAAGTGTAATATTTTACTAAGTGACTTTTAAGAGTAAAATGTTTCTAAATTTTTCTAAGTGGAAATTTTTCTAAGTATAAAATTTTTTTCTAAGCACAAATGTTTTTGCAAAAAGATTTTTCAAGTGCACAATAATTTTTTTTAGTCAAAAATCTTTGTAAGTGTGCAAATGCTTTGTTTTGTTTTGCAAAACACTTGGTCAAAATTTAATCACTTAGTCTATTTGAAAAACTGCATATCATTGAAAGCTTCAGGGGGAGAATTTCTATTTCAGGGGGAGCTTAGTAAATGGTTTTTCAAAAAGTGGTTTTCTTAGAATAAACATGTTCTCTTTATATACATCTGCTTTATATGTTTTAAACTTAACTTTTTGAACCTGATTGCCATAAATTAAAAAGGGGGAGATTGTTGGTGTTGGAAGCACCAAGATCGAACATGTGTTTTGATAATGACAAAGGGTTCATAAGTTAAGGTGTTATTGTGATCTAATGAACTTGTTAAAGTGCGCAGGAAAAGTCCTAGGTAAACTAGGCACGAAGTCCTGATTCAAAGAATTGGGCAATAAGTCCTGGCCGAGGGTTGGGCACCTAAGTCCTGACATCGGGTTGGGCAATATGTCCTGGTCGTGGACTGGGCACGAAGTCCTAATTCGAGAAATTGGGCAATAAGTCCTGGTCAAGGGCTGGGCACCGAAGACCTGACCTGGGGTTGGGCAATAAGTCCTGGTCGCGGATTAGGCATGAAGACCTGATCCGGAGGATTAGGCAAAAGTCTAACCGGAGGAGCCGATTGGCAAAAAGGTAAACTCTTCTGAGAAGAGTAGGCGAGGACGCGCTCCCCATAGGAGGGAACATTAAGCGTCGGTTCGACCTAAGGTTCCATTTTGGAAGCCCAAAGTCATAACCAAAACAGCTCAGGCTATTAACTAGACTTAACATATATATTATTTGTGTTTTGGAACTAACCCTGGTTGCAAGAACAAGGGATGGAGTTCACTGCTTCCTAGGCGCCTAAATGGAGTTAGGCGCTTGCATGATCAGGTGCCTGTATGGTGACAGGCGCCCCAGATGAAGGGTGCTCCAAGCAGTCTCGAAGCAAAGCCTCCACGTTAGCAAATGAGGCGTCTGTGTTGATACAGGCACCACAGTCAACTCAGGCACCCCAGTTGAAGGAATAAGCGCTCGCCAAGTCTGCGGATGAGGATTCACGCAGATAGGGTCACGTGTCAGGCGCCCCCTTCAACACAGGCGCCCAAGAATGCTGTATAAATAGGGGTTCACCCCATTACTTCCAGAAACAACTGTTTTCAACGAATTCATTCAAGTGCCCTGCTCTAAACGCTCCATGCTCAAGTCTCAAGCGCCAACGACGACTCGCGGCTCCGATCTTCGAATCTTCTCCGGTTGTCGGTATAATTTTTAATTAATTACTATATTCAAATTATGTATTCGAACTTCAACTTTGTAATACTTTTGCGAAATATAGAATTGCCCAACATAAACGGTCAAGGACCGTGGTTCTTGGAGTAGAAGTCGATCTAGACTCCGAACCAAGTAAAAGAAAACCGAGTTAGCATTGTCTTGCAATATTCCGCTACGTATTACTCTTATTTTTCCGAAAAAGATTGAATCGATATTCACCCCCCCCCCCCTCTATCAACTCTAAACAATCCCACCACTCTAAGTTCCTTTACCTGAGTTTTCAAGGAGGATTCTGAACTGGTTTAGTTAAGGAGCTTGAGTTGGCTTCCTCTTTCAGGGTTTTAACTTCCTGTCGGAGGGATTGAACCCGAACGTTGTCTTTGGCCAACTTACGAGACAAATACGAAATCAGATCATAAAGTTGTGATTCGGGATAGCCTCTTACCATTATTTGTTCATCTTCTAAAATTGATAGGTTTCCGGTTTTGATGCTTTCTTCCGATTTCGATTCTGATTCGGTGTCGAGATTGTCCGAGATTGTCAGCGCGAGGAGGTTGGAGTGTGGACCTTCTTCTTCGTCCTCTAAAGATGACTCGTCCCACGTACCTTAGAGAGCCTTCATCCTTCGAGTCTTCTTGTTCTCCTTTAAGTTGGGACACTCTGATTTGTAGTGACCCTTCTTGTCGTACCCATAACAGGTTACCTCGCTCTTCGCCTTCTGACTGGTAGTAGGTTCGACTGGATCATCTTTTTGTTGAACCGCCTTCTTCTTCCTTCTTTGGCCCTTGATCATCTTGTAGTAATTCTGGCCCATCCAGACCAACTCCAGATGATCAATTCCATCTTCATCAGATTCCGAGTCAGAATCAAACTCGGGTATCAGTTGCAGCTTCTTTTTCTTCTGCTTTCGAGGGACTTTACCTGCAAACAATGTTATACCTTTCTCAACCTATGCAGCGTTAGTCTGTTCATCCAGCTCTAATTCAGAAAATAACTCATCAATCTTAATGTCAGATAAGTTCCATGAAACCTTGTATGCATCTACCATTGATGCCCACAAAGTGTTTCTTGGGAACGAGTTTAAAGTGTACCTTAATAGGTCACGATTTTCTACCTTGTGACCTATTGTGTGTAGACCATTCATTAATTCTTAGATCCTTGCATGGAGTTGTGCAGCTGTCTCGCCATCTTGCATTGTGATAGTGTATAGATTGTTGAGAAGAAGATCATGCTTGCTGATCCTTATACCTGATGTCTCTTCGTGTAGCTCGATCAGTTTATTCCATAGTTCCTTCGCGCTGCTAAAGGGGCCGACGTGGTTGAGTGCTACTTTTGTCAAGCCACACTGGAGGGTCTGTGTAGATTTAGCGACTGCTTCAACTTTTTTTCTTGAGTGGAGCATCCCACTCTGAAAATCCCTGAATTTCACCTTGTGATTTCATAGGGACTTCCAGTCCAGACTGGATTATGATCCATATATCTACCTGAGTTTTCAGGTGGACCTCCATTTTGCTCTTCCAGTAGGAGAAGTCTGTTGGATCTTGGATGGCTAGAGAGGTGGGTGTGAATTGTCAGCCACTAAAACTTTGGCTTTCAATCTTTCTGCACTCAGGTTAGCAGCGGAAAAACAAAACAGAAAGGAATACAAACAGAAACAAACCAGACGCTAACAAAGAGATTTACAAGGTTCGGAGATAACTTGCCCCTACTCCTTGGCGTGCCCGTGAGGTGGGTGATCCCTTGATCGTCGGCAGATCAAGCCCCGGAATGAATCCGGATAAGAAATTCTCCTTCTCGGTGGAGTAACCTCTCCACAGACAGTCTCAGGAATAAATCAAAGTAAGCACAGAGACTTGAGAAGAAGCATACAGATGCAACCTTAAGCACAAGCATAAAAAGATCAACAACGAAGAAGAAATGCAGAGAACACAACTTCACCGCAACAACCCTTTGCTCTATTCACAGTTGTCTGTTGTGTCTTCTTCTCTGCTTCGCCAGCCTCTTCTTCTTAAGCTTCTCTCTGCACCCATACAGGCGTCACCCACTGACCTTCTCTGAGCTCTCAGTTCACTGAAGACCTCTTCAGCTGGAGCTTCAGGTCAGTCGTCACCCACTGACCCCATCTAAGCTCTCAGCCTTCCTCAACTGAAGCCTCAGGTCGTCAGGTGCCGTTGAAACCTGCAAGTATATATCTAACAAAAAGACACCATAGAAAGTCACCCTTGACCCTTCTCCTTGCTCCTCCATTTGACTCTGTATCATCTACACACTCACAGGTTTATCAGCGA
Source organism: Boesenbergia rotunda (assembly GCA_024364735.1). Classification (NCBI taxonomy): domain Eukaryota; kingdom Viridiplantae; phylum Streptophyta; class Magnoliopsida; order Zingiberales; family Zingiberaceae; genus Boesenbergia; species Boesenbergia rotunda. Next base: position 15,776 of record JAGFNQ010007743.1, on the reverse strand, counting down.
AGCAAATCAAAGCAAATCAGAATCGAATAAGAAGCAAATCAGAAGTCTAACAATCATTTGAATTAAAGTTCTGAGGTGTTGATCGGTCACCTGTACCGATCAGACACCCTCCTGACCGATCAGACTCCATTCTCATCGATCCACTGAAGTTCTGATCGGTCTCACTGACCGATCAGAGATCAGGGATCGGTCACTAGATCGATCACAGACGTTACTACAAGTTCAGGGGCTAGAGCAGTCAATTTCAGGCCTTGGCTGATCGGTCCAGCTGACCGATCAACCAGGTGGCTGATCGGTTCAAATGACCGATCAGCTAAAGTGGCTGATTGGCTGATCCTTGGCTGATCAATCCAACTGACCGGTCAGCCAGGTGGCTGATCGGTTCAGCTGACTGATCAACCAAAGTGGCTGATTGGCTGATCGGTTCAGCTGACCGATCAGCCAAGGTGGCTGATCGGTTCAGCTGACCGATCAACCAAGGGTTGATCGGTCAACCTGACCGATCAGCCACATGTTGGACCGATCATGCACATTCTGGACCGATCAACCACATGCTGATCGATCTCACTGATCGGTCCAGAGGCTAATCTGATTTTCTATGACCATTCTGATCGTTTTCTGATCCGTCACCAGACCGTTCAGAAAACCTTCTGTTCCCTCAGAAGCTCTCTGGATCGATCAGCAGATCGATCAATCATCAAGAGTGTTTGTGTCAACTCCCTGATCGAACTTCAGACCGATCTACAATCGAGAGAGTTCGTGCCAACTCCCTGATCGGACTTCGGACCGACCTACAATCAAGAGAGTTCGTGCCAACTCCCTAATCGGACTTCAGACCGATCCAGCTCTGATCATTTTGACCCTGGGTCCAGAGAATAAGCTCCCTTGCCTTCTCTAACTCGTACTCTTAATGCTCAGTCCCCCGGACCAAGACTTCATGCCCAGCTCACTCACCGGGACTTAGTTCAACCTAGCTTTACTCACTAGGACCCAGCTTCACTCACCAGGATTCACTTCACCTAGCTTCACTCACTAAAATTTCCTTCACCTAGCTTCCCTTGCTAGGACCCAGCTTCACTCACCAGGATTTTCTTCACCTAGCTTCACTCACTAGGATTTCCTTCACCTAGTTTCCCTTGCTAGGACCCGGCTTCACTCACCAGGATTTTCTTCACCTAGCTTCACTCACTAGGACCCGGCTTCACTCACCAGGATTTCCTTCACCTAGCTTCACTCACTAGGATTTCGGTGCCTAGTCCCCGACCAGGACTTCATGCCTAACTTCACTCATCAGGACTTGGCCCAGCTTCACTCACCCAACCAAACTTAAATCGGTGTCAACACCAAAATAACAATCAGGTCAGACTGCGACGACAATCTCCCCCTTTTTGTTGTTTGACAACCCGATTTAAGTTTAGGTATTAGAAGTCAAAGTTTTTTACCTCAAGGGAATCAGAGTCCTCCCCCTACAATAGTTAAGTTTGTTAACAAATCCTAAACTTAACTAACCATTCTCTCTCCCTTTGTCAAACACCGAAAAGGGTGTAGACTGGTTATTAAGTTTAAACAACTCCCCCTTAATCAAGGGTCTCTCTCCAAAACCAAAATAAAGACGAAGAATAATTTTTGAATTGCATATGAAAGGCATATACCATAAATGTATCATGGCAACAACGTATATGCATTATATGACAATAAGTAATGCAGCTGCATCAGACACATAGTCCTGATCGATCTCCTTGACCGATCAGGTTCGTTGATGTTCGATACAGAAATATTTCTGATTAGTCTATGGACCGATCAGATTTCAAAAAAAATTCTGAAACTCTGATACGCTCCAGATCAGACTGCATTAACAATTGATATGTTCCAGGAACAAGTTTGTTCCGTTAACCAAAACTTATTCCACAATAAGGGTGTAGACTACATTAACAATTGATATTTCAGAAAAATTTCTGAAACACGAGTCCCTTAACCAAAATAATCAAGCACAGCATATCAGGGAATAAATCTATATTTTCCACGTGATATATCAACTTGATCATCATATCATATGACATCTCCAATAATAATAACAATAATATAATTAGAGAGTAAAGCACATAAATACACAGTTAAAAATATGATTCAGAAAAACTGATAAACTCAAGTGTGATGAGCTAGAAGATGAGGATATATATATATATATATATATATATATATATATATATATATAGACACACACACACACACAAAGTCCTAGAACTTAAGTACTGATACCTTGATTTAGTTCGATAGAAAGAAAACACTAAGTCATAGAACTTAAGTATTGAATTTTGAAGCTCATGTTCTTTGTCTGTTGATGCCTTGTGAAATTTTTATAATGTTTTTTGAATCAGCACAAACTATGTGTTCATATGTTCTTAAACAAAATTAGCATACAATACATTAATGTTGTATAACACATACAGTAAAATCTTGGCATACTCGACTATGTTCACCTTCAAAAAGTATTAAAAAAAACTTAAGCCTGAGATTTATAATAAGATATTGCAAAAATAAGCTGTTATTTTAATATTGAAGTTATCCTTTAGATTTACAGTAAATTATAAATTGCAATAATAAAACTAATCATTCTAAGCAATTCATAGTAAGAACAAGCTATATGTCAAACTAAATCATCCATGTAATAGTTTGTCTTTCCAAACCTTGTTGATTCATTTTGAAACTAGTGTAGCCTTGTGCATGGATATACTGTCATATGTTGTATGAACAATTTTCCTACTGCCCAAGTGAAATTCTATAAATCACTGCATTTATGAGTATATCTTCAGTCTTGTGTTTGGAGCACCCACTATTAACAAACCATGTTGATAGATGTTCCCCCTCAACCAATGCTACACAACACGAAAGATAGATAATTTAGGTACCCAAATCTTGGGACCTAATTCTCCTACAATGCAAGTCTTAGGTACCCATGCTTTGGTCATTTTCTTCTTAAGTTCTTGAACCCTAGAAACATTTGATGATCTAAATTGGGTTCTAGACATCAATGACATAAAGCTAGGTTCCCTAGGTTGGTAACCTATATCGGCCTTGTTGTAGACCACTCTTTGGGAGTTGAGGATCATATCCAAGGTCTTAGAGCTATTTGAAAATTTTCCAACAAGATTCTTGAGTTTTTCAATTTCACTCTTTAGGGTCTTGTTCTCATCCTCAAGTACTTGAACATGCAAATCATCTATATCATTATCATTGGAGGTTCTTAATTGTTCTACTTCTAATCTTAATGATTTCACCTTGTCCTTAGATTTTTTTTAAGCAAGTTAGACAAGCAAGCTATAGTTCTATAACACTTATCTAGCTCGGGAGAGATTACCTCTTCATCATCCGAAGATGATGAAGCCACGGTTGAAGAGTTACTTGATTCGTCACCACTTTCTTCGTTTGAATCTTCTAGTGCCATGAGAGCCAAGTGACGGATGCTCTTCTCCTCCTCCTTTTCCTTCTTCTTTTCCTTCTTCTTCTTTCTTCTGTCCCCTGCTACAAGAGCAATACCCTTCTCCTTTAGGCCTTTGTTAGCAATCTCATGTAGCTCCATTTCACAGAAAAAGTCATCTAACTTTACAATGGTCAAGTCCTTGGATACCTGTAGACATCCACCATGGATGACCACAAGACATTCCTAGTAAAAAACTTAAGCACATACCTTACAAGGTCACGGTTCTCGACCTTCTCATCAATCGAGTGCAGACCATTTAGGACCTCTTTGAACCGACCATGAAGCTCACTTACAGTTTCATTTTCTTTCATGGTAAGGTTCTGGAGTTGATTGAGGAAGAGATCCCTCTTTGCTATTTGGGAGTCTCAAGTACCTTCATATAGCTCTATGAGCTTGTTCCATAGATCTTTGGCACTTGAGAAAGGACCAACCTTGATGAGTTGCCCCTTGGTCATCCCACACTGCAGGGTGACCACTGCCTTAGCATCAGCCTCCCCTTTTTTGGTTTGTTCGGCTGACCACCTTGATGACTTGAGTTCCTTGCCCTCAGCATCCTTTGGAGGAGTGAATATCTCCTTGACTGAAAACCACATTCCAATGTCGGTTTTCAGATAGTACTCCATCCTTGATCTCCAATACTGGAAGTCGGCTCCATCAAAGAAAGGTGGTCTGTTGGTGCTGAAGCCTTCTCTCAAAGTCATTCTCTTTGCTCTTCGGGTGTTAATCCATTTGAAAGAGCCCCAGGCTCTGATACCACTTGTTGGATCTGGGATGGCTAGAGAGGGGGGTTTGAATAGCCAGCCACCAAAACTCTAGCTTTCAATCTTTCTGCACTCAGGTTAGCAGCGGAAAAACAAAACAGAAAGAAATACAAACATAAACAAACCAGACGCTAATAAAGAGATTTACAAGGTTCGGGGATAACTTGCCCCTACTCCTTGGTGTGCCCGTGAGGTGAGCGATCTCTTGATCGTCGACAAATCAAGCCCCGAAATGAATCCGAATAAGAAATTCTCCTTCTCGGTGGAGTAACCTCTCCACAGACAGTCTCAGGAATATATCAAAGTAAGCACAGAGACTTGAGAAAAAGCTTACAGATGCAACCTTAAGCACAAGCATAAAAAGATCAACAACGAAGAAGAAATGCAGAGAACACAACTTCACCGCAACAACCCTTTACTCTATTCACAGTTGTCTGTTGTGTCTTCTTCTCTGCTTCGCCAGCCTCTTCTTCTTAAGCTTCTCTCTGCACCCATACAGGTGTCACCCACTGACCTCCTCTGAGCTCTCAATTCACTAAAGACCTCTTTAGCTGGAGCTTTAGGTCAGTCGTCACCCACTGACCCCATCTAATCTCTCAGCCTTCCTCAGCTGAAGCCTCAGGTCGTCAGGTGCCGTTGAAACCTGCAAGTATATATCTAACAAAAAGACACCATAGAAAGTCACCCTTGACCCTTCTCCTTGCTCCTCCATTTGACTCTGTATCATCTGCACACTCAGAGGTTTATCAGCGAAGCAAATCAAAGCAAATCAGAATCGAATAAGAAGCAAATCAGAAGTCTGACAATCATTTGAATTAAAGTTCTGAGGTGCTGATCGGTCACCTGGACCGATCAGACACCCTCCTGACCGATCAAACTCCATTCTGATCAATCCAGTGAAGTTCTGATCGGTCTCACTGACCGATCAGAGATCAAGGATTGGTCACTAGATCGATCATAGACGTTACTGCAAGTTCAGGGGCTAGAGCAGTCAAGTTCATGCCTTGGCTGATTGGTCAACCTGACCGATCAGCCAGGTGGCTGATCGGTTCAGCTAACCGATCAGCCAAAGCGGTTGATTGGCTGATCGGTTCAGCTGACCGATCAGCCAAGGTGGCTGATCGGTTAAGTTGACTTATCAGCCAAGGGTTGATCAGTCAACCTAACCGACCAGCCACATGCTGGACCGATCATGCACATTCTGGACCGATCAACCACATGATGATCGGTCTCACTAATTGGTCCAAAGGCTATTCTGATTTTCTGTGACCATTCTGATCATTTTCACCAGACCGTTCAAAAAACCTTCTGTTCCCTCAGAAGCTCTCTGGATCGATCAACAGATTGATCAGTCATCAAGAGAGTTTGTGCCAACTCCCTGATCGGACTTTAGACCGATCTACAATTGAGAGAGTTCGTGCCAACTCCCTGATCGGACTTCAAACCGATCCAACTCTGATCATTTTAACCCTGAGTCCAGAGAACAGGCTCGCATGCCTTCTCTGACTTGTTCACTTAATGCTCAGTCCCCCAGACCAAGACTTCATGCCCAGCTTCACTCACCGGGACTTAGCTTCACTCACTAGGACCCAGCTTCACTCACCAGGATTCACTTCTCCTAGCTTCACTCACTAGGATTTCCTTCACCTAGCTTCCCTTGCTAGGACTCGACTTTACTCACCAGGATTTTCTTCACCTAGCTTCACTCACTAGGATTTCCTTCACCTAGCTTTGTTGGGACCGGGTGCATGTCGACAAGGATAGGGGTTCGTAAAATTTTAAATTTTTACGTGCAGCGGAAGAATTAGCATAAAATAATTTCCTAAATTATTTTAACCACCTATCTAGCATGCAACCTTATGATGTGTTGACATAATCATAAATTAAAACTTTGCGGAAAAGTAAACTAATTTACTAAGTACCTCTCGTAACTCGAAGTAAGGGACGAGATCCAACCGTAGCGTCCCTTGGAAGCTCCGCCTCTATTCGCGTCCACGCCGAGTTCTCTTCGGGATGACTTCGCAAAGCCACGAGTTTTGTGCCGACGAGAACTACTAGATTCTCTAAAAGCACAACTAGAAGATCAAGAGAAAAGATAGGAAACTAACCACCCAAGAAACGGAATCTAAATTCCGAGAGGGAAGGAGATGTGATCCGCTTCTTCTTCTTCTTGGTTGGCTTCTCCTTCTTCTTGATAGCTCACGGCAACCACCCTAGGGTGTGCTAGGTGCGCCGGCCCTAGGTGGTAGGAAGGGGCGCCGGCCCTAATCCTCTTAAGGGGCGCCGACCCTAATCCTCTTAAGGGGCGCCGGCCCTAATGGGGAAGAGAGAAGAGAGAGAGAGGGAGAGATTAACTCTATATCAATTGATTACTCAATTAGAATTAAGGGCTTGCCTTTGGTTCCTTTATATAGTAGCATCTCCCTTGCCAAGTCTCCCTCTTAACAGAATTTTCATAACAAATTTATCCTATAAATTTTCTTATGAATTATTCCGTTTAAACCAAGTTTTATTATAACTAATTTTATAATAAAACTATTACTTCTCTCTTTTAATTATGGAATAAAATTTGTATAAAATTTTCTTATCATGGATAAATCAATTCATAATTGATTTTATAAATTAAAATTAAACCAATTCATGGTTCATTTTAATTTCCATAAAAAGAATAAATTTCTACAAATTTATTTATAAATCTCTTTATATAAATTTCTTTATATATATCAATTTATTTATCCATAATTCATAAAACAAATCGCGCTAGATTTATTTTATTAATTAAACCAATTAAATTCATTTTTCTCCCCAAGTGGTGGCCGGCCAAACCAAAGGGGGTTGGCACCCTCTTTGGCCGGCCAAACCGAGCTGAACTGATCGCGAATTAAACTCATTTAATTCGCCCAATAAGCCTTCAAAAGACTTAGCCATTTTAAGTTTCCGTTGCGCCTTTGATTAACTCAGATTCGACTTATTTCTCTTGATTGGAAAATTTAATTTTCAACTCGTTTTAAATCCCTCGGATTACTCGTAGTGTGTGTGACTAAATAGGCTTTCGATTTATGTTGGCCGTCTATAATTAACCAATTATAGAACGGTCATGAGTGACACCTAGTAGTACATCATGACCCCCAATTAATCGAAAGATCAACGGTTTGACCTCAGAAATTATTCTGAAACCCTTCAGCAGCTCTAATGAATCGTGCCTCATTCCCTTCACCATCTTATACCCACTTGGTTCAGGACACGGTCTATGTGTGTCAGTCCCCACTAGGCTGACTACGTCACACCTATCCCAAGTAGTGTCTTTCTCGTCCTTTGGATTTCTAATTACTCTCATGTATTTAAGAGACTCGCACTCTAAACATGATATGCTCTGGCCAGAGGCTTTGAGTAACAATCCGACGATAGGCCTGGGTATACATCTCCTCGCAAGGAGTGGTGAATCCTTTGTAGGCTGTTCAAACATCTTCGGGCACTTCGGCTTATACCCAATCATCCTGGGTCCACACCTCCTTGGAGATGCTTGCTTAAGATGTTAAAGTATAAGTCTCCATGACCAAGATGACTTGAACATCGCAAGTCAAAGGAACATCGCACTTAAGCTGCAGTAATAACTTCAGTGGCATATCTTTATAGATTACCATATGAAGTTTTACAGCTAGTCACTCCAATGAACTAGTTCCCTTAACTAGCATCCATGTTTATCTCCGGACATCCCAATGTCACCAGCCAGTGAGAATCAGCTGATTAGAGAATAACTCATGCTAGTCTCAACAGAATTGATAGTGTCCGCATTTATCAATTCATCGACTAGGGATATTTTCAATACTTCACAATTGCACATTTAGAGATAATCACTAGTTGTGATCCCATCACAAATTCTCTTGTGCTGTGAATTGTATTGCGGACATTCAGTAGATGAGTTTAAGATCCCAATCAAATACACAAACATGTATACTCAAATAGTGAATTATCATTTATTAAAATGAATGTTTACAATCATAAGGCGATTGCCTTAGGACACTTCTCTCATATCACTAACAAACTCCCACTTGGCTTAATGCCAATCGCTACGGTATCCAATACCACAGGCTCTAACATGACCCTCAAACTTGCTTTGAGGCAAGGCCTTAGTTAAAGGATCCGCTAAATTCCTTTCAGTGGGAATTTTCTCAATTTCTATGTCATTCCTACTTATAATCTCTCTGATCAGATGATAGCGTCGAAGCACGTGTTTGGATCGCTGATGAGACCTTGGTTCCTTTTGCTTATGCAATAGCTCCATTGTTGTCTCAATAAACCGATATTGCTTCATCAATGGTTGGAACCTCGTCAAGTTTCGAGACAAACTTCTTGATCCAAACTGCTTCCGTGGTATAATCCGCTACGGTGTCTTGTTTGGAACTTTTCCAACTTATTGCGCCTCTATTCAAAGTAAATACGTATCCAGACTGAGATTTGGAGTCATCCTTATCTGTCTGGAAACTGGCATCTGTATACCCATGTATTACCATATCTCCTTCTCCATATATTAGAAATACATCCTTAGTCCTTCTTAAGTACTTAAGGATTGTCTTAACAGCCGCCCAATGATCCATTCCTGGATCAGACTGGTATCTGCTCGTGACGCTCAGAGCATACGATACATCGGGCCTAGTACATAACATAGCATACATGATAGATCCTATCGCGGATGCATAGGGAATCTTATTCATGTAAATCCTCTCGTCTTCTGTGCGCGGATACATAGACTTTGAAAGGTTGATCCCATGCCTGATGGGAAGGTAACCTTTCTTGGATTCCGACATGCTAAACCTTTTTAGCACTCGGTCTATATATGTAGACTGCGAAAGACCAAGCAACTGTTTTGATCTATCTCTATAGATTCTAATCACAAGGATATAGGTTGCTTCTCCCAGGTCTTTCATGGAGAAAGTTTTGGACAACCAAATTTTAACTGTCTGTAAAACTGATATATCGTTTCCTATAAGTAATATGTCATCGACATATAATACTAGGAATACGACTGCACTCCCACTAACCTTCTTGTACACACAAGGTTCGTCAGGATTTTGTGAGAAATCAAACTTTTTGATTGTCTCATCAAAACGGATGTTCCAGCTCCTAGATGCTTGCTTCAGTCAATATATGGATCGTCGAAGCTTGCATACTTTGGTTTTATCAACCGATGTGAAACCTTCAGGTTGTATCATGTATACATCCTCAAGCAGGTTTCCATTAAGGAAAGCTGTTTTCACATCCATTTGCCATATCTCATAATCATAATGAGCTGCTATGGCTAGGAGCATCCGAATGGATTTAAGCATAGCTACTGGCGAATAGGTTTCGTCATAATCAATTCCTTGTTTTTGACGATATCCTTTTACCTTCCATGTCGGTTTTCTTCTTGAAAACCCACTTGCACCCTATGGGCTTAATCCCTTCAGGTTGGTTAACCAAGTCCCATACTTGATTTTCGTACATGGAATCCATTTCCGACTTCATGGCCTCAAGCCATTTGTCCCTTTCTGAACTTTTCAGAACATCTTCATAACTGATAGGTTCATCATCGCTTATGAGTAACACGTCGTTCGATTCACTTACGAGAAATCCGTATCTCTCTGAATATTGCGTGTCCTATCAGACCTACGAAGAAGTGGTGTTGTTTTAGGTTCAACTGATAGCTCATCACTATGAGTTATCGGTTGTGGGTCTAGACTAGGTGTCTCTGTAATGTCTATTGGAGTTTCTTGAACTTCATCAAGTTCAATGCCACTCCCACTGTTTTCTTGTAAAAGAAATTCTTTTTCTAGAAATACAGCATGCCTTGAAACAAACATCTTTTGTTCCAAGGGATGATAGAATTGGTAACCCTTCGTTTCCTTAACGTATCCAATAAATAGACATTTATCAGACTTAGCATCCAATTTGTCTGATACAACCCGCTTCACATAAGCAGGACAACCCCATATCTTAAGGTGAGTTAAGTGAGGTTTCTTACTATTCCATATCTCATATGGAGTAGTAGAGACTACCTTGGTCGGGACTTTGTTTAGCAAGTAAACAGCTGTCATAAGTGCATAGCCCCAAAAGGATTTTGGAAGAGTTGCATGGTTCATCATGGATCTAACCATGTCCATCAAGGTTCGGTTACGCCTCTCAGATACACCATTATGCTGTGGTGTATACGGCGGAGTCCATTGAGACAATATCCCATTGTCCCTAAGATAATCTTGAAACTCTTGACTCAAGTATTCACCACCCCGATCGGATCGAAGTATCTTAATACTTTTGCCAAGATGTTTCTCTACTTCATTTCTGAACTCTTTGAATTTCTCAAAAGCTTCAGATTTGTGTTTCATCAAGAACACATACCCGAATCGTGAGTGATCATCGATAAAGGTGATGAAGTAGCTATAGCCTCCTTGTGCAAGAGTTGACATTGGTCCACATACATCAGTATGTATTAGACCAAGCAATTCTCCCACTGGATTACCTTTTCCGGAAAAGGGTAATTTGGCCATCTTGCCTTTTAAGCATGATTTGCATGTATCAAATGAACCGGGTTCAAATGATTCCAGAATTCCACATCGGTGTAATTCGGTCATGCGTTTCTTACTTATATGGCCAAGACGACAATGTCATGTGTAAGAGTCTATTCGATTATCTATTCGTGCACGCTTGTTGCTTATTTCGATATTGAAAACGTCACTGGATAAATCTAACGTGTAGATACCATTGCACAAAGTTCCATTCCCATAAAGAACGCCATTTAAAGTTATGTAACAACAATTGTTACTAAAAGTTAAATGATAACCCTTTTCATTCAAACATGAAATAGATACAATGTTCTTTATTAACGAAGAAACGAAATAACAATTATCCAATTCTAAGACACGTCCAGTGGGGAGCTTTAGCAAATATGTTCCGATGGCAACGGCAGCAATCTTTGTTCCATTTCCAACTCGCAAATTTGCTTCTCCTTTGACGAGTCTTCTTCTATTCCTTAGCCCCTGTATGTCATTACATATATGTGAGCTACACCCAGTATCAAGTACCCAGGTATTTGAGGAAATAGAGTAACATTCAATAACGAAGATACCTGAAGAGGATGGGGCATCGGATGCCTTATTCTTCAAGGACTCAAGATAAACCTTGCAGTTTCTTCGCCAGTGACCTTCCTTGCCACAATGATGGCAAGTTCCTTTTGGTTTCTTTTCAGTTTTCTTGGCCTTTTTCTTCTTCCCTTTGTTCTGTTCTTTGGCCTTCCTTTTAGAACCTTTCTTCGAGGAACCAACTAACAGTACCGCCTTTTGATCCGGCTTTACAGAAGGCTCTATAGCCTTCAGCAGGTTGAGCAACTCAGGAATGGTGGTCTCTAGTTTGTTCATCCGATAGTTCATCACAAATTGTGAATAACTCTTGGGCAAACAACTCAGAATTAAGCCAATACTTAGTTCATGATCCATTGCAAAACTGAGTGTGCTCAGTCGCTCAATGTACCCCAACATCTTTAACACAAACTGCGAGGCAGAAGTGCCTTCCTGCATCTTAGTGGTGAAGAGGAGTCTGGAGACTTCGAACCTTTCAGTTCTCGCCTGCTCTTCAAACAACTCATGAAGATGGAAGATGATGGTATAAGCATCCATATGCTCATGCTGCTTTTGCAGCTCAGGTACCATAGAGGCTAGCATGATGCAACTCGCAAGTTCAGAATCGGTCACATGTTTCTGATAGGCCAACAATTGGTCTGGAGTTGCATTCTCTGGAGGATGGGTGGGAAGTTGATCTTCAAGGACATAAGCAAGCTTCTCTGCCTTGAGGACTGTCCTTAGGTTTCGAAGCCAGTCCATGTAGTTCAGCCCAGTCAGTTTATTGGTATCCAAAATGGAACGCAAGTTCAGAGAAGACATGATCGAGTGGTTATCCTAGAAATACAAATTGAGTTTATGTGAGAAGAATGATTAAAGAATGTATCAACATACATAAATAAAATCCTATTTATTTTTCAAATTGAATAACCCTTTTTATCAATTCGGGAGATCGTAGGAACATCTCCAAATAGGTTGATATCCAACCATAGATAAGAACAACCATGGCTGTGGCCATCAAGTCATTCTTAGCTATGAAGGTAGGTAATTATACCGATTACATATCACATATATGTAACTATCACATTATGCTATCAACTAATTGAATGTTTGCATAAATCATTGGGTTGTTAACTCATTAACAAGTATGCATCATATACATAGCACCCAATTGCACCTCTCTTTACATCGACCTTGGCTGTGGCACAACAAATCGATGCTCCAAGCTTAAGGCTGACCCATTAATCAAGAAATAGTTTTAATATGGTTGGAGCTCATTCAACCGTTTAGTCAGGCTTGGATGTATCCAACAACCAAAAATAAGGATTGACCTCTGACTCCAACTATATTATTCATAAACTAATTCCATGGTTTGAACATGTTGAGGTTCAAGCCGGGCATGGATGTGTCCATCAACCCAAACGAGAAACAAAACTCCGGTTCTAACCATATTAATGGAAGGTGTTAGCCTTAATATTTTGTAAGGGATTTTAGTCTCATCCTTTCTTTTCTAAGCACATTCATGACATATAATTATGTCATGACTAACGATTTCCTTAATAAAGTATGCATGTGACTTAAGTTATCAAGTCTCATTAATTGAATAAGGAACCGGATTTCCTAATTCTAATTTCATACTTTATTAAAGGAATTGTTTTGGGAAAAATTTCCTAAATTGTCATAATCAATTTCGGAAATAATATGTTCAAGACTTTGATTTCTCTAAATCAAAACTTATTAAATTAAGAGACAATTCCCTTAATTCAACCACATATTATTTTCATGAAAATCTCATTTAAGAAACTCTATAGGAAACCATTTTCCTAATTAATTTTGGAGACAACAATATGTAAGAGCATCACCTCTTAAAACATATTTTATTCATGGATTTAATCAATTACAACAAATCGTTTTCTAAGGGTGGCTCCCCGAGGCTCAGATACCCAAAGAAAAGTAATTTGTCGTAAATCAAATTTGGTCCGCTTCGGAAGCGTAACCAAATTAAACATGACAATTTCATTTAAAATTGGGAAACTACAACAACTAACTTTAAATTGGACGGCTCCCCGAGGCTTTATCCAAAATAAAGAATTTTGTTGTCAATTTTAAACCCAATTCAAATTTAATTGTCCATAAATTTGTATAGACTTTCTTGAAAGAAATTGCCCAAAATTACGAGATTTCATAATAGTTTTCAGAATAATTGTAAGTTTCTGGTACAAAGAAAACTTACATATTTCCAAAATTGGAAAATTTCTAAAATAGAAAAATTTTCAAAATTGGAAAGTTTCCAAAGATGGGAAGTTTTCACAATTATCATAAAATTTCAGAAACTAGGACATTTCAAACGTTTGCGAAATTTCATGAGGATTTCCAAACTTCGAAATTCCTAAATCTAAAATTTATTATAATTGGAAAGTTTCCATAATTGAAAATTTTTTCGAAATTAAGATCATGACAAAGTGTTCCGCAAAACAATAATATGATTATGTCGAACACTAACCGGCTCTGATATCACTGTTGGGACCAGGTGCATGTCGACAAGGATAGGGGTTCGTAAAATTTTAAATTTTTACGTGCAGCGGAAGAATTAGCATAAAATAATTTCCTAAATTATTTTAACCACGTATTTAGCATGCAACCTTATGATGTGTTGACATAATCATAAATTAAAACTTTGCGGAAAAGTAAACTAATTTACTAAGTACCTCTCGTAACTCGAAGTAAGGGACGAGATCCAACCGTAGCGTCCCTTGGAAGCTCTGCCTCTATTCGCGTCCACGCCGAGTTCTCTTCGGGATGACTTCGCAAAGCCACGAGTTTTGTGCCGACGAGAACTACTAGATTCTCTAAGGCACAACTAGAAGATCAAGAGAAAAGAAGGAAACTAACCACCAAGAAACGGAATCTAAATTCCGAGAGGAAGGAGATGTGATCCGCTTCTTCTTCTTCTTGGTTGGCTTCTCTTCTTCTTTAGCTCACGGCAACCACCCTAGGGTGTGCTAGGTGCGCCGGCCCTAGGTGGTGTTGATGCAGTCTGGCCCTAATTGCTATTTTGGTGTGACAACGATTTTAGTTTAAGAGAATGATTATGATATGGAAAATCCTAATCTGGGAGGTTAGGTGGATTTATGATTAAGTCCTGATCGAGGATTAGGCATGATATGGAAACCCTAACCTGGGAGGTTAGGTGTGATGATTGTATGATTATGATTAAGTCCTAATCGAGATTAGGCATGATGTTGGAAAATCCTAACCTGGGAGGTTAGGTGTGGAAATCCTAGCTTGGAGGGCTAGGTGTTGAAAATCCTAACCTGGGAGGTTAGGTGTTGGAAAAGTCCTAATTCGGAAGGGTTGGGTGAAAAGTCCTAGCTTGGAGGGCTAGGTGAAAAGTCCTAACTTGGAGGGTTAGGTGCAAATTCCATCCTGGAGAATTAGGTGAAAAAGTCCTGGCTTGGAGGGTCAGGTACCTAGCTTGGAGGGCTAGGTTGGATGATGTTCTAACTCGGAAGAGTTGGGTGAAAAGTCCTAACTTGGAGGGCTAGGTGAAAAGTCCTAGCTTGGAGGGCTAGGTGAAAAGTCCTAACTTGGAGGGTTAGGTGCAAATTCCCAACTTGGAGAGTTAGATGGAAAAATCCTTAGCTTGGAGGGCTAAGGTGGATGAATCCCTAGCTTGGAGGGCTGGGTAGAGTCACTGGATTGGTCTGGTGACCGATCAGGGACTGTTGGCACGCTGCTCCTTAGTGGATCGGTCTGGTGACCGATCCAGCTATGTCTGATCGGACTGGTGACCGATCAGGGAGCGCACAGTGAGATTGGGAATCTACTGTGTGGCTCCTGATCGATCCGGAGACCGATCAGGGAGCAGGCTGCTTCCTTGCTATCTTGCTCCTGATCGATCTGGTGACCAATCAGGGAGCAAACAGTGAGTGAGTTCCCGTGCTGATCAGAGCCTTGGATCGGTCCGGTG
Organism: Boesenbergia rotunda; assembly: GCA_024364735.1. Taxonomy (NCBI): domain Eukaryota; kingdom Viridiplantae; phylum Streptophyta; class Magnoliopsida; order Zingiberales; family Zingiberaceae; genus Boesenbergia; species Boesenbergia rotunda. The sequence goes on along the minus strand of JAGFNQ010007743.1, from coordinate 473 downwards.
ACCGATCAGGAACCTTGAGTTCGATTAAAAAGTTACTGTTCATCTGCTTTGATCGGTCTGAGTGACCGATCAGGATCCAATCTGATTGGTCTGGTGACCGATCAGGATCAACCCTGATCGGTCTGGTGACCGATCAGGCGTGTATTGCTGTGAGAGCTGGGAATCCCAGCAGAGCAGTGGATCGGTCTGGTGATCGATCCACGCACTCTGGATCGGTTCGGTGACCGATCACTTTAATTCAAATTTCACTGTCAGACGTCGTCAGAGCGTCTGATCGTATCCGATTTGCTGATGTATGTGATATGCTTTGTGATTTTCTGCTCTAATGCTCTGATTGAGTTTCAGGTGACAGGGGAGGATTCAAACACTCAAGGAGAAGTCAGAAAGTGCTTTCCTTGGAGCAGGTTTGTCCCTTTTTCCATCTCAGGTTGCAACGGCGAGCTGCGGACTGGAGCTAAGACTGGAGCTCGACT
>JAGFNQ010007742.1:45175-156575 GCA_024364735.1 Boesenbergia rotunda | reverse complement strand
ACTCGTCAAGGAGAAGTGAATTTGCGAGTTGGAAATGAGCAAAGATTGCTGCTGTTGCCATCGGAACATATTTGCTAAAGCTCCCTACTGGACATGTCTTAGAATTGGATAATTGTTATTTTGTTCCTTCATTAATAAAGAACATTGTATCTATTTCATGCTTGAACGAAAAGGGTTATCATTTAATTTTTAGTAACAATTGCTGTTACATAACTTTAAATGGTGTTCTTTATGGGACCGGAACTTTATGCAATGGTATCTACACGTTAGATTTATCCAGTGACATTTTCAGTATCGAAGTTAGCAACAAACGTGCTCGAATAGATAATAAAATAGACTGCTATACGTGGCATTGTCGTCTTGGCCATGTAAGTAAGAAACGCATGACCAAATTACACCGATGTGGAATTCTGGAATCATTTGAACCCGGTTCATTTGATACATGTGAATCATACTTAAAAGGCAAGATGACCCTTTTCCGGAAAAGGTAAACCAGTGGGAGAATTGCTTGGTCTAATAAATACTGATGTATGTGGACCAATGTCAACTCTTGCACAAGGAGACTATAGCTACTTCATTACCTTTATCGATGATCACTCACGATTCGGGTATGTGTTCTTAATGAAACACAAATCTGAAGCTTTTGAGAAATTTAAAGAGTTCAGAAGTGAAGTAGAGAAACAGCTTGGCAAAAGTATTAAGATACTTCGATCCGATCGGGGTGGTGAATACTTAAGTCAAGAGTTTCAAGATTATCTTAGGGACAATGGGATATTGTCTCAATGGACTCCGCCATATACACCACAGCATAATGGTGTATCTGAGAGGCGTAACCGAACCTTGATGGACATGGTTAGATCTATGATGAATCATGCAACTCTTCCAAAATCCTTTTGGGGCTATGCGCTTAAGACAACTGTTTACTTACTAAACAGAGTCCCGACCAAGGTAGTCTCTACTACTCCATATGAGATGTGGAATAGTAAGAATCCTCATTTATCTCACCTAAAGATATGGGGTTGTCCTGCTTATGTAAAGCGGACTGTATCAGACAAATTGGATGCTAAGTCTGATAAATGTCTATTTATTGGATACCCTAAGGAAACGAAAGGTTACCAATTCTATCATCCCTTGGAACAAAAGGTGTTTGTTTCAAGGCATGCTGTATTTCTAGAAAAAAAAATTTCTTTTACAAGAAAACAGTGGGAGTAGCATTGAACTTGAAGAAGTTCAAGAAACTCCAATAGACATTACAGAGACACCTAGTCTAGACCCACAACCAATAACTCATAATGATGAGCTATCAGTTGAACCTAAAACAACACCACTTCTTCGTAGGACTGATAGGACACGCAATATTCCAGAGAGATACGGATTTCTCATACGTGAATCGAACGACGTGTTACTCATTAATGATGATGAACCTATCAGTTATGAAGATGTTCTGAAAAATTCAAAAAGGGATAAATGGCTTGAAGCCATGAAGTCGGAAATGGATTCCATGTACAAAAATCAAGTATGGGACTTGGTTAACCCACCTGAAGGGATTAAGCCCATAGGGTGCTAGTGGGTTTTCAAGAAGAAAACTGACATGGAAGGTAATGTTGTTACCTTTAAGGCTAGATTAGTGGCAAAAGGATATCGTCAGAAACAAGGAATTGATTATGACGAAACCTATTCGCCAGTAGCTATTCTTAAATCCATTTGGATGCTCCTGGTCATAGCAGCTCATTATGATTATGAGATAGGCAAATGGATGTGAAAACAGCTTTCCTTTATGAAAACCTGCTTGAGGATGTATACATGATACAACATGACGATTTCACATCGGTTAATAAAACCAAAGTATGTAAGCTTCGACAATCCATATATGGACTAAAGCAAGCATCCAGGAGCTGGAACATCCGTTTTGATGAGACAATCAAAGGGTTTGATTTCTCACAAAATCCTAACGAACCTTGTGTGTACAAGAAGGTTAGTGGGAGTGCAGTCATATTCCTAGTGTTATATGTCGATGACATATTACTTATAGGAAACGATATATCAGTCTTACAGTCAGTTAAAATTTGGTTGTCCAAAACTTTCTCCATGAAAGACCTGGGAGAAGCAACCTATATCCTTGGGATTAGAATCTATAGAGATAGATCAAAACGGTTGCTTGGTCTTTTGCAGTCTACATATATAGACCGAGTGCTAGAAAGGTTTAGCATGTCAGAATCCAAGAATGGTTACCTTCCCATCAGGCATGGGATCAACCTTTCGAAGTCTATGTGTCCGCGCACAGAAGACGAGAGGATTTGTATGAATAAGATTCTTTATGCATCCGTGATAGGATCTATCATGTATGCTATGCTATTCAAGACAATCCTCAAGTACTTAAGAAACACTAAGGATGTGTTCCTAATATATGGAGAAGGTGATTTGGTAATACGTGGGTATACAGATGCCAGTTTCCAGACAGATAAGGATGACTCCAAATCTCAGTCCGGATACATATTTATTTTGAATGGAGGCGAAATAAGTTGGAAGAGTTCCAAGCAAGACACCGTAGCGGATTCTACCACCGAAACGGAATATATTGCAGCTTTGGAAGCAGCAAAGGAAGAAGTCTGGATCAAAAAGTTTGTCTCAGAACTTGGTGGGGTTCCAACCATTGATGAAGCAATATCGGTTTACTGTGACAACAATGGAGCTATTGCACAAGCAAAGGAACCAAGGTCTCATCAGCGATCCAAACATGTGCTTCGCCGCTATCATCTGATCAGAGAGATTATAAGTAGGAATGATATACAAATTGAGAAAATTCCCACTGAAAGGAATTTAGCGGATCCTTTAACTAAGGCCTTGCCTCAAAGTAAGTTTGAGGGTCATGTTAGAGTCTGTGGTATTGGGTACCGTAGCGATTGGCATTAGGCCAAGTGGGAGTTTGTTAGTGATATGAGAGAAGTGTCCTAAGGCAATCGCCTTATGATTGTAATCATTTATTTTAATAAATGAATATTCACTATTTGAGTATACATGTTTGTGTATTTGATTGAGATCTTTAACTCATTTACTGAATGTCCGCAATACAATTCACAGCATGAGAGAATTTGTGATGAATTCACAACTAGTGATTATCTCTACATGTGCAATTGTGAAGTATTGAAATTGTCCCTAGTCGATGAATTGATAAATACGGACACTATCAATTCTGTTGAGACTAGCATGGGTTATTCTCTAATCAGCTGATTCTCACTGGCTGGTGACATTGAGATGTCCGGAGATAAACATGAATGCTAGTTAAGGGAACTAGTTCATTGGAGTGACTGACTGTAAAACTTCATATGGTAGTCTACATATAGATATATCAGTGAAGTTCTTACTGCAGCTTAAGTGCGATATTCCTTTGACTTGCGGTGTTCAAGTCATCTTGGTCATGGAGACTTATACTTTGACATCTTAAGCAAGCATCTCCAAGGAGGTGTGGACCCAAGATGATTGGGTATAAGCCGAAGTGCCCGAAGATGTTTGAACAACCTATAAAGGATTCACCACTCCTTGCGAGAAGATGTATACCCGAGGCCTATCGTCGGATTGATACTCGAAGCCTCTGCCAGAGCATGACATGTTCAGAGTATGAATCTCTTAAATACATAAGTGTAATTAGAATCCGTAGGACGAGAAAACGTTACTTGGGCTAGGTGTGACGTAGTCAGCCTAGTGGGGACTGACACACATAGACCATGTCCTGAACCAAGTGGGTATAAGATGGTGAAGGTGTAATGCCCCAAATTTTGGGCTTGCTTCCGATTGTAAAAAGGGCACAAAAATGTCGATATATATTATCAGATTGTATGACATTTATTTTATAAATGAATAAAATTACCTTTTTTGTGATTTCATGATTTAAAGTTATGTGATTTCATTAGAAAGGATTAGGAATATGTAATTGTATAAATTAGAATATGTGATTTCATGAATTGGAATATGTGATTGCATAAATGTGATTTGAGAATATGAGAGTGAATTGGGCTAATGGGCTCTGCAAAAGTGAAAACCAAAGAGGAGCAAAAATATGCTCTTGCCGAGGATCGAACCTTGGAACTCTTGGTAAGCAAAGCCTTGAAAAGCAACGAAGAAACCAATTCACCCAGCAGGGGATTGCTGAGAGGAAGGAAGGGAAATTCTTGTTAAGGGTTAGGGAATGTGAAAGGGTAGAGGAAGAGGCTCTTAATGAGAAACCCCTTGGTGAAGGGACACTTGGAGAAGAGGCACTTTGTCTCTTCCCTTAGTATAAATAAGAGGGAGTGCTAAGGGGCTAACCATCATTGTTGCAAACCCCTCACTCACTCTCCCTCTCCAAGTTGCCGAAATCCTAAACTCCCTTCTCCCTCTTCAATTTTCGAAATCCTAACTCCTCTCTTCCTCTTCAATTTTCAAAATTCAAACTCCTCTTCCTCCTTGAGATTTTTGAAAATCCAAGGGAAGGGTCTCATCCCAAGGGACACTCCCAAGACCCCATTGAAGGTTTGAATCTCTTGCAAGGCAAGAAGAAGTCAAGGACCTCAAGAGCAAGGACAAGCACATCCCCTCCGAACTAAGGGTATACCTTAAGGATATTTAGCGAAAGAGGTAAGTGCCCCTCACCTGTAGCATAATTGCTGTGTATGATTTCCTTCTTCTTGTAGTTTGCGAAAATAGGGATTTGCCCTAGGTAAGTTTCGGCCACCCCTTAAGGGAAAGCCTTGGTTACTTTTTGATACATGAGAAGACCCCTTGGAACTTAGGGTATACCTATATGTTGATTTCCTTCAAGTTATGATAACAAAAAATTAGGGTTTGCACCCCCTACAAGTTTCGGCCAAGACATGGAAAAATTAGGGATTCAAGGGTTGAATTACTCTATGATGTATCTTATGTTAGTGTATGACATGATAGTGTAGATAAGGTGTTTGTATAAATGGTTGAATGAATGTTTGATTTCAAAAACCCTAAATCCCCCTACCCTACACTTTCGGCCAACCCTAGAAGAATTAGGGTTTAGGGTGCATGATTAACCTATGATGAAATTCATGTTTAATAATGTTGCATGATATGTATGTGAGGTGTTTGTGTAAATGTTTGTGTGAAGGTTTGATTTCCAAAAACCCTAATCCCCCCTACCCTACACCATTCAGCCAACACCCTAAAGTTAGGGTTTGTAAAGGATAAACTACCCTATGAGATATGCTTATGTTTGGGATGATGATATGTATATGCAAGTGATGTTTAAATGGAATGTTTGATTGGAAAACTTAATTTTTCCCTAGCATGTGATATTCGGCCAAAGCATGGCACATTAGGTTTATGAAGGTTGATTACCCCATGATGTATGCTATGCTTAGTATGATACATGATGTATATATATATGATACTTGTATGGGATGTTTGAGGTCAAAAACCTAAGCTACCTCCACCCTTAACTTTCGGCCAAAGGGCCCTATACTTGGGATTGGATTAATAAATACCATGCATGATAATGATCTTGTGTAGGATATGACATGCTTGTGTGATTTTTGATATGTTGATTGGAATGCATGCTAGCCAATTACAACATTCGGCCAAGAGAGAACTCTTGGACCCTAGCCTTGGTTGCTCCCATGAAATGCATGCTTTATACTATGCTAGTTATCAAGATTATGAATGTATACATATGTATAAAAATGAGCCCTATAGGGCATGGACGAAGAAGGCTTAGGGCCTAAAGAATGCTTCCCTAGAAGGTTGGGACTAAGAGCATACTTTATGAAAATGAAGAACATGATAACTATTTTATTTTGTAATGGCTTGTACTATAGACTCTTAAAGCGAGTCAAATGATTATGATACTAGGCTGAAGGACTTTTGAGAAGGCCTAGTAAACCCTAGTGGTTCGGGATTAGCTACCTCGTTCCTATTCAGGGGCGTGCGCAAAACATGAAGTACAAGCCGGGCCCTAATGATTATGCTATGTTCAAGTATTATGTTAATATGTTTTAAAAAGAACCTTCCTATGAAATTAACATGCTTAGATGTTTAAACATGCTTAAATGCTTACCATGCTTGAATGTGATATATTCTCTTACCTTTTCATGATATCCGGTTTTGTGAGTAGGACAGGGTCTTACTAAGCTATTGCTTATCGTTTAGTGTTTCCCCTTATGCTACAGATAAAGGACGCTAAGCTATGGAGGCTGCGGGAGAAGGGCAAGTGTGTGTGTGATAGTGCTGGTGGATAAAAAGGATCTTGTTCTTAGTTGCTTCAAGTTTTGGAACTTGTCATGTTAAACCCATGTTATGTTTTTTTTATATATACATGCTATGTTTGAAGATGAATAAAAATAATTATGCTTCCGCTACATGAACCCTGCATGCTTAAATGATACATATGCCCATGCATAGATTAGATAGAAAATATGAATGCATGCGTGTAGTTGTAATGTACGAAAATTAAAGTAGCGCCGCCGAATCCCTAGGGGATTAAGGACGGGCGTTACAGAAGGGAATGGGGCACGATTCATTATAGCTGCTGAAGGGTTTCAGAATTATTTTTGAGGTCATCCGTTAATCTTTCGATTAATTGGGGATCATGATGTACTACTAGGTGCCACTTATGATCGTTCTATAATTGATTAATTATAGACGGCCAACATAAATCGAAAGCCTATTTAGTCACACGCACTACGAGTAATCCGAGGGATTTAAAACGAGTTAAAAATTGGATTTTCCAATCAATAGAGATCAAGTTTGGTTAAGTCAAATGATAAGTCGAATTTGAATTTTTCAGAGACGCATCGGAAGCGTAAAATGGCTAAGTCTTTTGAAGACTTAATAGATGAATTAAATAAGTTTAATTCATTGGAGCTTGTCCTGGATGGGCCGGCCAAAGAGGGCCTCCATCCTCTTTGCTTGGCCGGCCACAACAAAGGGAGAGAACCAAGTTTTTGGTTCAATTTATAAAATAAACCAAGTGTGGTTTGTTTTATAAAATTATGGATGATATAAATTTTTATATAATAAACCAAGGTTTGGTTTATTTTTCATGGAAATTAAAATGAACCATGGATTGGTTTATTTTATAAAATCAATCATGGACTGATTTACCATGATAAGGAAATTTATTCCATAGGAGAGAAGATTTTTATCATGAATTAAAATATGATTTTAACCATGATATAAAATCAAACTTGGCATGATGGAATAAGTTATTCCATATTTGAGAGGCTTGATGGTTGAGAGGCCACTATATAAAGGACCCAAGGCAAGGCTTGGGTAATAAAAAATAGAGATGAAGGCATAGGCTCTCTCCCTCTCTTTCTCTCCTTCTCTTCTCCCCTTCTTACCGTTCGCCAACCAGCCCCAAGAAGGTGTTGGGACCGGGTGCATGTTGACATGGATACGGGTTCATAATTTTAAAATATAATTACGTGCAGCGAAAGGTTTAGCATAAATAATTTCTCAAATTATTTTAACCACGTATCTAGCATGCAACCTTATGTTGTGGAGACATGATCATACATTTAAAATTTTGCAGAAAGTAAACTAATTTACTTAATACCTTGCGTAACTTGTAGAAAGGGACGAGATCCAACCGTAGCATCCCTTGGAAGCTCCGCCTCTATTCGCGTCCACGCCGGGTTTTCTTCGGGATGACTTCGCAAAGCCACGAGTTTCGTGCCGACAAGAACTACTAGATTCTCCAAAGGCACGACAGCAGTCCTTCGCTAGGGCTTCGTATCCTAGCAGCCCTTCGCCAGGTGCCCAGCTGTCCTTCACCAGGACTTAGGGATTCAGTGCCTAGCAATCCTTTGCTAGGTGCCTAGAATTCCCTTGCTAGGACTTCAATCTGCACACTCAAGCAGCATATTAGATAACAAATAAGAGTTAACTTTTGAACCCTTTGCCATTTATCAAAACACAGGTTCGACTTGGGTGCTTTCTGCACCAACAGTTTACCATAACTACAATTGCAGCAAAGAAAAAGCAACTCAAAATAAGCATTCAAGAAATAGGGCATTAATGAAACCTAGATATGGAACAAAACCTATAGCATTAAAGAAATCTAGACTGATCTAACTTAATTGCATTTAAATGAAAACATGAAACTTAAAGCAATGGAAGAGCAATACAAAACAAGAGTTAATCAACTAAGAAACATCACAATTGAAATTAACTGTTCTAAGAAGCATTTAACCAAACACCATATAGGTATGATTGAAATTGCTTCAAGAACGTGCCAATTGATATGGAAAAGTTCCATCAAATACAAACATTCACAATCAATCACAAACATTCATCAATTAACTCAAAACAACTCAAATTTCAACACAATAATCAAATCTTGGCTATGAAGTAGACGTGGCTGTTGGCTGTGAATGAAATGAAGAAACTGCTATGATGGGAGTAGTAACTGTGATGCTAGATATGCTGTGAAGTAGAAGAACTGTGAAGAAGTGGATCAAATTGCTGTGAAGGAATTTCTGTAACGGAATTGATGAAGGGAATAAACTGCTGGGAAAGAAATTGAATTGCTATGAAGGAACTGAAGCTGGCTACTGGATCTGAAGAACAGCCGTCGGATATGATGAAGGCTAGCTACTAAAGGAGCTGTGAAGAAACAAAACTGCTGAAATTGAAGGAATTGTTGTAAAGGAAAGCAAATGAAAGAATTGCAGTAAGAAATGGATCACCGGCTGCAAAGGAAGATGGCTGATCGTTTTCTCTCAACCCGAGAGGAAGCTGGTGAAGGAGATGGTCGACTAGGGCTCGAACCCCGAGCCCTAGCTGTGCGGTGATGATCCGGCCGATGGCGAGATGGAGAGGTGGAGATCCGCTGGCAGGAGGAGATGAAGCGAAAATGCTGAGGAAGAAGGAGGTTGCCCCTTTTGCCGATCGATCCCCCTTCCCCCTGCGCGATGAGGCTTTTGTGTCTCTCTAATTGATTCGGCTCAGCAGTTGGGTTCGGCCCCTTGATTCAGCCAGCCAAGCCAGTTGAGTTCGGTCCCTGCTTGGGTGCAATCAGCCCTTTTGTTCAGCCAGCCCATGTCCGGTCCAGCACTGCTTCAGTCACATGATGATGGAAACAACAGACGGCTGAGATCAATTTAGCTTCATCCAACGGTCAGATCTCTTCAGATCTGAACCAAACTCTACAGATCCCAATCAATAGTCCTGATCTACCTGTCCCCAGCTCAGATTAACCAGATCAGTGGTGGATGGTCCAGATCTTCCCTTTTCTTGAATGGATAGTCTAGAACAACTTGAGTTTGATCCAACGGTCAGATTACTTCTAATTTGACAGAAATTTTTAGATCTTGATCTATGGTCATGATTGATTCTATCTTGAACTCAGATTGACCAGAAGTTGACCGATGGCTCAGATCTAGTCGTTTCCTAGAATGGACGACTCCTATTAATCCAATGCTTGATCCCTTTGATCTGGATCCAATGCTGACTCAAATCTGACCCGATTTGATCTAGGTCCATGATCATTTGAAGCCTACAAAATGATATTCAAATTTAGTGCCAAAAATATCCCAAATATACAAAGATTAGAATTAAAAGCCAAAATAAGGGAAATACATGAAACCTAATACAATTGCGAACTTAAGCATATAAAATGTGGATCACACATGGATTTTAGAGCCTAAAATAATCAACAAAATAGTGGTTATCAAACTCCCATTCACTTACTCTTGGGCGTCTCGCACAAGCCGACTAGTAAACTAAGGATATATACCACTAGATTATTCTCAATCATAATTAGAAGCAATTGAAAGAAAATTACCTAAGGTTATCAATTATCAAAAATCTAAGCTCAATGGACTAGAGATTTGTCCTTAAATCAACAACTTAGTATACTTCATCCATCATGACTCATTGAGATGAATTTTACAAAATCCTTGCAAGGGAAGTTCTAAAGTGGCTCTCTTCCTATGTTCTACATTTATGATGAAAAGTGGAGCTCTCTCCAACACAACCATGGTTCTTGCACTACCATAGGTTTGCTAATTATCTACTCTCCACCATTATTCATGAATTGGATCCACACCTACAAAAGCTTATTCAAACAAGTTAAAGAAGATATATTCAATGATAGAGAAGAAATAGAAAATTGAGAGACTTGATACTTATGGCTCACGATAAAGAAAATAAAGAATATGATATGACAAAAAGATATGGCAAAGCAAAGAAAATAATATGAGAAGGAAACATGGAGAAGAAATATAGCATGATAAGAAAATATGGAAAAAGTTAGGGAAAGTGGAAGACTTGGACACTCAAAAATGTATCCCAATGCACTTTGCCCATTTCTTTTGAGTTATCTTGCATGTATCATGGTTGTGGTGGAGTAGGAATTGAAGAACTGCGAAAATTCAGTGTGTCAATTATTTTCCAACTGTTTTTTTTCTTTTTTTTTAAACAGCTCACACTTTTTTTTTCACTTGGCACATTTTTGCTTCTAATGATTGTATGCTTCCATCCTCCCCCACACTTAAACTTTTGTTTGTCTCAGGCAAACTATCATTAAGAAACATTAAGGTATCCAAGTCCATGCAAAATATTATTATGAACATGAAAAAGAGGGAAAGTAAATATGGAATAAGAGTGTATCAACAAGGAAATTGCAAAAACTATATAAGAAAAGAAACAAAGTGATTTACCTCTATAAATGTGGTCCAATCATAGAAATATAGCTTTGAAAGAACCTAAGCAAGTTCTAGAGCACAATCACATGTGTGTATCACAAAAATTTGGCCAATTCCTCACTAGGTAAAAAGAATTCATCTCAATTCATCAATTTAGAATCCAATACTAAGAAGTACTCAAGCAACCAAGATTATTCATCCCATGGCTCAAATCCTAAGTTTTGACAACCAAATTTAATTTGCTTTCAAGAGACTCTAAAATGATGTAAGAAAATCTAGATTAATACATTTATTCCTAGTCACACAAGAAATAAAATGCCAAGTAACTAACATGATATCTACAATGACCTTTATGCATTCTACTCTACTCTAGCATTTATTTGCAAGAACTCATTTGAAAAGAAAGATGACTACTTAAAAACATGGTAGTGATATTTACAATGAAATAGGAAGGTAAGAAGAAAATAACTCCCTTTCAAATAGGGTAAAGAGCACGTAGCATCCATCTTGGGAGAATTATCCTCATGTGATCAATCTCGTAGTGGACAGATTTCTCCCTTATTAATTTTGCACAAGCATCTTCCGGTGATCGGAGTCGATTAAGGTTCAGAACCCACTTAAGAGGTGAGGTGCTACTAGTCGAAATAAGAGCAACTCCTCCCTCTTGATGTTTTTTAGAAGTCCTTCCAGGAGGTTGGAGTCTGTTCAGATGGAGCACCCACTCCAGAAGTATTCAGGACCGTGCAAAATCATGTAATATCTCTCTCAAGCGTGTAGGGTAAGAAAGATGTGTAATATCATCAATCTCTATATAAAAAGAATCGAGGTACGCATCACATCCAATGAAATCTGTCTTGGGTACCTCTATCAGTTTTTCACCGTCAAAATCTGCATCGGATGTGTCAAGTAATTCATCAGTACCAATAAAATCAACACTAGGTACCTCCATGAATTTTTCACAATCAATTTCTAAATAATATGTATCAAGACATGCATCGCAACCAATAACATCAACATTGGGTACCTCTATGCAATTTCCACAATTATTTTCCACAAAAGATGTATCAAGAATATCATCACAACAAGCAAACGCAACACTAGGTGTAACACCCCACTAAAATTCCCTTCAATATTATCCCTAATATTGAGTAGGATTATAAATAATAGCCATATCGAGTATGATTCATGAATAATAGTTAGAGTTGTGGGAATTTTAGTGTAAGTGTTAATAGGCTTTATATGGGCTCTAAATGATGGAAATCCCTAATGGGTCTTAAATAGCACTTCATTAGTTATCTTAATGGGTCCCATGAGGATAAAAGAAATAACACATCATGTAATGGGCCTTACCTTAGATGGGCTTGCAAAAGAATAAAAATAAAATAAAATAAAATGATGTAGGAGCCAAGGATTGAACCTTGGACCTTAGAGATGATGTAAGCCTTAAGAATGCATATGTAACCAATTCACCTAGCAAGGGAGTGATATTAGGAGGATAAAGGGAATTGTAGATAAGTGTAAGGATAAGGGAAGTGAAGAGTCACCATGAGAGGAGGCACCATGGCCTTTCACTTGCCCCCTTCACTTAGTATAAAGAGGTGGAATGAGAAGTGAAGAGGCTTAAGTTACTTTTCTCTTCTTCTCTTCCACCAAGGCCTTTCCTCTCCCCTCTCTTCTTCCTTCATGGCCGAAATTTCAAAGGGGGTTTCCATTTGGAAAACTTCACATGAGGTCTCCCTCTTGAAGATTCAAGTTCTTCTACAAAGCTACAAAGGCAAGGAGTACTCTAAGGTCAAGAAAGTTTTCTTTTGTTTCTCTATTCGAGGTTTATAACCAAGACAACAAGGGGAAGACTCCCCTCACCTGAAACATAATAGTTATATATGTTTTTTATTCATGTTCTTGTATGTTTTTGGCGATATGTTGCAAAAATCGTGAAGGTTTCCCTATAGGCAAGTTTCGGCCAACATGAGATTTAGGGCTTAGGTTTGTGTTTGATACTATCTAATGACTCCAATGTTTTCTTGATGTTATGTTATGAATTATGATGAAAAAAAAAGATGAAGCAAAAGACCCTTAAAGGTTTAGGCCAAGGCACTCATGAAGCCATAGACTCTTTGGCCACAAGAAGATGTTTGGGCTCTTTTGACTAGCTAATGTTTTAATTCCTTGTTAATGGTTGTTTGAGGGTTTTATATATATTTTTAGGCCATATTTCCCCTCTGAACACGTGGGGTTAATACCCTAAATAAGGGCCAAAATGGAGAGTTAAAGATGTCATGTTACTTACTAGTGCTTCCTAGTGTTAGAATATGTATTATATGTATGTTGTATGAACCCATTTCTCTTATTTTTGTCATTTTCATGTTGATATGAATCTTAGAAATTTCTGATCAGTTTCTTAAATTAGGTTTTAGGATGGGTTAAGGTCACTACCTCATTTGATAATGCCCCTTTGTAGTAGGATACTCAATGTATGCATGTTGTATGAGTTGTGGGATGTTGTGTTGTGTTTTTATGCCATGATAACCCTATCTAAATGTTTTGATCAGTAGAATATATGTGAATTAGGGTTGAATGAAAGGTATCCATGTTAAATAAGGGCAAAAAGAAAGAGAAAGAAAAGTTAAAGATGTCATGTTACTTACTAATGCTTCCTAGTATTAGAATATGTATTATATGTATGTTGTATGAACAAATTGCTCTTGTTTTTGTCATTTTCAGTTGGTATGAACCTTAGATGTTTATGATCAGTACCTTAAATTGGGTTTTAGGATGGGTTAAGGTCACTACCTCACTTGATGATATCTCTTGGTACTAGAATATTCAATGTATGCATGTTGTATGAGTTGTGTGATGTTGTGTTGTGTTTTTATGCCATGATAACCCTATCTAAATGTTTTGACCAGTAGAGTATATGTTGAATTAGGGTTGAATTAAAAGTATCCATGTTTCATTATGCCGTGATAGATGAAAGAAAAATGGAACAAGTTCCCTAGGTGTATTATTCTTAGTCTTAAATTGAACATTATGTGTTTTATGAATCATGAATGATAAATTGGCATGTTATGAATTTTCTTACCATGAAATTATGTTTTCTCCATGCCATGTTCATGCTTGAAAGTTATGATGATATTTAGGCTTTGAATGTATGCCCATGACATGTATGACATTATGAATAAAAGAATGTCTAAAGAGCAATTTCTAAGAAAAGAAAAGAAATGATGAACGCTATGCTAAAGAGAAATTGCTATAGAAAGGAAAGGAATCATGTATACTATTTTACATTATGTATTGGCTTGTACCGGATCTTGAAAAAGGTCCAAGGGATGGGCACCGTAAGAACGCCCCAGTTCTGGACTACCGTAGCTGTCCCTAAGCACCAAGGTTGCCTAGTACCTTAGTAGGTCGGGATTAGCTACCTCATACTCTACTAAGGAATGCGCGCAAATGATGAATGGGTACAAGCCAGGGATCCCAATGATGATGATATGTTGATGTTCAAGTATTATATTATTTATATTTTTCAAAGAGCATCCTTAATGTTTATGCACATGTTTATGTTTAATGATAATGCATATGCTATGTTTAATGTTTATGCACTTGTTTATGTCTAATGATATTGCATATGATATGTTTAATGTTTATCCACATGTTTATGTTTAATGATATTGCATATGCTATGTTTAATGTTTATGCACATGTTTATGCTTAATGATATTGTATATGCTATGTTTAATATTTATGCACATGTTTATGTTTAATGATATTGCATATGCTATGTTTAATGTTTATGCTTAATGATATTGTATATGCTATGTCTAATATTTATGCACATGATTATGTTTTAAAGATTATGCAAACGTTAAATGTTTTAAGTACTTACTCATGCCATATGTCCTTAATAATGACTCACATACTTATGTTTTAAGTGTTTATGCTTATGTGCTTTAGATGCTTTAAGTATTTATTCATGTTATATATTTATGTCAAATGATGTAGATTTCTACTTATATGTGATGCACGAATTTTGTGAGTAAGCAAGGAGCTTACTAAGCATTTGATGCTTATAGTCTACCTTCTTATGTTGCAGATCAAACTAAAGGTTTCTAAAGAAGGGGAAGCAGCAGGAGGGCATGTGTGTGTGTGTGGCAGTGACTTGGCAGAACAATCCTACTGTTGTCTTACTCGTACTTATGGACTTAATGTTGCTACTTATAAACTCATGTGTTAGTTCTTATGTTTACGCTTACTACTTGTTGGAGTTGAAGGTCTTTATGATATGCATGCTTAATGTAGAACTATATACTCACTTTTTAAATATGCTATGCTATGATTCACGTGCTTAAAGTAGTTTAGTTAGAAAGAAAATTTATCCAGTTGCATATGTTGATGATTTAGTATTATTTCCACTGCTATAAGTTACACTTCATATGCAATAATGTACGAAAGAAAGAAAAAAAAAAGTAACGCGTCGCTCACGTAAGGGGCGGGCGTTACACTAGGTGTGTCCAAACATTCACCACAATGAACAGAATCAATTTTAGGTGCCTCTACAGGTTTTTCACAAACAATTCCTACAGAAGATGTGTCAATAAATTCATCACAACAAACAACATCAATTTTAGGCATCTCCAAGAATTTTTCACAATCAGCATTTACATGAGATGTGTGACAACATGTTTCACATTCCACAAATTCAACACTAGGTACCTCTATGAATTTTTCACAATCAATCTCTACAAAATATGTATCCATAAGTGTATCACAAACAATAAGATCAGTTTGAGGTACCTCTAGGCAATTTTCAAAAGAAATAGGAGGAATACTTACCTGATCGTGCTGAAGAATATCTGGAGATAATACAAGAATAGATGTATCCATAGCTTCCTCCTGGTCAAGTACATGTTCTATCTCAGGCTCAAATTCTGGTGGACACTCAACTAAAACATGTGATTCTTGGGTTCTTGCTTCCACCATGCAAGTCCCTACACTTTCATACTATTCCTCTGAATTTTCTAATGTATCCATCAATGGTGGTCCCTGGGGCTCTGTGCAATCCCCTACACCTGTAGAATCATTCCCAATGCAAGCTTCCTCAGTAATATTGCAACAACAATATTAGAAAAATTAGGACCATCAATAGCAATATCATCACAACATAAAAAATAAGAAGGGTCCTGTAAAGCTTCAGTTTCGAATTCAAGGTTGTCACAAGCTCTTCCGTCCATCTCCTCCAATGTCTTTATTTCTACTGCATCTTCAACCTTATCTGAGCTAAAATCCCTCCTACCATGTCAAGTGAAACATCATTAGCGATAAACTCTGCCTCAACAACTTCATCTGACATATCCATGTTAATGCTAGGAGGATCCTCTCCATGCCCCTCAGAATTAAAAGTGGCTTGAAAAGGTAATTGTCCTGATCCTTGGGCTTGCCTTTGTTCCATTTGATGAACTAATTGTTCAATTTGTCTTCCAATGTTTTGAAGCCTTTGTTGCTTTTGTTGTTGTAAACTTTGTTGTTGTTGTATGATTTGTTGACACATCTCCTCCAGCCTTTGTTGTGGCACATTTCCCCCACTAGAACTTCCATAGCCCCCTTGGTTAGCATAGGGATTTGATTGACTTTGAAATGCTGAAATAGTCAGCTAAAAAATATTACCCTGCTGTGGTTGGAATTTAGGCTGTTGGCACTGATAGGAGGGCTAAAATTGTTGCTGAAAAGGCTGAAAATTGGGCTGGAATGATGGTTGAACTTGCTGAGAATTGTAGCCCTGGAAATCCTGATTCTGAGATGTGAATGGTTGTGGTGAAGATTGAAACTGAGCGGGCTGAAAGTTCTGATTTTGAAATTGAAAATTCTGATTGTTTGGTGGAGAATATTGCTGTAAAGGTTGAAGACCACTCTGATTTTGATATTGGAAAGTCTGAATTGGTTGGAGCCCTTGCTGAAAAAACTGATTTGTTTGCTGAAAATTAGAATAGGGTTGTTGGAAATCTTGCTGTGGTGGCTGATTGAAAGGTTGGTTCTGCTGAAAGTTTGAATCGTGCTGCTGAAATTATTGGAAAGATTGACATTGTGGCTGCCCTTGCTGAAATTGATAGTTTGGTTGCTAAAAATTTGAATGAGATTGTTGAAAATATTGGTTTGGCTACTGAAACTGTTGACATGGCTGCTGGTAAGTAGATGAATGAATGTTGGGTCTTTGTTGGAATACATGCTTCACCCAAAACTTTAACTCCGACAGTGCACTTTTGATCTCTGATTGCTCCATTGAAAACATTTTGATCTTGCAGCCCTGTCACAAAATAAACAAAAAAAATGGCAGCAACAGTATACAAAAAGATATAGCAATCGAAAATAGAATCAAAGGATATAATTATCAAGTACCACTACATTCCCTGGCAACGGTGCCAAATTTGATAACTGTTTCAGTCGTGTCACGGTTTCAAATACAATTAAAGTATCGAACTCCTCTAAACTAATGTAGCATAGAGTGACTCGAGTCGTCTCCCAATGAATGTAGTTGGTACATGATAATTATCAGGACCGTATGTTATTGCTTTTGGGTTTTGGATATGAAACTAAGATTTGGATTTGAATGTTAATACTACGAAAAGAAATAGCAAAACAGGTATGAAATCTAGTTCTAATTAAGGAAAGACAATGCAGGTAAGGAAATCTAGTTTACCCTAACTACAATTGCTGCAATGAAAAAGCAACTCAAATAAGCATTCAAGAAATAGGGCATTAATGAAACCTAGACATGGAACAAAACCTATAGCATTAAAGAAATCTAGACTGATCTAACTTAATTGCATTTAAATGAAAACATGAAACTTAAAGCAATGGAAGAGCAATACAAAACAAGAGTTAATCAACTAAGAAACATCACAATTGAAATTAACTGTTCTAAGAAGCATTTAACCAAACACCATACAGGCATGATTGAAATTGCTTCAAGAACATGCCAATTGATATGGAAAAGTTCCATCAAATACAAACATTCACAATCAATCACAAACATTCATCAATTAACTCAAAACAACTCAAAATTTCAACACAATAATCAAATCTTGGCTATGAAGTAGACGTGGCTGCTGGCTGTGAATGAAATGAAGGAACTGCTATGATGGGAGTAGCAACTGTGATGCTGGAAATGCTGTGAAGTAGAAGAACTGTGAAGAAGTGGATCAAATTGCTGTGAAGGAATTTCTGTAACGGAATTGATGAAGGGAATAAACTGCTGGGAAAGAAATTGAATTGCTATGAAGGAACTGAAGCTGGCTACTGGATCTGAAGAATTGCCGTCGGATCTGATGAAGGCTAGCTACTGAAGGAGCTGTGAAGAAACAAAACTGCTGAAATTGAAGGAATTGTTGTAAAGGAAAGCAAATGAAAGAATTGCAGTAAGAAATGGATCACCGGCTGCGAAGGAAGATGGCTGATCGTTTCCTCTCAACCTGAGAGGAAGCTGGTGAAGGAGATGGACGACTAGGGCTCGAACCCCGAGCCCTAGCTGTGCGGTGATGATCTGGCCGACGGCGAGATGGAGAGGTGGAGATCCGCCGATCGGAGGAGATGAAGCGAAAATGCTGAGGAAGAAGGAGGTTGCCCCTTTTGCCGATCGATCCCCCTTCCCCCTGCGCGATGAGGCTTTTGTTGGATCGGGTTGGTCCGGCTAGAGGGGGGTGAATAGACGGATAATAAAATAAAGAAATGGAAGGCACTCGTCTTAAAAAAAACTTGGTCGCAACTAAGAACGTTGCTTCCAAGGCAGTGGACGCTCAATTAAAATATCCTTGTGGCGGAGAAGCCTTACAATAAAATCACGCTAGACTATAGAGAGAATTACAAGAGAATTGAATGATTGAAAAGGTTGAAACTCTAAGCATATTTATAGCCTAAGAGAATAAATCTGGATTGTTGATTGTTGAGGAATTTTCTCTTGGCCGTTGATCCATGGATGTAATCTGGATGGTTGATCTTGGATGGGATTAAACTGCATCTATTGGATCTGATTAAAGGATAAAGTTATCCTTTAAGAGATAACTTTGTCTTCTGCTCGTAACAGATAAATAACTTTATCATCTGCTCGCAACAACTTTAATCACATCTCTTCTTTGTCCCAGTCGGTAAGGTTGGTGATATATGTAAGCGAGGTTGCTGGTTCGAATCTTCACAGCAACAAATAAATTTCTTTTTGTTTTAGGTGCCTGGTTTGACTTGGTCAAACTGACCACTCTTTTGGTTCATCTACTGGGTGATTTCCGGCCAACCAGAGTTAGGCTCACCCGAACCCGACTCCGGCCTTTCGCCCCTCGAGCGTCCTTCCTCCCGGCTTCTCATCCCTCGGACACCGCGCACGTCCTTCTCGCTCCACCGACGTACTCTTCCACAGCTTCCGCGTCCCTCGGATTGTACCGAGCCCGTCGGCTCACTTCCCCGCACAATCCTTCTCGTCCGCTACGTCTTACGCTTGACTTCCTCCGTACCTAAGCTCCTGCACACTTAGCAGAGGGATTAAACATACCAGGACCTAACTTAAATCGGTTGATCACATCAAAATCAACCAGGGGTACTTACAATCTCCCCCTTTTTGATGGGCATCAATCTGAGTTAAATTAGGGTAATCAAAATAAAAAAACATACATAATAATGTAAACAGTTTAAGTTCAAAAACACAAGGAATATGCGGGTCTTGCGCTAATGGCAAATCATCAAGAAGGGAGCACTGATGAAGGGGGAGAGACGTCAGAAGAAAGTGACGACGAAAGAGGAACCTCGCTTGTCGAAAAGCGAGGTTCCTCTTTCGTCGTCGCATTCTTCTGACGTCTAAAAAACTTAAATTTCGAGTAAATTAAAATTCTACTTCTTAACTTAATATTATTCCTCCCCCTTTGATCACATCAAAAAATTGGGAAATATAAGTAGGGAAGAAGAAAAATTTTAGAGTGCGATAAAAAATATTCTAAGTGAAAAAAAATCGCGTTGTCATAGATTTTTCAAATTTTAAAATGGTATATTTTTTCAAAGTTAATTCCATTTTTTTTAAAAATGACTTAAATAAAATCTAATTTTTTTTTGATAAAATCCACAGCTGATGTGGAGTTGCAAAAAAAATCGAATCTTGTCAAAATATTTTTCTATCGAATTTTAAAAAAAAACATATTTCGATAAATAATTCATAAAAAATCAGAAAAAAATATATTTCAATAAACGATTCATAAAAAATAAACATTTATGAAAAAAATCTGAATATTTTTGTCAAAGTCAAAGATAAAGATATGAGTTTAGACAAAAATTTTGAGCTTTAAATTTGTTGATCAAGTCCAAAAATGACAAACCAACACATAAGAGTTCTTGAAGAGTAAATTTTAAAAAATTCGAAAAAATACTTCGAAAAATTTGAAAAAAAATTATAGTGAGTTTTTCCCTTAAACTCTTAATTTCAAATTTCGAAGAAAAAAAAATATTCGAAAAATTTTGAAAGGCATTCCAGTAGATAGACAGCATAATTGTGCATAAAAAAAATAATGACATAATTTTTGTTAGAGAAACAAAATGCACACATATATAATAACAAAAAAAATTATTAGTTTAATACAAATTTAGGAACCCAAAATAAGTTCCTGTCTACAGGATTAATTAAAAACTTAGGCGGAATATAACTTTTGGGCACGTTTTTAAATTGGTCCTTATGATTTTTAAAATACCAATTTAAATTATCAGGAAAGCTATTTTTCTTTTGGCGTAAATATGCAATATCAAGTTCTAATTTTTGCACTAAGTTTTTCAAATTATCATTTTCATTTTTCAAAATTTCAGACGAGGATGTAAGTGTTAATTCATTTTTTAATTTTTAATTTTTTTTTTCTAATCTATAATTAGATTTGAGCAAGGCATTAACTCCTGCATATAATTGATCATGTGGAAGAAAACAAACCTCACTTACCGGGTCGCTTTCGAAAAGCGAGGTTCCTCTTTCGTCGTCGCTTTCTTCTGACGTCTCTCCCCCTTCATCAGTGCTCCCTTCTTGATGATTTGCCATTAGCGCAAGACCCGCATATTCATGACCTTCCGACTCTTCTGACAAGGACTCATCGTCGAGTTGGATCTTCCTTGTGTTCAGTGTGGCGATGTCTGATTTCTTATTCTTCTCTTCATGAAATTCTAGGAATTTCTCCCAGAGCTCTTTTGCCGAGTTGTAATTCTCGATGCGGTTAACTTCTTGCACGGGAAGAACGGCTAGTAGATGAAATTCAGCTTTGCCGTTTGCTTCAAAGTCTGATTTCTCTTCTTGGTCCATGACTTTATTTCTTTATCCTTGCCGTTGTTGTCTTTAGGAACTGAAAAACCATTTTTCATAATTATTAGCAATTCAATATCAGTTTTAAAAAATACCTGCATTCGGCGCTTCCACATCGCGAACTCCCCCTCAAACTTCGGCGGGTAGATTACGGCTCCAACCATTTTCTTGAAATTGCTGCAGTCGGCGGTTAGTCTTTCTGCGGCGACCTTGGCTCTGATACCACTTGTTGGATCGGGTTGGTCCGGCTAGAGGGGGGTGAATAGACGGATAATAAAATAAAGAAATGGAAGGCACTCGTCTTAAAAAAAACTTGGTCGCAACTAAGAACATTGCTTCCAAGGCAGTGGACGCTCAATTAAAATCTCCTTGTGGCGGAGAAGCCTTACAATAAAAGCACGCTAGACTATAGAGAGAATTACAAGAGAATTGAATGATTGAAAAGGTTGAAACTCTAAGCCTATTTATAGCCTAAGAGAATAAATCTGGATTGTTGATTGTTGAGGAATTTTCTCTTGGCCGTTGATCCATGGATGTAATCTGGATGGTTGATCTTGGATGGGATTAAACTGCATCCATTGGATCTGATTAAAGGATAAAGTTATCCTTTAAGAGATAACTTTGTCTTCTGCTCGAAACAGATAAATAACTTTATCATCTGCTCGCAACAACTTTAATCACATCTCTTCTTTGTCCCAGTCGGTAAGGTTGGTGATATATGTAAGCGAGGTTGCTGGTTTGAATCTTCACAGCAACAAATAAATTTCTTTTTGTTTCAGGTGCCTGGTTTGACTTGGTCAAACTGACCAGTCTTTTAATTCATCTACTGGGTGATTTCCGACCAACCAGAGTTAGGCTCACCCGAACCCGACTCCGGCCTTTCGCCCCTCGAGCGTCCTTCCTCCCGGCTTCTCGTCCCTCGGACACCACGCACGTCCTTCTCGCTCCACCGGCGTACTCTTCCACAGCTTCCGCGTCCTTCGGATTGTACCGAGCCCGTCGGCTCACTTCCCCGCACAATCCTTCTCGTCCGCTACGTCTTACGCTTGACTTCCTCCGTACCTAAGCTCCTGCACACTTAGCAGAGGGATTAAACATACCAGGACCTAACTTAAATCGGTTGATCACATCAAAATCAACCAGGGGTACTTACAATCTCCCCCATTTTGATGTGCATCAATCTGAGTTAAATTAGGGTAATCAAAATAAAAAAACATACATAATAATGTAAACAGTTTAAGTTTAAAAACACAAGGAATATGCGGGTCTTGCGCTAATGGCAAATCATCAAGAAGGGAGCACTGATGAAGGGGGAGAGACGTCAGAAGAAAGCGACGACGAAAGAGGAACCTCGCTTGTCGAAAAGCGAGGTTCCTCTTTCGTCGTCGCTTTCTTCTGACGTCTAAAAAACTTAAATTTCGAGTAAATTAAAATTCTACTTCTTAACTTAATATTATTCCTCCCCCTTTGATCACATCAAAAAATTGGGAAATATAAGTAGGGAAGAAGAAAAATTTTAGAGTGCGATAAAAAATATTCTAAGTGAAAAAAAATCGCGTTGCCATAGATTTTTCAAATTTTAAAATGGTATATTTTTTCAAAGTTAATTCCATTTTTTTTAAAAATACTTAAATAAAATCTAATTTTTTTTGATAAAATCCACAGCTGATGTGGAGTTCCAAAAAAAATCGAATCTTGTCAAAATATTTTTCTATCAAATTTTAAAAAAAACATATTTCGATAAACAATTCATAAAAAATCAGAAAAAAATATATTTCAATAAACGATTCATAAAAAATAAACATTTATGAAAAAAATCTGAATATTTTTGTCAAAGTCGAAGATAAAGATATGAGTTTAGACAAAAATTTTGAGCTTTAAATTTGTTGATCAAGTCCAAAAATGACAAACCAACACATAAGAGTTCTTGAAGAGTAAATTTTAAAAAATTCGAAAAAATACTTCGAAAAATTTGAAAAAAATTATAGTGAGTTTTTCCCTTAAACTCTTAATTTCAAATTTCGAAGAAAAAAAAAATATTCGAAAAATTTTGAAAGGCATTCTAGTAGATAGACAGCATAATTGTGCATAAAAAAAATAATGACATAATTTTTGTTAGAGAAACAAAATGCATACATATATAATAACAAAAAAAATTATTAGTTTAATACAAATTCAGGTGCCTGGTTTGACTTGGTCAAATTGACCAGTCTTTTGGTTCATCTACTGGGTGATTTCCGGCCAACCAGAGTTAGGCTCACCCGAACCCGACTCCGGCCTTTCGCCCCTCGAACGTCCTTCCTCCCAGCTTCTCTCCCTCGGACACTGTGCACGTCCTTCTCACTCCACCGGCGTACTCTTCCGCAGCTTCCGCGTCCCTCGGATTGTACCGAGCCCGTCGGCTCACTTCCCCGCACAATCCTTCTCGTCCGCTACGTCTTACGCTTGACTTCCTCCGTATCTAAGCTCCTACACACTTAGCAGAGGGATTAAACATACCAGGACCTAACTTAAATCGGTTGATCACATCAAAATCAACCAGGGGTACTTACAGCTTTTGTGTCTCTCTAATTGATTCGGCTCAGCAGTTGGGTTCGGTCCCTTGATTCAGCCATCCAAGCCAGTTGAGTTCGGTCCCTGCTTGGGTTCAATCAGCCCTTTTGTTCAGCCATCCCATGTCCGGTCCAGCACTGCTTCAGTCACATGATGATGGAAACAACAGACGACTAAGATCAATTTAGCTTCATCCAACGGTCAGATCTCTTCAGATCTGAACCAAACTCCACAGATCCCAATCAATAGTCCTGATCTACTTGTCCCCAGCTCAGATTAACCAGATCAGTGGTGGATGGTCCAATCTTCCCTTTTCTTGAATGGATGGTCTAGAACAACTTAAGTTTGATCCAACGGTCAGATTACTTCTGATTTGGCTGAAATTTTTAGATCTTGATCTATGGTCATGATTGATTCTATCTTGAACTCGGATTGACCAGAAGTTGACCGATGACTCAGATCTAGACGTTTCATGGAATGGACGGCTCCTATTGATCCAATGCTTGATCCCTTTGATCTGGATCCAATGCTGACTCAAGTCTGACCCGATTTGATCTAGGTCCATGATCATTTGAAGCCTACAAAATGATATTCAAATTTAGTGCCAAAAATATCCCAAATATACAAAGATTAGAATTAAAAGCTAAAATAAGGGAAATACATGAAACCTAATACAATTGCGAACTTAAGCATATAAAATGTGGATCACACATGGATTTTAGAGCCTAAAATAATCAACAAAATAGTGGTTATTAGTATGTAATGAATTATGCGGAGGGATGTGAGTAATGTAGATGGGATCTATCCCGTCCATTTGACGGGAGTGATATCTTGGGCCCCTTGATCGAGTAGGACTGCTAAAACGCATGGTCATGCTCAAATGAGTTAATATGAGATATTGAACTCATTTGTTTAAGTGAGTCTACTCGGGGATCAAGAAACACAAAGATTGATTAAGGATGACGCAGTCTATGCCTTATTGGTCAATCTAGATATCAAGGATAGAAGGACAAGGTCATACATTATCATAATCATAGAGGTTTAGTCGGATCTCGACTTTTCTTGTTACTTGGGTAGCAATGATGCATTGCTAGATGTCGCTCATTGCTTATGTATCTAAAGCGTTTAGGCGCATTCCAACGTCACGAGAATCTATTGGGTCACATACTAAGGACATGATGCTTCGAGAGCCCGAGTTGGGAACTCGAGAGATCTGAGCCCGAGTTGGGAACTCTAGAGATCTGAGCCCGAGTTGGGAACTTCGGAGATCTGAGCCTGAGTTGGGAACTCGGGAGATCTGAGCTCGAGTTGGGAACTCGGGAGATCTGATCGGGAGCTCGAGTTGGGAACTCGGGAGCACGGGTCGGGTGCTCGTCGCTCGGCAGACTGGGCTGGGAGCTCGGCAGAATAGGTCAGGAGCTCGGCACTCGGCAGACTAGGTCAGGAGCTCGCCACTCGACAGACTGGGCTAGGAGCTCGGCACACTGGGTCGAGAGCTCGGCACTCGGCAGACTAGGTCGGGAGCTCGACAAACTGGATTGGGAGCTCGGCGACTTGCTCGGCAACTTGGTCGGGAGCTCGGGGCCTTGCTCGGGAGACCTAGTCGGATGCCTGAGAGGCCCAGTCGGAATTGCATGGGAAATTCATTAAAGTCTTTAATGAAGGAAAGAGAAAAGTCTCTCTTCATTGGATGAAGAGAAGGTGAAGAGTCACATGAAAATATTTGCTCTTTATTGGCTTTAATGAAGGGAAGTCAAAGAGACAAAAGACTCTTCATATTCATGGGATGAATATAAATGAGGGTCTAGTCATTTTGAATGAAGTAAGTGTGTTTTTCCTTCTTCCCTTCCTCTCATTTTCATCTTCTCCCTCTTGGCCGAAACCCTTGTGGGTTCTTGGTGGTCTTGTGAACTACCTCAAGTTGCTAGCACAACTAAGGTAGTTCTCACGAAGTTGAGAGATTATGTCCGTGTGGATACGAATAGAGGCATGGACACTTGAACGTGCAAGAGATTCGGCGCATCTTGGACGAGCGGGATAAGCAAAGGGCACTCTCCAAAGGTATACACTGTAGATAGATATATTAGATAGATGAACTTCGTACGAGTTTTTCTTTCGCATGGATCACTCGAGGGTTCTTATTTTTGATGCGTTTTGTGTTTTGGTGCAGGGAGAACCCAACAGTGGTATCAGAGCCACTTGCGAAAGATCGTACAAAGTTTTATGAATTTTATATGTGATATAGAAGTCGGACTAGCTTTTTTATGGGTTGCATATACTAGTCAGGCTCCCGACCTCCCATTCGAGAAGATAGACCCTTGAGGTCAAACTGGGCCGAAGGCTTCCGGGGCCATCTCGGGAAGCCAGACGCTCGGGTCATCCAGGGAGAGTAGACCTCGAGACTATCTCAGGAAAGGGGAGTCTGAAGATCATACCGTAGCAATAAGGGTCTCGGATTCATTTGATGAATCAAGGGCAGCGACTCATTCACGGGGTTGGCAAAAATAAATTTTGTTTCGAGGGCGCTGCCCCCGAGCTCGGGTCGGGACCTCCGTGAGTTTCTAGTCAAGGGGAAAATTTTGTTTTTGCACTCATAATAAAATCAATGTCCTATATCTATTGTGTATGATTGATGACATGGTGAATGGTTATGGCCTTAACCCCAATGTAATTGGATGTATATATGTGTGTGTGCATGTTGTAATGTAATTCATAATACGGCCTGCGTGTCGTGCCTTGTCTCTATTTTTCCTAGTTGTAAAAATAGATTTAGACTCGAATGTAACTCGAGTTTTCCTATATTGTAATGTACAAAAGGAGTAATGGAGTGTCCATTGAAGAATGAAGTTACAAGAAGAATGCCAACCACACATGATGAACGGAGGATGCACTTGGAGAAGATGTTATCCCTAGGTTGACCATTAATCTTCTCATTGGCTTGAGAAGATCATAGTATACGGGTCATAACAATGTCACGTTTTATTGCTTATATGTTGATATATGCTATGTGTGTGTATGTGATACATGCTTAGATGTTTATCTTAATTAAGTCAACTCAATATGCCTACCAAAGTTTGGTACTCATAAACTACCTCGATCATTTGTTGTTGGGTTTACCAAAGCAAAGCAACACATTTTATCTTGGTAGAGTGCGAGAGGACAATTGTGATATCCCGCTATCGAACTTTGGGTGAGACTTAACTAAGTCACCTCAATTGGATTGAGAAACTTAGAGGCATATCCCAAAAGTTAGGAAAATTGGGTAAGAGGAAAATTATACTAAGTCTTGGGCGATTAGTCAAAGCTAACTCAAGATGATGTGTAATGTGAATCATGACCCTTTGTTTCAAGAGTTGCATAAGATGTAATCGGTAAAAGATTGTCTACCTAATTATGCCAAGTCTTGGGCGATTAGCCAAAGCTAACTCAAGATGAAGTATAATATGGATCTTGTCCCACATAAATGTAGTCGCTATTTGGTTTGGAGCTAGTAGTGTGAGCAAATTGAGTTTGCCTACGTCCATGACTAGCCCTACAAAATCTCTACGATTTAGTGGGAGTATCATTTAATTAAAGGCCTAATTAAATGATCTAGATATGATACTTATTTCTGCATGTTGTATTGTTGTAGATTATCATGCCATCTAACACGTCAAATACTCACACTCTGCGATCTGTCCTTGAGAAGGACAAGCTCAACGGAGCTAATTTCCTAGACTGGTACAGAAACTTGAGGATAGTCCTCAAACAAGAATGAAAACTGTGTTGGGACCGGGTGCATGTTGACATGGATGCGGGTTCATAATTTTAAAATTAATTACGTGCAGCGGAAGATTTAGCATAAATAATTTCCCAAATTATTTAACCACACATCTAAGCATGAACCTTATATTGTGTAGACATGATCATACATTTAAATTTTGTAGAAAGTAAACTAATTTACTTATTACCTCGGGTAACTCGAAGGAAGGGACGATATCCAACCGTAAGCGTCCCTTAGAAGCTCCGCCTCTATTCGCGTCCACGCCGAGTTTTCTTCGGGATGACTTCGCAAAGCCACGAGTTTCGTGCCGACAAGAACTACTAGATTCTCCAAAGGCACGATAAGAATACCAAGAGAGAGAGATGGGAAGACTAACCACCAAATGAAGAACGGAATCAAGATTCCGGAAGAGGAAGGAGTCGCACCCGCTTCTTCTTCTTCTCACGATAGCTGCTTGGTGGATGAAGCACACGGTAACAAAGGGAGTGCCTCTAGGGCCGGCGACACTAGAGGAGGGAGAGAGAGAGGCCTTATTCCTTGATCTCTTAGAATAATTTCCAAGCCTTGCCTTGGTTCCTTTAGATAGTAGCCTCTCAATCGCCAAGTCTCCTTTTTATGGAATAAATTTTCATAAGAAATTTATCATATAAATTTTTCTATGAATTATTTCATCATGCCAAGTTTTTATCATAATTTAATTTATAATAAAAACAACCATGTCTCCCTTTTTATTATGGAATAAATTTTCACAAGAAATTTATTATATAAATTTTTCTTATCATGGAAAAATCAATTCATAATTGATTTTATAAAATAAAATAAACTATTCAAAGTTTATTTTAATTGCCATGAAAATAATAAACCAAACTTCGGTTTATAAAAATTTATATATATATTATCCATAATTTTATAAAACAAACCACGCTCGGTTTATTTTATAATTTGAACCAAACAATTTGGTTCTCCCCTTTTAATGTGGCCGGCCAAACAAAGAGGGTAGGGACCCTCTTTGGTCGGCCAAACCCAAGCCAGGACCGTATGAATTAAACTCATTTAATTCGTCTAATAAGCCTTCAAAAGACTGTCATTTTAAGCTTCCGGTGCGTCTCTGAAAAATTCAGATTCGACTTATCTCTCTTGATCGGAAAATCCAATTTTCAACTCGTTTTAAATCCCTCGGATTACTCTTAGTGCGTGTGACTAAATAGGCTTTCGATTTATGTTGGCCGTCTATAATTAACCAATTATAGAACAATCATGAGTGGCACCTAGTAGTACATCATGATCCCCAATTAATCGAAAGATCAACGATTGACCTCAGAAATTATTCTGAAACCTTTCAGCAGCTATAATGAATCGTGCCTCATTCCCTTCACCATCTTATACCCACTTGGTTCAGGACACGGTCTATGTGTGTCAGTCCCCACTAGGCTGACTACGTCACACCTAGCCCAAGCAATATTTTTCTCGTCCTACGGATTCTAGTTACTCTCATGTTTCTGAGAGATTCATACTCTGAACATGTGATGCTCTGGCCAGAGGCTTCGAGTAACAATCCGACGATAGGCCTTGGGTATACATCTCCTCGCAAGGAGTGGTGAATCCTTTGTAGGCTGTTCAAACATCTTCGGGCACTTCGGCTTATACCAAACCATCATGGGTCCACACCTCCTTAGAGATGCTTGCTTAAGATGTCAAAGTATAAGTCTCCATGACCAAGATGACTTGAACACCGCAGGTCAAAGGAACATCGCACTTAAGCTGCAGTAAGAACTTCATTGACATATCTATATGAAGATTACCATATGAAGTTTTACAGCCAGTCACTCCAATGAACTAGTTCCCTTAACTAGCATTCATGTTTATCTCCGGACATCCTAATGTCACCAGCCAGTGAGAATCAGCTGATTAGAGAATAACCCATACTAGTCTCAACAGAATTGATAGTGTCCGTATTTATCAATTCATCGACTAGGGACAATTTCAATTCTTCACAATTACACATGTTGAGATAATCACTAGTTGTGAATTCATCACAAATTCTCTCATGCTGTGAATTGTATTGCGGACATTCAGTAAATGAGTTTAAGATCTCAATCAAATACACAAACATGTGTACTCAAATAGTGAATATTCATTTATTAAAATAAATGATTACAATCATAAGGCGATTGCCTTAGGACACTTCTCTCATATTACTAACAAACTGTATGTCCTAGAGCAACCCCTTCCAGAAGCACATGTTGCTACCGCCACCCATGCTAAAAAGGATGCTTATAAGAAGCATCAGGATGATGCACTTGATGTATTATGCCTTATGCTTGCCACCATGAACTCTGAGCTTCAGAAGCAACATGAGAACATGAATGCACATGATATGGTTGAGCATCTAAAGCAACTATATCAAGGGCATGCTAGGCACGAGAGGTTTGAGGTGTCCAAAGCCCTATTTGCATGCAAGATGTAAGAGGGAACTCCTGTAGGAACTCACGTACTCATGATGATTGGGTATGTGGAGAACCTTGAAAGACTAGGATTTCCGCTGGGTCAAGAATTGGCTACAGACCTTATCCTGCAATCATTGCCGGAAGGGTACAATCAATTTGCCATGAACTATAACATGAATGAAATTGATAAGCCTTTACCTGAGATGCTCATCATGTTGAGAACTGCTGAACCCAATCTCAAGAAAATCAAGACCAGTAATGTACTAATGGTGAACAAGGGCAAAGGCAAATGGAAGCCTAAAGGAAAGGGTAAGACCCAAGCCAAAGGCAAGGCCAACTCTACTACATCCAAGGCTAAAGGTAAGGTGCCTAAGGAAGGGACCTGCTTCCACTGTGGTGAGACCGGACATTGGAAGAGGAACTGCAAACATTACCTGGAGGAAGTAAAGAAGAAAAGAAGTGAGACTTCTACCTCAGATATTTTTGTTATAGAAGTCAATCTATCTATCTCTTCTTCTTGGGTATTAGATACCGGATGTGCATCTCACATTTGTACTAATGTGCAGGGCCTTCAAAGAGCTAGATCATTGACAAAGGGCGAAGTGGACCTACGAGTAGGCAATGGAGCAAGAGTTGCTGCTATTGCTGTAGGAGCATATTCCTTGTCTTTGCCCACTGGGCTTATCTTAGAACTAGAAGAGTGCTTTTATGTACCTTCATTAACTAAGAACATAATTTCAATATCTTGTTTGGACAAGAAAGGCTTTTCATTTATCATAAAGGACAAATGTTGTTCTATAATGCTAAATGACATGTTCTATTGTAATGCACCACTGATGAATGGACTCTATGTTCTAGATCTAGAGAACCCAATCTATAACATAAATACCAAATGGTTCAAACCAAATGGTTTGAACCAAACATATCTCTGGCATTGTCGCTTAGGACATATAAATGAGAGTCGCATATCCCAGCTCCATAAGGATGGATTACTGGACTCATTTGCTTTTGAATCATATGAGACATGTGAATCTTGTCTTTCAGGCAAGATGACCAAGACTCCATTTAGTGGACACGGTGAAAGAGCGACAGAGTTGTTAGGACTCATACATACTGATGTATGTGGCCCTTTCAATGTCGCAGCTAGAGGAGGCTATCACTACTTCATCACTTTCACTGATGATATCAGTAGGTATGGCTATATGTATCTCATGAAACACAAGTCAGAATCCTTTGAAAAGTTCAAAGAATTCAAGAGTGAAGTACAAAACCAACTTGGCAAGAGTATTAAGATGCTTCTATCAGATCGAGGTGGTGAATACCTTAGCCAAGAGTTTCATGACCATTTAGCAGAGTGTGGGATCATATCCCAACTCACTCCACCTGGAACACCACAATGGAATGGTGTGTCCGAGCGGAGAAATCGTACTCTATTAGATATGGTACGATCGATGATGAGTCAGACAGATCTTCCTACTTTCTTCTGGGGATTCGGTCTAGAGACGGCTCTTTTTAAACTTAACCGAGCTCCATCAAAGGCCGTCATAAAGACACCATATACGATATGGACTGGGAAGAGTCCCACGATGTCTTTTATGAGGATTTGGGGTTGTGAGGCTTACGTTCGACATCAAGTCTCAGATAAACTAGGACCCAAATCTGATAAGTGCTATTTTGTAGGATATCCCAAAGAAACAAAGGGACATTACTTTTACAATCCCACACTAGGCAAAGTGTTTGTCGCTAGAAATGGCGTTTTTCTAGAAAAGGAGTTTATTTCTAGAAAAATAAGTGGGAGTAAAACTCATCTTGAAGAAGTTCAAGATACAGATAGTACTGAGGCCTTGATGGACATTGAACATGCACCACAATATGTTGTGGATCATGAGGTTGTTGCACAAGAAGTTGTGGAACAACAAGCTGTTCAAGTAGACCAACCTCCTCGCAGATTTGATAGAATACATTGTCAGCCTAAGAGATACTCTTTTCTCTTGTCTGACCATGATGACGGTGTTGGATCGAGAGAATATGATAGAGGGGGGGGGGGTGAATATCGTAAAACGTTTCGGATTCGAGATTAAGAGAATTAGGAGCGAAAATTTAAAACACAACGCAAAGAACTCAAGCGATTTACTTGGTTCGGAGTCGCGGTCGGCTCCTACTCCAAGGCACACGGTCGTTGACCGTTTACTGCTGGCAATTCTATATGTGCGCAAAAAGGTTTACAGACATATATTACAGTTGAAGTATAGAAACTTAAAAAGGCAGCTCTTTGTTACCGACGCCCGGTGTGGATTGTACTTTGGAGCAGAGGGACGTCGTCAGCGCTTGTATTTCGAGTTAGGAGGTTTCCTGGGCAGAGCGCTTGAGTAGAAGAGCATATTGGCGTTTGAAGAAGTGATGCTGAAGCCTCAGGGGTCGAGCCCCTTTTATAGCAGGTCTGGGGGCGCCTGGGACGTTGGGGGCGCCCTCCACGTGTCCTCCGATCCGTAACTCTCTCGGTCAGCTCTAATCCCTCCAAAATCGGTATCGAGCTTTGACGGGGGCGCCCGGGAAGCAGGGGGCACCCGGGTTGACTCAGTCTGTTGGCTTCTCGCTGGCTTGAACCTTATCTACCTCATTGGCTTGGACCCAGGGCGCCCAGAGCATCCGGGGCGCCTGGGAGCACGGGGGCGCCCGGGAGCATGGGGGCACCCCGCCCAGTGAACTGCCGAAGCACATGTTTGCTTAACTTGTTTTGCCTTGACCTTGGGGGCGCCCGAGACACTGGGGGCGCCCTACTCAGCTGTTGCCTCTCTCCTTTGAGGCGTTCTGAGCTGCAGAAACTCATTCCTTCGGTCCTACATCCAGGGTTAGTCCAAAACAACACAAAGCAGTCAAGTATTGGGTTTATACAGCCTTAGCTGTCTTGGTTCTGACTATAAGTCTCCAAAATGGAACCCTAGGTCGAATCGACGTCTATGTTCCCTCAACGGGGAACGCATCCTCACCTACTCCTCTCAGGAGAAATTACCTTTTGCTACCGGCTCCTCCAGTTGGACTTTTGCCCAGCTTTATTTACCAGGTCTTCGTGCCCAATCCGCGACCAGGTCATAGTGCCCACCTTCCGAGTAGGTCTTTGGTGCCCAGCCCCCGGCCAGGTCTTAGTGCCCAATTCCTCGAACCAGGTCTTCAGTGCCCAGCCCTCGGCCAGGTCTTAGTGCCCGATTCCTTCGGTGCCCAGCCCTCGGGCAGGTCTTAGTGCCCAGTCCATAACCAGGACTTATTGCCCAACCTTATGTTAGGACTTAGTTGCCCAGCCCACGTCTAGGACTTATTGCCTAGATTACCTAAGACTTTCCTGCACACTTGAGTAACTTTATTAGATCACAAATGATATTTAACTTTGAACCCTTTGCCAATATCAAAATAAGGTTCGATATGGTGCTTCCTCCACCAACAATCTCCCCCTTTTTGATTTATGGCAACACAATTCAAAGTTAAGTCAAAACTTATAACAGTTTAAGAACATAAGGTAAAATCAATGAAGTATAGCAGTTATAGCAGTTATGAACAGACTAGATTTGAAAAAAAAATCTTTTATTCCTCATACTCCCCCTAAAACCCTGAATACTTGTGTTATAAAATCCTTAACTTTGACCTTTCCTCCCCCTTTGACATATATCAAAAACATACATGGGCGAACAAGGTTTCTAATAGAGAGTTTTGAGTTTTACCAAAATAAATTTAAGTAAAGGAGTTCACAACTTTTTCAAAAAATAGTTTTCAAACAAAACATGTTACAAAACTTTTGAAAAAGTACTTTTGA
Source organism: Boesenbergia rotunda (assembly GCA_024364735.1). Classification (NCBI taxonomy): domain Eukaryota; kingdom Viridiplantae; phylum Streptophyta; class Magnoliopsida; order Zingiberales; family Zingiberaceae; genus Boesenbergia; species Boesenbergia rotunda. Next base: position 123,043 of record JAGFNQ010007742.1, on the reverse strand, counting down.
TTGGACGTTTTGAAAATTATGTTTTGAAACACAAGAAGTTTTCATGAAGCTCCCCCTTAATATGAAACTCTTCCCCTTTGATGTTTTTAAAAAACATGTAATTTTTCAGTTTGAAAAAGGTTCTAAGCCTAGTTTAGGTCTTGAAAAAGGTTCTAGGTATGAAAACGTTCATTACTTTAAAAAGAAATAATTCTAAGTTCAGTTTTGATAAAATATAAAAACTTCTGAGTATCACAAAGGAAATTCTTAGTTAAGAGCAACTCGAAGTTTTCAATAAAGTTTCTTTGAAGAAGGAAGAAATTTAAGGAAAAATTTAATTTTGTTTAAGTTTGCTTTCCCCCTTAAAAATACTCTGAAAAATATATTTTGACAAAGGTTTAAGAAAAAAAAGATTGTGTATCAGAGCCTATTAGTTTTGCAAAATCATAAATCAACATTGAAATAGTTTTTTTTTCTTTTTTTTTCAAAATATCAAGTGTTACTAAAAAAAACTAAATGATAGTGAACAAGTAACACATTATTAACTTATTAAGCAAGGATTAATGCTAAAGAATAATTTGTTAAACCAAGTTGACATTTCTATTAAGTCCAAGCTTGATATGTAAAACTTAAAGCATTTAATCAATAAGTCTAAGTTCAGAACTATATTTGATTCTAAGCATGATTTAAGTCCAAGTTCCGAACTTTTAGCCACTTATTGTTAATCCTCAAGATAAAGAGAAATAGAATTTCTTAGGTAAAGGATAAAATTTTTGAAAAATTTTGAAAAATCAAGCCTTTGAGAAATGCAAGTACTTTTTGAGAAGTATAAGACTTTTTAGACATAATATGCATTTTTGAAAATATAAGTAATTTTTTTTTGAAAAAATATCATGAGATTAAAAACATAAGTGCTTTGAAAAAGTATTAGTACTTTTGATCAATGTTATTTTGAAAACATAATACTCTACTTGACTTGGTTTCTTTTCCAGTCTGACACAATCCTAAGAAACCTTGTTAACTACAAGGACATTTCCTTAAGTGTCCTGGAAATTTTCCAAACTCAGGTAAATATAATTTCAAAAGTATTTCAAAACAATTTTGTAGGCCACAAAAGTTTTGAAAAATAATATTTTGAAAGATAAATTACTTATACTTTCAATATAGTGCATGAAAACAAATTATTTTGAAATGTTTAATAACTCTTTTAATATGACTCCCCCTAAACTTGACCCAGTCCTAGGAAGCTTGTTGATCACAAGTTCTCTTCCTCTGAGTCCTTAGGAATTGGTTCATATCAAAAGAATTATCTAATAAAAGTAATTGTAAAGAAAATTTTTGAAAAATAGTATTCAGATAGTTTTCTTTTTGAATTAGACTCCCCCTAAGTTTGATACATCCTAGGAGTCCTTGTTGATCATGAAGAAGATCTCCTCTGTGTCTTTAGGATTTATCAAAATTAAAAGAACACTTTTGAACAACTTTTAGAGTATGATAATTTTCAAGGAGATAAATTTTTGAAAACTCAATTTTGGAATAATAACACAGTTTTCGAAAAAAATATTTTGAAATGATAATAATTCTTCAAAGAGATAGTAATATACCAAGGTTTTTGAACCAATTTTTGAAAACCTTATTTTGAAATGTTAATAAGTTTTAGAGCATAAGGTTTTTGAAAAATCTGAATTTTTCGAAAAAAACTCCCCCTGTATCTGACACTGTCTGACTTTATCTAGGTACCTTAAGGAACTTCAGTGTTGACCAGGTTTGACTATGTTGACTAGGGTTTGACTAATCAATGACTAAATCAAAACAAGCACTAGACTCTATTTATTGTGATATTTGACATGAAATTTAAAAAAAATGTTAGAAATGAAAAAGTAGGGTACTGTACAATAAATTGACAAAACAAAATAGAGATAAGTTTGAATAACTTTTGCAAACCTTTTTATTTAAAAGGATAGTGAATTATGCTTTTAGGTCCTAGATATCTCACCCAGTTCTACGTGATCAAATATGTTAACCTTATGGGTTTTGTGAGACAGGTTTTGAATAGAAGTAAGAAATTATTTTGAAAAATCATGATTAATTTTGAAAAAGTTAAATTAATTTTGAAAACAATTGGTTTTGAATTTATTTTGAAAAAGAGTGTTTGAATCTACAATTAACTGAAAATTTATGTTAGATTCGAATTTGACAAAGAATAAATTGAATTTGAATTTCAAAAATTGGCTTCCAGGTCTTGGTGAGGCACTAGGCCTTCTTTGGCCGTAGCCTTATTGGATCATCAACCCTTTCCTTGACAAAGCCTTTTCATGAAATCTCATTTTCAAAATTACTTTTTGAAAAATTCTGGTCTAACCAGTTTGGGTCTTGGATCGGTAGCTTCGGCTAGTTCCACCAATCTAAAGAGACCAAGTAGTGTATACTTGACCTTATTAGAAAAGGCTTCCCTAACGTACTATCATCTCACCGCCACCCAATACTATGTTGGTCAAATTTCAGTTAAATCACTTTGTCCTTATTCTAACCAATCCTAATTCTAAGCATAATAATAATAATAAATATAAAAAAATGCAACACATAATTAAAGCAAACAATTATCTACGTAAAATCACAATGGGAGTAATACTCCGGATTTTCGAAATCAGTAAGTTTATGAATTAAATTTTCTAGCATATTGACATTATGTTTCAAGGTTTCATTTTCTTATTTTATCATTTTGAAATTTGAATTTATTAGTATACATGATTTAATTAATTTACTTAGGCATGTGTCCATATCTAAATTTGACCAAGGGATATTAAGTAAATTATCAGCATTCATGGTAAAGAGGGGATTTTCATATAAATTAAGGTTACCTATCTTGGTAGGTTGTCCTGGATCTTTGGCTCTTCTATCTGTGCATTCACTTTTGTAATGCCCAAACTCCTGGCACTTGAAGCATTGGATGTGACTTTTGTCCTTTCGAGCTTTTGGAACTGGTTCCTTTATCGTTGGTGTCGTTCGAATCTTTCAAGTAGGACACTTACTTTTGTAGTGCCCTCTCTCCCTGCATGTGTAATAAATTACATGATTTTTCAAATTTGAATTTACAAATTTACCTTTTGATTCCTTATTGGGAATCTCCCCCTTTATTCTTGCCGTCTTGGATCTAGACTCATCTTTTGATTCCATGTCTGAGTCAGACTTGGATACTGGTTGAAGCTCCTTCTTTGGTGGTTCTTTTGGAGTTTTCCCTGTAATAGAATTTACACCTTCCTCGACCATTATAGTATTTGTTTGATTATTTAATTCTAATTTTGAAAAGAATTCGAAATCGGTTATCGTCTCAGTCAATTCGTCGTCTGATTCTGGTTTGATTTCGACTTTGGATTCGGGTTCAGATTCTGACTCGGCTGTCTGTGCTAGGACCGGGAGTGCGAGATAACTTAGGTGATCTTTGTCTGACTCGTCCGATGATTCAAACATCACACCTTCAAGGACCTCAATCTTGGAGCTTTCTTCATGTAGGTTGATTAGCTTCTCCCACATCTCTTTAGCACAGTTGAAGGATCCAACCTGCTTCAAGTCTTCATTGGTTAGGCCACATTGTAGTATTGCAGTCGCCTTTGCATCTGCCTCGATCTTCCTCAGAGTTGGTTCGTCCAATTTATCCCAGGCGATCGATATTCCATCTTCAGTGGGTACTGTAAACCCTGTCTGGATTATCATCCATAGATCTAGATGGGCCTTTAGGTGGGATTCCATTAGACCCTACTAGGTTCTGAAGTTCTCACCAGAGAATAGAGGCGGACGAATACTGTTTCATTCTTGATTGGCCATTAAGGATAAATCTTGTACACAAAAAGAACAAATAGAAATGTACCAAGACTTGATCTTGGATTAGTAGTACGGGAGAAGGGAAAAATAGCGCAACAAAAAATTTTACATGAATTTCGAGGCAAAATATTAAAATAATATATAAAAAAGTTTATGACAAATTTAAAAAAATGAATATTCAGATTAATGAGAGAAATAGGAGTTTTTTTTAAAAAAAATGAATATTGCTCGAATTAAGATAGCACGAATTTCGAGAAAAAATATTAAAATAATAATAAAAAAATTTATGACAAATTTTTAAAAGTTGATCGTTATATCAATTCTAACATATGGTGAAAAAATGAGAATTCAAAATTAAAAAAGGTGAAAAATCCGAAAAAATTCCCAAACTGGTGGTTGCACCAAGTTTGAGCATCCCCGCTCTGATACCACTTGTTGGATCGAGAGAATACGATAGAGGGGGGGTGAATATCGTAAAACGTTTCTGATTCAAGATTAAGAGAATTAGCAGCGGAAATTTAAAACACAACGCAAAGAACTCAAGCGATTTACTTGGTTCGGAGTCGCGGTCGGCTCCTACTCCAAGGCCCATGGTCGTTGACCGTTTACTGCGGGCAATTCTATATGTGCGCAAAAAGGTTTATAGATAGATATTACAGTTGAAGTACAGTAAATATAAAAAGTCAGCTCTTTGTTATTGACGCCCGATGTGGATTGTATTTTGGAGCAGAGGGACGTCGGCGGCGGTTGTATCTCGAGTTAGGAGGTTTCCGGGGCAGAGCGCTTGAGTAGAAGAGCATATTGGCATTTGAAGAAGTGATGTTGAAGCCTCAGGGGTCGAGCCCCTTTTATAGCAGGTCTGGGGGAGCCCTCCACGTGTCCTCCGATCCGTAACTCTCTCGGTCAGCTCTAATCCCTCCAAAATCGGGATCGAGCTTTGACGGGGGCACCCGGGAAGCAGGGGGCGCCCGGGTTGACTCAGTCTGCTGGCTTCTCGATGGGTTGAACCTTATCTTCCTCGTTGACTTGGAACCAGGGCGCCCGGAGCATCCGGGGCGCCCGGGAGCACGGGGGCGCTCGGGAGCATGGGGGCGCCCCGCCCAGTGAACTGCCGAAGCACATGTTTGCTTAACTTGTTTTGCCTTGACCTTGGGGGCGCCCGGGACACTGGGGGCACCCTACTCAGCTGTTGCCTCTCTCCTTTGAGGCGTTCTGAGCTGCAAAAACTCATTCCTTCGATCCTGCATCCAGGGTTAGTCCAAAACAACACAAAGCAATCAAGTATTAGGTTTATACAGCCTTAGTTGTCTTGGTTCTGACTTTGAGTCTCCAAAATGGAACCCTAGGTCGAACCGATGCCTATGTTCCCTCGACGGGGAACGCGTCCTCACCTACTCCTCTCAGGAGAATTTACCTTTTGCCAACCGGCTCCTCCGATTGGACTTTTGCCCAGCATTATTTACTAGGTCTTTGTGCCCAATCCGTGACTAGGTCTTAGTGCCCACCTTTAGAGCAGGTCTTCGGTGCTAAGCCCCCGGCCAGGTCTTAGTGCCCAATTCCTCGAACCAGGTCTTCGGTGCCCAGCCCTCAGCCAGGTCTTAGTGCCCAATTCCTCGAACCAGGTCTTCGGTGCCCAGCCCTCGGCCAGGTCTTAGTGCTCAGTCCACGACCAGGACTTATTGCCCAACCTTATGTCAGGACTTAGTTGCCCAGCCCACGGCTAGGACTTATTGCCTAGATTACCTAGGACTTTCCTGCACACTTGAGTAACTTTATTAGATCACAAATGATACTTAACTTTGAACCCTTTGCCAATATCAAAATAAGGTTCGATATGGTGCTTCCTGCACCAACAGACGTTACACTTATTGAGTTGAATGAGCCTACATCCTATCAAGAGTTGTGATGAGCCCAGATTCTGAGAAATGGATAGAAGCCATGAGGTCCGAAATGGAATACATGTACACTAACCAAGTATGGACTTTGGTTGATCCACCTGAGAGAATTAAACCCATTGGGTGTAAGTGGGTCTTTAGGAGAAAGACTAACATGGATGGACTCATGCATACCTATAAAGGGCGATTGGTAGCTAAAGGTTTCAAGCAAATTCATGGTATCGACTATGATGAAACTTTTTCACCAGTTGCGATGCTTAAGTCTATTCGGATCATTCTTGCTATTGCAGCATACCATGATTACGAGATCTGGCAGATGGATGTCAAAACCGCATTCCTAAATGGGAATCTACTCAAGGATGTGTACATGACACAACCTAAGGGTTTTATAGATCCAGAGCATGCTGGAAAGGTATATAAGTTGCAAAGGTCCATTTATAGGCTAAAGCAAGCTTCTCGAAGCTAGAATCATCGATTCGATGATGCAATCAAAGCGTTTGGTTTTATCAAGAATGAAGATGAACCCTGTGTCTACAAGAGGGTTAGTGGGAGCACAGTTATCTTCCTAATCTTGTATGTAGATGACATACTCCTCATTGGGAATGATATCCCTTCATTAGAGTCTGTGAAGACATGGCTAGGGAATTATTTCTCAATGAAAGACTTAGGTGAAGCAGCCTATATCCTAGGCATCAAGATCTATAGAGATAGGTCTAAGAGATTGCTTGGCTTAAGTCAGAGTACATATATTGACAAAGTGCTTAATCGTTTTGGCATACAGAATTCCAAGAAGGGTTTTCTGCCGATGTCACATGGTGTGAGTCCTTCGAAGACACAATGCCCCTCTTCTAAGGAGGAGAGAGACCGTATGGATCATATCCCTTATGCATCCGCTATAGGGTCTATCATGTACGTCATGCTTTGTACTCGTCCAGATGTCTTGTATGCTTTGAGCATGACAAGCAGGTACTAGTCAGATCCAGGTGAAAGTCACTAGACAGCTATCAAAAATATTCTTAAGTACTTACGAAGGACGAAAGAATATTTCTTGATATTTGGAGGCAATGAGGAGCTAGCTGTAAAAGGTTATAGTGACGCAAGCTTCCAAACGGACAACGATGATTTTAGATCGCAGTTAGGGTATATATTTTTCCAGAATGGTGGCGTTGTGAGCTGGAAGAGTTCGAAGCAGGACACAGTCACAAATTCTACAACAGAGGCCGAGTATATTGCCGCGTTTGAGGCGGCAAAAGAGGCTATTTGGAACCGGAAGTTCATTACAGAGCTTGGTGTGGTTCCTAGCATAGTGGACCCGATAGACCTCTATTGTGACAACAATGGGGCTATTGCACAGGCTAAGGAACCTCACTCCCATTAGCGGACCAAACACATACTACGGTGGTTCCATCTCATTCGAGAGATCATCGATAGAGGAGATGTGAAGATATGTAGAGTACCCACTGATGCTAACATCGGGGATCCTTTGACCAAGGCTTTGGCACAAAAGAAGCATGATGGTCAAACCAGGTCACTAGGTATTAGATATTAAGTGATTGTCACTAGTGCTAGTGGGAGATTGTTAGTAGGAGCCCTAGAGCCAATTATGTGATGATTGACTAGGGACTTTTTGTATCATATTCTATCATTAATAAAGACATGTTTGGTTATTATACTTACTTTGTATTTGTGCTAAAATAACTAAGTAAAATAATGTCCTTGGGTAGTTGGTTCTTATCTACATTATATCGATTGGTTGAATCGATAGTGAGATGATGTAGAGAACACTACTCTAAACGATTCCTAGTCAAGTATTAATATTCAAAGACAATATTAATGCATGTAGACCAGCATGTAGGTCAACTGATGACTTGAGCTTACAAGTCATGGATATGTGATATCAAGTTGTCACATGGGTATATAATGGAGAATGTGTACTGAATTGACCCGCCATGAGAAACTTTCATAGATTGTCATATGAGTGTCATAAACTTTCTCATGTGACTATTAGCATGAATAGTCCTTAGACCTGAAGTCACTACGGTTCCCTACATAAGGAGTTATGTAATTTGGTATCATCAAACATCACCCGTAATAGGGTGGACTATAAAGGCGATCACTGGGTATGTAATAAATTATGCGGAGTGATGTGAGAGATGTAGATGGGATCTATCCCTGCTATATGATGGGAGTGATATCTGTGGGCTCCTTGATCGAGTAGGACTGCTAAAATGCATGGTCATGCTCAAATGAGTCAATATGAGATATTGAGTTCATTTGTTTGAGTGAGTCTACTCAGGGATCAAGAAACACAATGATTGATTGAGGATGATACGGTCTATGCCTCATTTGTCAATCTAGATATCAAGGATAGAAGCACAAGGTCATACATTATCATAGTCACAGAGGTTTAGTCAGATCTCGACTTTTCTTGTTACTTGGGTAGCAATGATGCATTGCTAGATGTCGCTCATTACTTATGTGTCTAAAGCGTTTAGGCGCATTGCCAATATCACGAGAACCTATTGGGTCACACACTAAGGATATGATGCTTCGGGAGCCCGAGTTGGGAACTCGGGAGATCTGAGCACGAGTTGGGAACTCGGGAGATTTGATCGGGAGCTCGAGTTGGGAACTCAAGAGATCGGGTCGGGAGCTCATCGCTCGGCAGACTGGGCTGGGAGCTCGACAGACTGGGTCAGGAGCTCGGCACTCGGCAGACTGGGTTGGTAGCTCGGAACTCGGCAGACTGGTCGGGAGCTCGACAGACTGGATCGGAAACTCGGCTACTTGCTCGGCAGACTTGGTCAGGAGCTCGGGGACTTGCTCGGGAGCCCTGGTCGGATGCCCGAGAGGCCCGGTCGAATTGCATGGGAAATTCATTAAAGTGTTTAATAAAGGAAAGAGAAAAGTCTCTCTTCATTGGATGAAGAGAAGGTGAAGAGTCACATGAAAAAATATGCTCTTTATTAGCTTTAATGAAGGAAGTCAAAGAGACAAAAGACTCTTCATATTCATGGGATGAATATAAAAGAGGGTTAGTCATTTTGAATGAAGTAAGTGTGTTTTTCCTTCTTCCCTTCCTCTCTTCTTCCTATCCTCCCTCTTGGATGAAACCCTTGTGGGTTCTTGGTGGTCTTGTGAACTACCTCAAGTTGCTAGCAAAACTAAGGTAGTTCTCCCGAAGTTGAGAGATTGTGTCCGTGTGGATACGAATAGAGGCACGGACACTTGAACGTGCAAGAGATCCGGCGCATCTTGGACGAGCGGGATAAGCAAAGGGCACGCTCCAAAGGTATACACTGTAAATAGATCTATTAGATAGATAAACTTCTGTAACGCCTGCCCCATACATGAGTGACGCGTTACTTTTTTTTTCTTCCATACATTACTGCATATGAAGCGTAAATATAGCAGCGGAAACAATACTAAATCATGAACATATGCAATTGGATAAATTTCCTTCTAACTAAACTACTTTAAGCATGTGAATCATAGCATAGCATATTTAACAAGAGGGTATATAGTTCTACATTAAGTATGTATATCATAAAGAACTTCAACTCCAACAAGTAGTAAGCGTAACCATAAGAACTAACACATGCAGTTTATAAGTAGCAACATTAAGTCCATGAGAAATAAGTCCATAAGTAAAAGTAAAGACAATAGTTGGATCGACCTGTCAAGTCACTGCCACACACACACATGCCCTCCTGCTGCTTCCCCTTTAGTTTGATCTACAATATAAGAAGGTAGACTATAAGCATAAAATGCTTAGTAAGCTCCTTGCTTACTCACAAAATCCGTACATCACATATAAGTAGAAATCTACATCATTTGACATAAACATATAACATGAATAAACACTTTAAGCATCTAAAGCACATAAGCATAAACACTTAAAACATGAATATGTGTGTCGTTATTAAGGATATATGTCATGAGTAAATACTTAAAGCACCTAACATTCGCAAAATCTTTAAAACATAATCATGTGCATAAACATTAAACATAGCATATGCGTTATCATTAAACATGAACATGTGCATAAACATTAAACATAGCATATGCAATATCATTAAACATAAACATGTGCATAAACATTAAACATAGCATATGCAATATCATTAAACATAAACATGTGCATAAACATTAAGGATGCTATTTGAAAAATATATATAATATAATACTTGAACATCAAAATATCATCATCATTGGGATCCCTGGCTTGTACCCATTCATCATTTGCGTGCATCCCTTAGTAGAGTATGAGGTAGCTAATCCCGACCTACTAAGGTACTAGGCAACTTCTAGCCTAGGGACAGCTACGGTAGTCCAAAACCGGGGCCTTGCTTAGGAGCCCACACTTTGGACCTTTTTCAAGATCGGGTACAAGCCAATACATAATGTAAAATACCATACATGATTCTTTTCCTTTCATAGCAATTTCTCTTTAGCATAGCGTTCGTCATTTCTTTTCTTTTCTTAGAAATTGCTCTTTAGACACTCTTTTATTCATAATGTCATACATGTCATGGGCTTACATTTATAGCATATATATCATCATAACTTTCAAGCATGAACATGGCATGGAGAAAACATAATTTCATGGTAAGGAAATTCATAACATGCCAACTTATCATTCATGGTTCATAAAACACATAATGTTCAATTTAAAACTAAGGATAATACACCTAGGAACTTGTTCCATTTTTTCATCTATCATGGCATAATGAAACATGGATACCTTTAATTCCACCATAATTCCACATATATTCTACTGATCAAAAACATTTATATAGGGTTATCATGACATAAAAACATAACCCAACATCTTACAACTCATACAACATGCATACATTGAATATCCTATTACCAAGTGACATTATCAAGTGAAGTAGTGACTGTAACCCATCCTAAAACCCAATTTAAGGTACTGATCATAAACTTCTAAAGTTCATATCAACATGAAAATGACAAAGAAACAAGAACAATTGATTCATACAACATGCATATAATATCTATTCCAACACTAGGAAATGTTAGCAAGTAACATGGCATCTTTAACTTTTTTTTTCTTTTCATCTATCATGGCATAATGAAACATGGATACCTTTAATTCAACCTTAATTTATCATATACTCTACTGATCAAAACATTTAGATAGGGTTATCATGGCATAAAAACATAACACAACATCATACAACTCATACAACATGCATATATTGAATATCCTATTACCAAGAGACATTATCAAGTGAAGTAGTGACCTTAACCCATCCTAAAACCTAATTTAAGAAACTGATCAGAAACTTCTAAGGTTCTTATCAATATGAAAATGACAAAAACAAAAGTAATTGATTCATACAACTTGCATAAATACATACTCTGACACTAGGAAGCATTAGCAAGTAACATGACATCTTTAACTCATTTTTTTGCCCTTATTTAGGGTATTAACCGAACATGTTCAGAGGGGAAACATGACCTAAAATATATATAAAACCCTTAAACAAACATTAACAAGGAATTAAAAACCATTAGCTAGTCAAAAAAACTCAAACATCTTCTTATGGCCAAAAAGTCTATGGCTTCTTGAGAGCCTTGGCCTAAACTTTTAAGGGTCTTTTTGCTTCATTTTTTTTCCATCATAACTCATAACTTAACATCAAGAAAATATTGGAGTCATTAGATAGCCTCAAACATAAACCTAGGCCCTAAATCCATGCTTGGCCGAAATCCACTCATAGGGAAAAACTTCACGATTTTTAGCAATACATCGCAAGATCATACAAGAACATAAACAAAATGTATATAAGCAATTATGTTGTAGGTGAGGGGAGTCTTACCTACAACATAATGAAATTATGTTTTCACCATGCCATATTCGTGCTTGAATATTATGATGATATTTATGTTTTGAATGTATGCCCATGACATGTATGACATTATGAATAAAAGAATGTCTAAAGAGCAATTTCTAAGAAAAGAAATGAAATGACGAACGAAATTGCTATGGAAAGAAAAGGAATCATGTATGCTATTTTACTTTATGTATTGGCTTGTACCGGATCTTGAAAAAGGTCCAAAGGGTGGGCTCCTAAGCAAGGCCTCGGTTCTGGACTACCATAGCTGTCCCTAGGCTAGAGGTTGCCTAATACCTTAGTAGGTCGGGATTAGCTACCTCGTACTCTACTAAGGGATGCGCACAAATGATGAAAGGGTACAAGCCAGGGATCCCAATGATGATGATATGTTGATGTTCAAGTATTATATTATATATATTTTTCAAAGAGCATCCTTAAAGATTATGCACATGTTTATGTTTAATGATATTGCATATGCTATGTGTTGGATCGAGAAGAAAGATAGAGGGGGGTGAATATAGTAAAACATTTTCGGTTTCGTAAAGAGAATAAGCAACGGAAAATAGAGAAACACACACGCGAACTCAAGCGATTTTACTTTGATCGGAGTCGCGGTCGGCTCCTACTCCAAGGCCCACAGTCGTTGACCATTTACTGCGGGCAATTCTATATGTGCGCAAATGTTTACAGAGAAATTTTATAGTTGTAGTACAGTAAATAGAAATTTAAGCTCTTTCTTACTGACGCCTGGTGTGGATTGTACTTCGGAGCAGAGGGTCGTTGTCAGCGCTTCAATCTCGAGATGGGAGGTGTCTGGAGTAGAGCACTTGAGTAGAAGAGCGTATTGGCGTTGGAAAGTTGTGTTGAGAAGACATAGGGGTCGAGCCCTTATATAGTGAACCTGGGGGGGCCCTGGACGTTGGGGGCGCCCTCCACGTGTCTCCCGATTCGCAAAGCCTCTATCCGAACTCGGTCAGCCCTTATCCGTCCAGGATCGGGCTCGAGGTTTAACCGGGGGCGCCCGGGAAGCAGGGGCGTCCGGGTTGACTCAAACAGCTGGCTTCTTGGCTGGATAAACTCTATCCGCTTCGTTGGCTTGAGCCCAGGGCGCCCAGGAGCACGGGGGCGCCCAGGAGCTTGGGGGACCCCGCCCAGTGAGCTTCCGAAACGTTACTTGCTCAGCTTGTCTTGCCTTCACCTTGGGGGCGCCCGGGGCGCCCTGCCCAGCTACTGCCCCTCTCCTTTGGGGTGTTCTGAGCTGCAGAAACTCATTCCTTCAGTCCTGCATCCAGGGTTAGTGCAACACAAAACAAAGCAAGAATGTTAGTGAGTTTTACAGCCGTAGCTTTCTTGGTTCTGACTTCGGGTCTCCCAAATGGAGCCCTAGGTCGAGCCGACGCCTACTGTTTCCTCGACGGGGAACGCGTCCTCACCTACTCCTCTCAGGAGAGTTTACCTTTTGCCAACCGGCTCCTTCGGTTGGACTTTTGCCTGATGCACCTGACCAGGTCTTCGTGCCCACCTTTCGAGCAGGTCTTCGGTGCCCAGCTCCTTGCCAGGGCTTCGTGCCCAGTCCTCGACTAGGACTTCGTGCCCACCTTCCAAGCAGGTCTTCGGTGCCCAGCTCCTTGCTAGGGCTTCGTACCCAGTTCTCGACCAGGACTTCGTGCCTAGTGTACCTAGGGCTTCTTTTCCTGTACACTTAGTGAACATGTTAGATCAACATCGTATCTTAACTTTTGAACCCTTTTCCATTATCAAAATCCAGGTTCGACTTAGGTGCTACCTGCACCAACAATCTCTCCCTTTTTGATTTATGGCAACCCGATTCAAAAAGTTAAGTTAATCGAAACAGGTAAAACACTAGTTTAGTTTCCTCCCCTTGGAAGGAATCTCCCCCTAGGTTTTTCAAAGGTTCGTGAGGTTTGAAAATTTCTAAGTCTAAAGATGGAATTAATTTTTCAACACTTAGAATATTTTTCAAACGACGTTTTAGAAAATATTTTCCAAAGAAGATTTTCGTTGGGTACTTTGAAAATTTATACTTAGAATTTTTTTTTTAAGTTAGTAGGAAATTTTCTACACATCTTCTAAGGTTTTTATTACTAAAGAAATTTTTGATTTTGGAAATTTTCCTTCTTTTAACTTAGAAGCCCCTTTTTTTTATTTGAAATAAGTGCCTAAAAAAATTTTGAATAAAGCTCAGGTTTGAGTACTGATGGGCCCGAAATACTAGGTTAAGTTGTCACGAATGTGTGGGACCATCAGATTTAGATATTTATAAATGCTTGAAACGCTTTTTGCAATCAAAATATGAAAACGTAGTAAAGGGGCCACAGGTCGTATTTTTCCTAGGGACTAGTGGATGTTGTGTGATTCGCACTTGTATTTATGTGTCGTTGCTATTTTTGGGTTTCAAATAAAATGTGGTTTTGGGGTGCAATCTGAAAGGAAAACTCAATAAAAATGAAGGAAAACCAAACAAAGGAATTTAAGCAAATGATAGTGAGTGATAGTTCAATCGAAGGTAAACCAACTCAACCAAGGGAGCTAAATCAAAATTGAAATAAAAAGGAACACAATGGATTTTAAATGCAATCTAGTTGCTAAACAAATAAGTAAACACAGTGATGGCAGATTTTGGAAACAAACAAGCTTGACACAAATAAAAACATGCGAAATTCAGAAATTAAACAAGCACTAAATTCAACTCAAATTAGCTACAAGTTTTTGAAACCAACTAATGCAACTGAATTCAAACACTATTCTACATCAAAAGACAAATAGACAACTAATTCAAACCAGTGCCCAAAACAGCTTGGCACACAAGCTGAAACCTTGTGCCAAGGCTGCTGTTTTGTGCCAAGATGCTATACTAACACTTAGAACTAAGCTGAACTATGCATTTTGTAAAGCAAATTTTCAGTGAGGGAGTTTTTCAAAAATGAATGAAAGAATTCGAGCCAAAGACTGCTCAACAACTCTTACCTACTGTAGAAATGAATTGGATATCGAAATGCAGGGAAAGAAAATGCAGAAATAAGTTGGGTTGCAATATGAACTTGGCACACAAGCTGATTTAGCAGGAAATCTAAGCAGAAGTGCAGAATTTAACTTAAATGTGAAGCAAACTAATTGAATGCAAAGTGAGCAAATGAGTGCAGAACAAACCAAGTGGAAACAAAATTTCAGAAGCTCAACTTGAATGCAGAATTGAAACTAAACTAACATAAGATCAAATTGATAAGCAGAATAAAACTGGCACGCAGCTGGAAACGAAATTCAGCAGTGATTTGCAGCTAAACAACTGATCTAATTGCACTTGTTCAATACATAAGAATTCTAACTAATAAAAGCACTGAATTAAAACTCTAATTGAACCAAAAAACTATTCAGAAACGAAAATTGCAGTAGCTGAAACAGAATTTCAGACACAGAACAGTGCAGATTCGAAATTACAGACTATAAATGAAAATTCACTAAGAAACTACTCCTCGATCCCTTCCCGAGCTCAAAATCTCCTTGGTCGTCAAGCAAGGGCTGGCCTCGAACCCCTAAGCTCAGCAAATCAGTGGAAATCAGCCTCAATCGATGAACTCTGCTCAAACTGCATCAGTGGGGAAAATTCCAATCCGAACTCTTCGATCTCAGTTTGTCGAGCTGCGATGATGATTTGGAGAAGACCTGAGCTCACCTGAGAACCCCTACAAGTGGCTCAGATCGTCGGAAATGGGTTGTAGCTAAGATTCCAGTGCTCGGACCACAGAGAATGCCGAAACCCTCAAACAAACTCTGTCCGGATGAAACATGAGATGAATTCTCGATCGAAGCCGTCTTCCGAAGATTCAGATGATGAACTAAGGTTGGAATTGAGGTGGTCACGCCTCCTTAGATGAAAAATTGCAAAGAAAACGAAGAACAAACGAAGAACTTGTGAAGAACGGTGGAGACGCGACAAGGGAAGAGATGCGCAGAATTTTCCTTAAGTAATTAGCATTGGACGACTCAGATTGATTTGAGGAAATCCAACGGCTAATCTTGCTCTGATTTAATCCAAATTTTGATGATGATGATCAGGGGTCAGGATCTGCCTCGTGGTAGCTCGGATCCTCCAGATGTGCAACGGATGGTCCAGATTACCCTAATCTTTGAATGGACGATCTAGAGCCCTCCGAGCTTGATCCAACGGTTGATTTAGCTCTGATTGGGATGAAACCTTCAGATCTTGATCAGAGTGCTTGATCAACCCTAACTCTAGCTCAGATTGCTTTAGATGGTCCCGGATGGCTCAGATCTAGCTGCTTTTGAATCGAACGGCCCAGATTTAATCCTAATCTTGATAACTCGATCCGGGTCACTTCTGACTCAAGTTTGACCCAATATGCCCTAGGTCCATGAACCTTTCATGCCTACAAAAATAGATCAAAAATTTAGTGGCCAAATAATCCAAATTTGTATAAATTTGCAATTAAGTCCAAAATAAGAGTAAGTTCTAAAACCTAGGGCAATTTCACAATTAAGCAATAAAAACATAGGTCAAACATGGATTTTAGCAACTCAAATAATCAATAAAATGGTACTTATCAAGTACTTAGAAATACTTTTTTAAAAACAGTTTAGGTCAAGTACTTAAAAACAATTTTGAAATCAACTTTGGTTAAGTACTTAGACACTGTTTTGGAAAAAATTTTGAACTAACTTAGACTAAGTACTTAGAAACAGTTTTGGAAAAAAAATTTGAAGGCAACTTTAAGTACTTTTTGAAAAGAGGATAAAGAAAAATTTTGAAAAAATTAGGCAACTTTAAGTACTTTTTGAAGAAAGGAAAATTTTGAAAAAATTAGGCAACTTTAAGTACTTTTTGAAGAAAGGATAAAGAAAAATTTTGAAAATTTTTTTAAGCCTTCTCTCCTTTCCAATCTCTCCCCCTTTGTCATATATCAAAAAAAAAGCAAAGCAATATATGAAAAAGAATTGCATAAGAATATAGCAAAACAATAATGTGTTGTACTGAACCAATTCAAGATATAAACTGAGCCAAATCAATTTGTTTTTCTCTTTTAGAGTCCTGTCTAACCCAATTAGCTACTTACTAACTGTTATAAACAGTAGTTTTCGCTAGGGTTAGTCCAGTTAAGTGTTCCGTTCAAGTTAGATTGTCTAAGCTTGACACTTAACCTGATTACTGTTTAGTTTATATTTAGTGCCCCAATTACTGCAGATGCACTGACTTAAAGCATCTTGAATTAAGGCAAAGACCTAAGCATCTCAACTCATTCTAGGTTATCATTCAAAAGTACCCTAAGGTGCTTGTGAGATGCTGGCTTCTAGATCTATAGGTGCATGCAGTTCTAGGGTTAGGGCCTAGGCTAAATCCATTTGCGAAAAAGCCCTAGTTTTGAAGGGGGTAGTTTTGAATAAAACTAAATCGAAAAATTGATTTTAAATTGCCAAAAAATTTTGTGAAAAGTAAGTAAAGTAGTCTTAGAAACTGATAAAGTAAGGCAGTTTTAAAAAACCAGAAGTAGAGCAAACCTATTCTACTAAGCATAATCCTAATAAACATCAATGAAAGCAAATAGTCAATTCCATAAGTCAGCTGGAAAAGGAGAAAACCAGTACAGTCATACAAGTCAAATATAAGTCAACCTTACTGAGTAGGGGCAGTCAAACAGTCAATCATACAACGCCAATCTAAACTAGGAGGAGGGACCGGGACGATCCGATGAGCCTAGCTGCCAGGATCGAAATAGCGAAATCATCTCATGATATCGAGCGTCGCTAGTCTCCCTATCGGCTCTGAGGGCACTCATGTACTCAGTGTAATAAGCCTGATTTGCCTCCATTTCTTCAGCATGATTTGCCTCCACTTCCTCCCGGAGGCTCTGGACCTGTGTCTCAAGTCGCGTCACTCTCTCGTAGAGTGTCGGTGGTGGGGGCTCGTCTATGTGCTCTCGAACCTTAGCAGCCAGATCTGCTACATCGACCTCAACGTCCTCATCAGAGTCGATCTGGGGTCCGGCTCTCTGACGCCTCCACGATAAAACCCCGGTACCCGATACCTCTACACCAGTTAGGGAAAAGTTCCTAAAATCTATCTCATCGAAGTCAGTCATCGCGGCCATCTCACCTTCGGTGATGTTACGACCGTGATGATGAAGAATGGAAGTGATGATGTGGCAATAGGAGGTGCGTACCCGTCCCTGAGTGGTAACACTGGACGCATGTAGAATCGTGTGGAACATGTGGAGTCCAATGTCGATATCAAGATGATGGATCAATGCATATAGGAGGAAGGTGTGAAATGGTCGCATGGTAGCGACGTCTCTAGTGGATAAAGGCAGAATGCAGCGGACTAGAACTCTATATAGAGCGTAGTCCTGGACCTGAAGGTCAACAGACTGAAATCGTCTGGCTAAGGGGTTTCTTGCATGCCTATAGAAGTAGGAGTGTAGAGTATCTAGGGTTATGTGAGAGTAGGGAGCATCAAAAGGAGGATCCCTAGGAGGGTAACAACAAAAGGTGGACTGTGAGAGTCATAGTCCAAGAAATCGGTTGAGCAACGAAGGTGTGATTGTCATGGGTATCCCTTGAACGGTGGTGACGAACATAAGACCATCCTGTCTAATTATGTTGTTATAGAATTCTGCACATAAGGATGTGTTAATTGGATGAGTGCAAAATACAAGGTTGTCTAATTGGTAAAAGTTGATAACATTCATGGCCAAGGGATAAGATTGAGTGAAGAATTGTCTATTTAGGTAACTTGTCTTTATGGGTTTATATTGTAACGCGCCAAAATTTTCCCATATGAAATATCATGAAATATTATGAATTCATGAAATATTATTATTATTATGAAATATTATGAATTCATGAAATATTATTATTATTATGAAATAGTATGAATTCATGAAATATGATGAATTCATGGAATATTATTATTATGAAATTTCATGATGGGCTTGGCTTAATGGGCTTTGATATGGATTAGTGCAAAATGTGATAAAAAAAGAAAAGGTAGAAGGAGGAAGCAAGGATTGAACCTTGAACCTCCTAGTTGCACTAATCATGTCATAACCAACACACCAAGCCATATTTCATGTAGAAGGGATAAGAAACATTCTTGTTAAAAGCTAGGGAAGTGAAGAGACATGTCTCTTCATGAGAAAAGTATAAATAAGAGGAAGAGAATTGGAATAACTCCCTCTCTTCTTCTTCTTCACTCTCATCACCGAAATTCACTTCCCCTTGCCCTTTCATTTTCGAAAAAGTAAACCCTAGGGTTCCAACCCTAGGGGTTTGGAAGGAAGGAGATCCCACCCAAGGACCTTGCTCTCTACTAGGGCCAAAGGTTCTAGAGAAAGACTTAGCAAAGGAAATTCTCACTCTCACTTCAATTAAGGGTACCCTAAAGAGTAAGAAAAGAAGAAATTCAAGCGAAAGGATGTAAGTATCCCCTCGCTTGCAGTGTAATAGTTGTGGTGTGATTATTCTCCTTGATTGTTTCAAAAATGGGGACTTTTTCCCCTTTGCAAGTTTCGGCCACCCCCTTAGGGGAAGTCCTTGGTTCTTTCCTTGATACATGAGAAGACCTTTGAGACTTAGAGCATATATATGTATATTGATTTTCTTCATGATGGTATGAACAAAAAGGAAGAAAAACTAGGGTTACACCCCTTGTAAGTTTCGGCCACCCCCTTAGGGGAAGGCCTTGGTTCCTTTTGTTACATGAGTAGACCCTTGGAACTTAGGGTATATGTATATGTGGTTTATTCAAAATGTTGTGAACAAAACCTAGGGTTATACCCTTGTGTAGGTTTCGGCCAACACCCAAGAGGAGACCTTGGTTACCCCTTGATGCATGTGAAGACCCCTTGGAACTTAGGGTATACCTATATGTTGTGTCCTTTCATTTTGTGATAACAAAAACTAGGGTTTAGAGCTTGGATGGGTTTCGGCCAAAGCCTAGAAAAAGGGTTAGTGAGGGTTGAATTATCCTAAAATATATCCATGTTTAATGTATTGTAAGATAGTGTATACAAGGTGTTTGTATGAATGTCTGTGTGAATATTTAGTTCAAACCCTAATTTTCCCCTACCCTTGAGTTTCGGCCAACCCTAGAAGGACTAGGGTCTAGGGTTGCATAATTATCTCATGATGTGCTTTATGTTTAATAAGTTGCATAAATAGTATGTGAAGGTTAAACTACCCTACGGGACATGATTATGTTTAGTAAGATAATATGTATATGCATGCATGAAATATGATGTATGTATGAGCATGTCTTATAGCCCATGGGGCACACTTATGAAATTGCATGTGATATGTTAAAATACTTAAACGGATACTCTACTAAGTATGGGATCAAGAGCACCCCTTATGTTGTGTGGTGTATCCCTCCGGGATCATGAGCACCCTTGAAGAGTGGTGTGTCCTGTAAGAGTGATTTGGAGTACTCCTTAGCATATATGTAAAAGCATGATAAGTATTTTACTTTTGAAGTTGTGTACCCGACTCGTAAGGCGGTCGTTAAACAAATCCGGGGTGTGTTAACGTAAGGTCATGGCTCCGGTAGGATGGAACGGTCCTGCTCTAATTAATTGGTGGCTCGCTACCCCAATTCATTAGGAAACGCGCAATAGTTCCGCGCGATATGTGGTACACAACAGGGCCCAATATGATATGGATGTATTTTTAAGTAATACCATTATGGAATTGTTTTGAAAACATTCATTGAAAACATTTGTTATATGTGAAGAGTATGCTTAAGGTACTTGATACTGCATGCTTAGAAACTTGGATGTTTAGTATGCTTTGATGAACTCATGCTTATGATTTATTATGTGTACATGTTATATTCTTTCGTATGGATTTGCGAGTAGGACAGGATCCTTACTAAGCATTTGTGCTTACTAGTTTATGTGTTGTCTTATGCTGCAGATAAGGGTAAGGAACACTTAAACTAAAGGAAGAGGCAGGAGGCTGAAGATGTGTGGGGTGGTGGCTCGGGAAGAAAGACTTTTATATCTACATTATTATGCTTATGTTTATGCTCCTTGACAATGAATGATGGTGATTAAGATAGATATTGCATGATAATAGTTACACTTGGAATTTTCATATACTTGATTTTATTGGATTATATTATGGTGTGAAATAATATGTGAACCTATCATGTTATGGAATAACTCGTGATTGAAATATTTCAAATAACGTTCTAATGATGCAAGCATGACATTTGAGTGACATGTATTGACTAGTATGCTTAGCACTCCTATATTACTTAATAGTTCTAAACAAACATGCTCAATACTTAGTCCTTGCATTGTTGTTTTAAATTTTATGCTAGAGGAAAAAAAAATATATGATTGATTGTACGTAACCCCGCCCCGAGTGTAGATATAAGGGCGGGCGTTACAGGTTGGTATCAGAGCAGGTTTCCCCTCCACCACACACACATCAAGCTTCATCCTGCCGCTTCCAAGTAAGAGATCCTAACCTCGCTTTACTTTATTTCATGTACAGTAATGATATATATAGAGATGATTCATGCTTGCATAATATAGAGATGATTTATGCTTGCATAACAAGAAAAAGTAGCATTAATTCTTATGTTAGTTTATTTATCACCGGTATGATAGATGATGACCAGAAATTTTATGATATGTGAACATGAATGAAACTTCCTATTATATAAATATATGTATCCATTAATAATTTAGAGTTTGGGGTAAGAGGGTGGTTACATATTGTAATCACTAGGGTAAACTACACCGATTGGGGGTGTGTTTTCCTCTGTATATATTTGTGAATTGAAAAAGGAATGGTTTAGTACTAACCATGTCATTTTCTTTTCAATTCCAGATGTTGCATGAGGACTACACTGAGAGGTGCCGCGAGCTGCTAGAGCAGATAGAGGCGGTTGGGTATTGTCCGGCCCGGGGAATTCAAGGCAACATAGGGTTCTTGGATCGGCTCTTCTGGAAACTGGAGCGGGAAGGGTTTCCAGCCACAGACGATCATAGGATCGGAGCTTTACTTCACTCATTGCCCAACTGGGCAAGAGAGGTTGCGCATCAGATCTGGGGACAACACAGATGCGGTATACCATATACGGAGTTGTGTAGACAGCTCCTCCGTATGAGTTCCCAGAAGATCTGGGAGACTCGGAGGAGGATTCCGAGCCGTCCGAGGAGGAGTCCGAGCCGTCTGAGGAGGACCCTGAGCCCTTTGAGGAGGACCCCGAGCCCTTTGAGGAGGATCCCGAGCCGTTCGAGGAGGATCCTGAGCCCTTTGAGGAGGATCCTGAGCCCTTCGAGGAGGATCCCGAGCCCTTCGAGGAGGACCCCGAGCCGTTCGAGGAGGACCCCGAGCCCTTCGGGGAGGACCCAGAGATGCTGGAGATGTTCGAGGAAGACCTTGAAGCGGATGAGGAGATTCTCGAGATTGAAGAAGACGACCCGATGGGAACAGTAGAGGATCCTGAGGCGGGCCAAAGGGAGATGAGCGAGGAGGTAGTAGGCGTCGCTATGCTATTCTTTATGTTGGGCATAACGGCAGCCCATCTTGCTCACTGAGTTGGGCTAGTTTTGTATGTAGACCTATAAGATGGAATAAAAATAAATTTTGGTAATGTAAAAAAAAAAAAAGATCTCATTTACCCTATATTAATCATGTGACAAATAAGAATGAATAATTGGGGGAAGCATACTATGAGTTGGGTTAACCATAATCACGATAGGAATGTGAGAAAGCTTTGCTGAACTGAAAAGGAGGCTGACTAGCGCTCCAATATTGACTCTTCCAGAGAGCGATATGGGTTTCGATATGTACAGCGACGCATCCAAACTGGGACTCGGAGCTGTACTTATGTAGAATGGGAAGGTGATTGCCTATGCCTCTAGGCAACTCAAAGAACATGAAAGAAATTATCCTACCCATGACTTAGAATTAGCAGCGGTGGTCTTTGCACTGAAAATATGGAGGCACTATCTATATGGAACTCAGTGTAAAGTTTATACAGACCACCAGAGTCTACGGTATTTCTTCACCCAGAAAGATCTGAATATGAGACAGCGCAGATGGCTTGAATTGGTCAAGGATTATGACTGTGAGATCCTGTACCATCCGGGAAAAGCTAACAAGGTAGCCGATGCTCTCAGTAGGAAATCATGTGCTGCTTTAATGTCTTTGACGGCTTTGTCACAACCTTTAGGGGAAGAAATTATGAATTACGGGATTGAAATCATATCAGGACAGTTGTCCACCCTGATGATTGCGCCGACATTGTTCGGCGATATTCTGGAAAAGCAGAATCATGATCCGAGTCTTCAGAGAATCAAGCAAGAGGTTCTCGAAGGCAAGGACGATGGATTTCGGATTTCAGACAGCGGAGTCTTATATCTGCGGGATCGATTATGTGTTCCCGACGACTCCGACTTACGGACAAGAATCCTTGAGGAAGCTCACGGGACACCTTATGCGATGCATCCTGGGTCTACCAAGATGTATCAAGATCTGAAGAGCAAGTTTTGGTGGTCCGGTATGAAGCGAGATGTAGCCCACTATGTCAGTATGTGTTTGACCTGCCAGAGGGTCAAAGCAGAACACCAGAGGCCTGGAGGAGTTTTGCAACCCCTGTCTATTCCCGAGTGGAAATGGGAAGACATCTCCATGGATTTCATCTCTGGGCTACCTAGAACGACGAATGGATACGATGGTATATGGGTTATAGTGGACAGACTCACCAAGTCTGCCCATTTTCTGGCTATTAGAATGACCTACTCAGTGGAGCAGTTGGCTCAACTGTACGTCAAAGAAATTATCCGACTACACGGGGTTCCCAAGACCATCATCTCGGATCGAGATGGTCGATTTACTGTAGATTTTTGGGGACACGTGCAGAAGGCTCTTGGCACGAAGCTGAAATTTAGTACTGCCTTCCATCCCCAGACTGACGGGCAGACTGAAAGAGTAAACCAAATATTGGAGGACATGTTGCAAGCTTGTGCCTTGGATTTCAAGGGAAGCTGGTGTCGATACCTGAGCCTGCAGAGTTTGCTTATAACAACAGTTATCATGCTACTATCGGGATGGCACCGTACGAAGCACTATACGGAAGGAAATGCAGATCTCCTATATGCTGGCTTGAGAGTGGTGAAAAGAAGGAGATGGGACTCCAGACGGATATTATAGACGAAACCACTCAGGCTATAAAGAATATTCGCCAGAGAATAGAGACTGCTCAGAGTCGGCAGAAAAGCTACGCTGACAAGCGACGCAGACCATTAGAGTTTGAGGTTGGGGATTCAGTATTCCTGAATGTGGCCCCTATGAAAGGGGTGATGAGATTCGGAAAGAAAGGGAAGCTGAGTCCGAGATATGTGGGACCGTATCAAATTCTGAGACGGGTAGGCCAGGTGGCCTACGAACTGGAATTACTGCCAGAAATGTCGGCTATCCACAATGTCTTCCATATATCAATGCTCAGGAAATGTACCTCTGATGTGAATCAGATAATAGAGCTCCAACCAGTACAAGATCAAGAGAACCTAAGTTCAGAACGCCGACCTATTCGGATCTTAGACCGGGAAGTCAAAAAGCTAAGGAACAAGGAAGTACCCTTAGTAAAGGTTCTGTGGCGGAACGAATGATTCGAAGAAGCCATGTGGGAACGAGAGGAGGCAATACGATTAAAGTATCCGGAATTATTTTAAAGTTCGGGACGAACTTTTTTATAAGGTTGGAGGATTGTAACGCCCCAAAATTTTCCCATATGAAATATCATGAAATATTATGAATTCATGAAATATTATTATTATTATGAAATATTATAATTCATGAAATATTATTATTATTATGAAATAGTATGAATTCATGAAATATGATGAATTCATGGAATATTATTATTATGAAATTTCATGATGGGCTTGGCTTAATGGGCTTTGATATGGATTAGTGCAAAATATGATAAAAAAAGAAAAGGTAGAAAGGAGGAAGCAAGGATTGAACCTTGAACCTCCTAGTTGCACTAATCATGTCATAACCAACACACCAAGCCATATTTCATGTAGAAGGGATAAGAAACATGCTTGTTAAAAGCTAGGGAAGTGAAGAGACATGTCTCTTCATGAGAAAAGTATAAATAAGAGGAAGAGAAGTTGGAATAACTTCCTCTCTTCTTCTTCTTCACTCTCATCACCGAAATTCACTTCCCCTTGCCCTTTCATTTTCGAAAAAGTAAACCCTAGGGTTCCAACCCTAGGGGTTTGGAAGGAAGGAGATCCCACCCAAGGACCTTGCTCTCTACTAGGGCCAAAGGTTCTAGAGAAAGTCTTAGCAAAGGAAATTCTCACTCTCACTTCAATTAAGGGTACCCTAAAGAGTAAGAGAAGGAGAAATTCAAGCGAAAGGATGTAAGTATCCCCTCGCCTGCAGTGTAATAGTTGTGGTGTGATTATTCTCCTTGATTGTTTCAAAAATGCGGACTTTTTCCCATTTGCAAGTTTCGGCCACCCCCTTAGGGGAAGGCCTTGGTTCTTTCCTTGATACATGAGAAGACCTTTGAGACTTAGAGCATATATATGTATATTGATTTTCTTCATGATGGTATGAACAAAAAGGAAGAAAAACTAGGGTTACACCCCTTGTAAGTTTCGGCCACCCCCTTAGGGGAAGGCCTTGGTTCCTTTTGTTACATGAGTAGACCCTTGGAACTTAGGGTATATGTATATGTGGTTTATTCAAAATGTTGTGAACAAAACCTAGGGTTATACCCTTGTGTAGGTTTCGGCCAACACCCAAGAGGAGACCTTGGTTACCCCTTGATGCATGGGAAGACCCCTTGGAACTTAGGGTATACCTATATGTTGTGTCCCTTCATTTTGTGATAACAAAAACTAGGGTTTAGAGCTTGATGGGTTTCGGCCAAGGCCTAGAAAAAGGGTTAGTGAGGGTTGAATTATCCTAAAATATATCCATATTTAATGTATTGTAAGATAGTGTATACAAGGTGTTTGTATGAATGTCTGTGTGAATATTTAGTTCAAACCCTAATTTTCCCCTACCCTTGAGTTTCGGCCAACCCTAGAAGGACTAGGGTCTAGGGTTGCATAATTATCTCATGATGTGCTTTATGTTTAATAAGTTGCATGAATAGTATGTGAAGGTTAAACTACCCTACGGGACATGATTATGTTTAGTAAGATAATATGTATATGCATGCATGAAATATGATGTATGTATGAGCATGCCTTATAGCCCATGGGGCACACTTATGAAATTGCATGTGATATGTTAAAATGCTTAAACGGATACTCTACTAAGTATGGGATCAAGAGCACCCCTTATGTTGTGTGGTGTGTCCCTCCGGGATCATGAGCACCCTTGAAGAGTGGTGTGTCCTGTAAGAGTGATTTGGAGTACTCCTTAGCATATATGTAAAAGCATGATAAGTATTTTACTTTTGAAGTTGTGTACCCGACTCGTAAGGGGGTCGTTAAACAAATCCGGGGTGCATGTTAACGTAAGGTCATGGCTCCGGTAGGACGGAAGGGTCCTGCTCTAATTAATTGGTGGCTCGCTACCCCAATTCATTAGGGAACGCGCAATAGTTCCGCGCGATATGTGGTACACAACAGGGCCCAATATGATATGGATGTATTTTTAAGTAATACCATTATGGAATTGTTTTGAAAACATTCATTGAAAACATTTGTTATATGTGAAGAGTATGCTTAAGGTACTTGATACTGCATGCTTAGAAACTTGGATGTTTAGTATGCTTTGATGAACTCATGCTTATGATTTATTATATGTACATGTTATATTCTTTCGTATGGATTTGCGAGTAGGACAGGATCCTTACTAAGCATTTGTGCTTACTAGTTTATGTGTTGTCTTATGCTGCAGATAAGGGTAAGGAACACTTAAACTAAAGGAAGAGGCAGGAGGCTGAAGATATGTGGGGTGGTGGCTCGGGAAGAAAGACTTTTATATCTACATTATTATGCTTATGTTTATGCTCCTTGACAATGAATGATGGTGATTAAGATAGATATTGCATGATAATAGTTACACTTGGAATTTTCATATACTTGATTTTATTGGATTATATTATGGTGTGAAATAATATGTGAACCTATCATGTTATGGAATAACTCGTGATTGAAATATTTCAAATAACGTTCTAATGATGCAAGCATGACATTTGAGTGACATGTATTGACTTGTATGCTTAGCACTCCTATATTACTTAATAGTTCTAAACAAGCATGCTCAATACTTAGTCCTTGCATTGTTGTTTTAAATTTTATGCTAGAGGAAAAAAAAATATATGATTGATTGTACGTAACCCCGCCCCGAGTGTAGATATAAGGGCGGGCGTTACATATATGTTGTTCGAGAAAATCTATTGCAAAGTTCTAAGGTTGGCAACCTAGGATCGGGACGAGGTTCGGTACCGGGGTTTGATTGGTTTGCTCGGTGTTTTCTAAGACAAGAAGTATGCGTTTAAATGAAAGGAATTGAGAAAAATAATTTTAAATGCGTAAGGAAAAAAGAAAAAATTATATCGAGTAGCCGTTCGGGGAGGCATGGTCGAGGTTGAGGGAGCAAGAGGGTCACTTTGGTCACCTTGGAAGAACAAAGAGTTAGAGAGGCGAAGGGTTTTGGGTGTGGCAAGATGAGGAGATTCGGGTTCCTTATATAGATGTTTTTGCTAGGGCGCCCGGGAGCTCCCGAGCGCCCGGGACAGTGTCTACTGCCTTTGGCAGTGACCTAATTTTGGTCGGGGGCACCCGTGATGGCCTGGGTGCCCCGGTCAGACTGGGATGGCAGCTTTGGAGCCTTTTCCCGGTCCTGGGGGTGCCCGCAAGGTCCGGGGCGCCCTGGTTAGGCTGTTATGGCAGTTTTTTTGCCTTGAGCGAAGTGAAACTGATGTGGGGGCGCCCGAGGAGTCACGGGCGCCCCAGTTAGGTGGGAATTGACATTTTGATGTTTTGTTGACCATTTAACCATGGTTTAATTACTTTGACCATGGTATGACTGCTTTGATTATGGTTTGACTGCTTTGACCATGGTTTGTCTAGTATTAGGTCAACTCCGATCTTAACTACAGGATTTATTTAAACAACACTACAGGTATTAAATGAATTTTAATTAAGTTAAACTTTACCATCTCACTCATTCTAGAGTTGTCAATCACGTTTGCCTTATGGGTTTTTGTGAGACAGGTTTTAATAGAGAGAGTTATTTTGAAAAATCATGATTTATTTTGAAAACCTTAAATTAATTTAAATTTGAAAACAGTTGATTTTGAGTTTATTAAAAAAATGTTTGAATCTACAATTAACTAAAAATTTGTGTTAGATTCAAATTTTACAAAGAATCATTTGAATTTGAATTTCAAAAATTGGCTTCCAGGTCTTGGCGAGGCACTAGGCCTTCTTTGGCCTTAGCCTTATTGGATCATCAACCCTTTCCTTGACAAAGTCTTTTAATAAAATTTCATTTTCAAAATTACTTTTTGAAAAATTCTGGTCTAACTAGTTTGGGTCTTGGATCGGTAGCTTCGGCTAGTTTCACCAGTCTAAAGAGACCAAGTAGAGTATAATTGACCTTATTAGAATTGGCTTCCCTAACGTACTATCATCTCACCGCCACCCAATACTATGTTGTTCAAATTTCAATTAAGTTGGTTCAGTCCTTAAACTAACCAGTCCTAAGTCTAAGCATGGTAAATTGCAAAAATTAAATAAACACACAATCATGCAATTTGAATACAAGAATTGAAATTTATCTGACTATAAATATTGTTTATAATTTGGCTCCCCCTAGACTAAAGCCACGATAATGGTTTGGCAAGATGTGAATCTTGTCCTTGGGGATCCAATATTGATTTGACCCAGTTTGATTATTCAGACATAGTTTGGGTACCCATGTAACGACCTGTAAAATTTTCTCAATATTTCCTTTAAAAATATTGATCATGCCTAGATAGATTCTCGAGGAACATAAGGATACTAGTAGGAACCTTAGCATGATTATCTATGTTTTCTATATAGAATAGGAAGCTAAGTACTAATGGGCCTTACATGGGCTTTTCTAGTACCATGGTTATTAGTGGATCTTAGGTAGAATTTAATGTAAATAGAAATGGGTTTCAATTAGGAATATTAGCATGACTATTGGTGGGCCTTAGGGGGCATTGACGAAAATAAAAGAAAAAATAATAATAAATAAAATAAAATAAAAATAAAGTGCATGCACCAAGGATTGAACCTTGAACCTAATGTATCACCATGCATGTACTAACCAATTCACCTAGCAAGGGAGTGCTAGTGGAAAAGGAAGAGGATTTTAGTTGAGGCTAAAGGAAGTGAAGGGTCACCGTGAGAGGAGGCATCATGTCTCTTCACTTGCCCCCTCCATTTGGGTATAAAAGGAGTAGGTGAGAAAGGAAGAGACATTGGAGTTACTCTTCTTCTTCTCTTCTTCCACCAAGGCTATTCCTCGCCTTCTTCTTCCTTCTTCTAGCCAAAACCCACAAGGGTTGTCTCCCTTAGAAAAAGGTTCACAAAGGACTCCATCTTGAAGATCCAAGGCTTTCTACAAGGCTACAAGGGCTAAGGAGAGGTCTAGGGTCAAGAAGGTTTCTTTTTATTTCTATTCAAGGATTATATCCAAGATAAGGAAAGGTAAGACTCCCTCACCTGTGGTATAATAGTTTTCCTTTGATGTTTATCATGATTTAAGTCCTTGTTTAAAGATCTAAGTTGCGAAATCCATGAAGGTTGGCTTCTAGGGTTTCGGCCACCACCATGATTCCATGGCTAGGATTAGTTCTAAATCTCTAAAGATGTTTCATATGTTTTCTCATGATGCAAGGGATGTTAATGGTGATTTTTGTGAATTTTTAGATGTCTCATGATCCTTGTAAGTTTCGGCCAAGATAGGTTATAGGGCAAGAAGTTAGGGTTAACTCCAAGCAAGGGTTCTAATGGTTTCCTATGGGATTATATGTAAGGTATGAGATGTAAATTAGGAATTTTATGAATTATTTTCATGTGTTTGTGACCCATTAGGGTTTCGGCCAAAGTCAAGTGGGAGGGCTAGGAGTTAGGGTTAGCTCTAATTATGGGGTCCAATGGCTTACTATGACATTGTATATAATGTATGGGTTTCCTTTTACCTATGGGACCTTTTCATGTTGCTTGAATGATGGGACCTTCTCCTATTGCATATTCGGCCAAGACTCCTAAACTAGGGTTTAGGATTGGATAAGGTGCAAGGATGCTTGCTCAGGGTTTACTATGATATATGTATATGTTTAAGCATGTTGTAAGAGTTTTTATGTTACTTAAAACCTTAGTTTTATGTGTTATATATCATGACTTGTATGTTTAGGTTATGTGCTATGTTTATTCATGAATGTTTTAAACCATATCTCATGAACACATGTATTATGATGTAGGCCTCATGTTTATGTAGAATGACGCATGTATGATGTTAAATACCTATGATAGATATATGGTTATGAAGGTCCATGCATGTGCTATGTTGACATTTTTATGTTTACCCTATGTACCATGATCATGCATGCTTTATGAATTAAGATGCTAATTATGTATGTATTCCATGCTTTATGAATAAAGATGATGAATGAAAATGATGTTCATGGCTCTAAGGCATAATGATGTATGCATGACATATTTTATGAATGAAGATGATGAATGATGATGATGTTCATGCCTTGAGGGCATAATGATGTTATGCATTAAGTATGAATGAGGAAAGGTCAAGTATGCTTATGTCATGCTAAGGGATGGCCACCTTAAGAACGCCTCGGTTCTGGAATTACCGTAGCTGTTCCTACTCTTATGTCATGCTCCATGAAACAAGATTATGTTGATGCTATGTATGTTCTATGAATGATGAAGCATGTGAATTTATTTTACTTTATTATGAATGAGCTTGTACCGAACCGAAGTAAGGGTCCAAGGGATGGGCACCTTAAGAACGTCTCGGTTCTGGACTACCGTAGCTGTCCACGGTTCTGGGACTACCGAAGCTGTCCAACAGGGATGGGCACCTTAAGAACGCCTCGGTTTTTGGAACTACCGTAGCTGTTCCTACCCTAGTAGGTCGAGACTAGCTACCTCATATTTACTTAGGGATACGCGCATATGATGTATGTATGTGGTACAAGCCGGGGACCCCCATGATGTTATGATTATGTTTAAGTATTTATAATTATGGTTTTCAAATAAGCATCCTTACGATATATGCATTTGACTCATGCATTCATTCATGATAAGTATGTTTATGCTTATGTTCATGTTAAGAATTATGTCATAATAAGTATGTTTATGCTTATGTCCATGTTAAGAATTATGCCATGATAAATATGTTTATGCTTATGTTCATGTTAAGAATTATGCCATGATAAGTATGTTTATGCTTATGTTCATGTTAAGAATTATGACAGGTTGTATGTTTTATGCTTATGTTCATGCTAAGAATGATGTCATGATAAGTATGTATATGCTTTATGACATGTCAAGAACTGTGCCATGTTAAGTATATGTTAAGAACGTGATATGTTTATGTTATGCGATGTATGTTTTAGTGAGTAAGAAAGAGTCTTACTAAGCCTATGTTCTTATAGTCTTATTTCTTATACCGCAGATCAAGCAAGAGGATACTAGGGGAAGCAGCAGGAAGGGCACGAGTATGTGTGTGGCAGTGGCATGGCAAAAGAAAAAGAGAAAGTTTCTAATAATTATGCTTTGTCACATGTTCTACATTTTGGCATATTTCTAATAAGTCTCATGCTATACTTATGATGGTTTGTCTAGGAAAAAAATACCCTTGCTACTTATGTTACTTATGGACGACTTATGGGATGTTTATATCATGATGCTACCTATGATGTTTATATGCGAGGTTACCATGTCACCATGTTATGAATGATAGTTAAGATATGAATGTATGATTTAAGTGCTAGTTGCATGTAAGAATTAAGTTAAGTTTTTAAAATCTTCTGCCGCATTATGATGTACGTATGTATGTTAGCGTAACGCCGCCTCCCGCCACACGAAAGGTGAGGGGGGGGGGGGGGGGGGGGGGGAGAAAGGCGGGCGTTACAACCCATGCCTGAATTTTAGGTCTAGTCTATTTCAGTACAGCATAGTATGATCTTTGTCTAGACTTGGTTCTATAACCTAACCCGGATCGATTTAGAACCGACTTCTGTTTTCCAAGAATCATATCTAGACCCTTGGAACCAGAAGTGAACCGTTCTAATGTTGTTCTGAGGTCCTTGACTTGAGTTTTCAAAGAGGAGTTCTCTTTCTCAAGTTTTTCAACTTGAGTAGAGGTTCCTTCTTGAACCTTCTCAGTTAAGGATCCAGAGTCAGCTCCCTCTTTCAGGAGTTTTACTTCTTGTTGGAGGGATTCAACTCGGATTTTGGCTTTCGCCAAGTCTCGAGAAAGATATGTAATTAATTCGTTTAATTGACTTCTAGTAAAACCACTTACAGTGATTCCGCCATCCTCTGAAAACGTGAGTTTGCCGTCGTCCGGCTCCGATTCTGACTCGGTCTCGAATTCTTCTGAGGTGGTTAGTGCAAGCAATTTCGACTGTGGGGTCTCTTCTTCTTCTTCGGAGGAAGACTCGTCCCACGTTGCTTGAAGAGCCTTCTTTCTTCTTGCTTTCTTGGCTGCTTTTAGGTTAGGGCATTCCGATTTAAAATGACCCTTTTTGTTGCATTCGAAACAAGTCACACTTGATTTGTTCTTCATTGGTTCAGCTGGATCGTCCTTCTTTCGGCTGGCTTTTCTTCTGTTGGATTGATTCTTCAATTCCTTGTAATAGTTCCGGGCAAGCCGGACCAGCTTGGGTCGATCTCCTTCGCTGACTTCTGAGTCTGAATCTGAATCAGACTCGGGCTCAGGTTGAGGCTTCCTCTTGGTTGTCTTTCCAGTTTTACCTGCAATAAAAGCAATACCTTTCTCGGCCAGTGTGCAGTTAGTCTACTCATGTAATTCAAGTTCGGAAAATAGTTCATCTAATTTAATTTTAGACAAATCCCTTGAAACTTTGTACGCATCTACCATAGATGCCCACAAGGTGTTTCTTGGGAAGGCGTTAAGGGTATACCTGATCAGATCACGGTTTTCTACCTTGTGACCGATGGTGTGTAGACCGTTCATCAGCTCCTGAATTCTGGCGTGGAGCTGAGCTGCAGATTCGTTGTCGTTCATCTTGATAGTATACAGATTTTCAGAAGTAGGTCCCTCTTGCTGATTCGGGTGTCGGAGGTTCCTTCGTGTAATTCAATCAGCTTACCCCATAGTTCTTTTGCGCTGTTGAATGGACCCACCCGGTTCAGCTCCTCTTTAGTTAGGCCACATTGGAGTGTTTGGGTCGCTTTGGCATTAGCTTCAATTTTCTTTTTGAGTGAAGCGTCCCAATCAGTGTAAGATTGTTGTTCTCCGTCAGCATTCTTTGGTATTTCCAGTCCGGACTGGATTATTATCCACATGTCCACCTGAGTTTTCTGGTGGATGATAAGTACCATTTTTGTGATTATTTTAGATGTTAAAATCCATGTTTGACCTATGTTTTCATTGCTTATTTGTGATTTTACCCTAGGTTTTAGGATTTCCTCTTATTTTGGACTTAATTGCAAAATTACTCAATTTTTGGATTATTTGGCCACTAAATTTCTAATATATTTTTGTAGGCATGAAAGGATCCTGGACCTAGGGCATACTGGGTCAAACTTGAGTCGGATATGAACCGGATCGAATTATCAAGCCTACGATTAATCCGGGCCGTCCGATTCAAGAGCGGCTAGATCTGAGCCATCCGGGACGATCTGAAGCAATCCGAGCTAGGGTTAGGGTTGATCAAGCTCTATGATCAAGATCTGAAGGTTTCATCCCAATCAGAGCTAAATCAACCGTTGGATCAAGCTTGGAGGGCTCTAGAGCGTCCATTCACAGATAAAGTTGATCTGGACCATCCGTTGCACATCTGGAGGATCCGAGCTACCACAAGGCAGATCC
Source organism: Boesenbergia rotunda (assembly GCA_024364735.1). Lineage (NCBI taxonomy): Eukaryota > Viridiplantae > Streptophyta > Magnoliopsida > Zingiberales > Zingiberaceae > Boesenbergia > Boesenbergia rotunda. The sequence goes on along the minus strand of JAGFNQ010007742.1, from coordinate 89,409 downwards.
TGACCCCAGATCATCATCATCAAAGTTTGGCTCCAATCAGAGCAAGATCAGCCGTTGGATTCATCCAAATCAATCTGGACCGTCCATTGATAAGTATTTAATCAAATCTGCCCAGCTCTTTAGCGTTGTCGCGTCTCCGCCGCAGTTCTTCATCTCTTTCAGCTGTTCTTCAATTTTAGCTAGTTTTCTTCAATCCAAGGGGCGCGACCCTTCGATTTCTGACCTAGATCGAGTGCTAGATCCTTGGGGAGCTGCTTCGGTGAATTTCCAGCTCCGAATTGGCCAAAACAGAGTTGTTGCGAGGTTTCCGCAACTCTGTCCTTCATTGCTTCAATCTCGGTTTTGATCCATCCTCCATCCATCCGAGCTATCCAGAGGGGTTCCCTGGAGTGTTTGGTTCATCCCCACATCATCCGCGCGATTGGACAAGGCAAGATTGAAGAAATCGATTGGCAATTCAGCTTGGCACAGACTGTGAGCTGGATTGCTTAGCAGAGGTCGTTTTTCCATTGATTTGCTGAGCTTGCGGGTCCGAGGCACACTCTTGCTTGACGACCAAGAAGCATTCGAGCTCGGGAAGAGATCGATGTTTAGATTTCTTAGTTAATCTCGCTTATTAGTTGTAATCTTCATTACTGCTGTAGTTTAGTTTCTGTTTTGGTTTCAGTTTGGTTAAGTTTCGTTTCTTGCATAGTTTCTGCTTAACTAGGATTTGAATCTTCATGTTAATAGTTTAAGAACTTTCTTAGTGATCAATTGAAGTTAATTTCAGTTTATTTCATAGTGTAATTGCTGCGTGCCATATCCTTTCATGCGTATCAGCCATATTCTGCACAGTTTCAGTTTGGTTTCTGATTTTTATATCTTCTTTCAAATTCGATTCTTGTTTAGCTCATTCCCTGCAATTGAAGACAACATTTAGTTCCTAATTCAATTGATTTGAGTTGTTTAGCAAGTTAGATTTATTTCTGCAGTTAAGTATAGCTTGTTTTGCATTGATTCTGTTTCGGCCATTTGATTTCTGATAACTCGATTTCCATTACTTCTGTTTAATTCATTTCTGCTATGCCATTTCTGCGTGCCAAGTCTCATTTATGAAATGGTATCAGTGAAGATTACATTGGAACTTGATTGCATGTGAAATCAGTCTACTTGTATGATAATTTTGCATCCAAATCTCTGCGGCATCACCATTTCTGAATCTGAGTGGCATTTTCTGCAACTCTTGGTTTGTAATGCATTCAGTTTATAACTGAATTTGATTTTCTGAATCGGAATTGAACACTAGCACAGAGCACTAGTCCCAGCTTGCTTTGCCTGATCTGTAATCGACTTGTTTTTAACATTCCAGCACTTGAATTCTGCATTCGGCAGAAGTAAGTATGGGCTGCAATGTTTCAATCTATTAATTCTGAAATTGTATCAAGTGATGCCTATTCTTGTGAATCTTAGTTGAACCTTGGATTGTAGCATTCTAGTTTGGTTTTTGTGTCTGATTTTGTGTCAAATTCGTGGCTGCATACTTGCCATCCTGTTTCTGAAATTCTGCTGCAGATTTCTGAATTTGCTCAGCTTTCAATTCATTGGCAGTTTTGGGTTTGCTAAGTTGTTTGCTTTTTAGTATCAAGCTGAGTTTTGGGCATAAATCTTGTATCAGTTTATTCATAGATTGCTTATCATTTGGTTGGTTTTGATTTACAAATCCTGAAGTTGAAACAAGGTGTGATGTGCCATTGCATTTTTGTATTACTTTGAAGTCTAAAGGTTGCAAGTTGCATTAATTGGTTAAAGTATCACTTGGTCAAACTATTAATAGCCATCACATTGTTTATTTATTGCATTCCCGTTTTTAATTGCAATCCAAACCCAGATTCACATTCGAAACCCAAATTCACAAACGACACCTAAAGACAAGCACGAATCACACCAACTTCAACTAGTCCCCGAGAAAAATACGACCTGTGGCCCCTATATTACATTTTTAGATTTTGATTGTAAAAAGGGTTTCCAGTTATTCATTTATAATTCTAAATTTGATGGACCCACATTCGTGACAGTATATTTTGGTCTCGTCAAATTTTTGGCGCCGTTGCCGGGGAAGCAACTAGTTGATTTGTTTGATTTTTGCTTGTATACTTTTTGATATATCATTGGGTTCTATTTTTTGTTGCTTATTCTTTTGTATACGGGTACTGCCATTTTTCTTGTTTGTTTTGTGACAGGGGTGCAGGTTCAAAATGTTTTCATCCACTTATCAGTAGCCGTGTCCACACTTTCAGCAGACCCAGCAAGAATTCCAACAACCCTATTCTAATTTCCAGCAACCAAATCAGTTTTTGCAGCCACCACAACAATTTCAACCGGATTTTCAGCCAATTCAACCAATTTTCCAGAATTTTCAGAATGGGCAGCCCCAATTTCAAAATTTTCAGCCCCACTTTCAGCAATTTCAGCCTAATTTTCAGCCCCTTTATCAACAAGATCAGTCACAATTTCAACAATATCAGCAAGGGCAACCTTTCCAGAATTTTCAGCCATGGCAACAAGAATTTCAGCCCACTCAACTTCAGTGTTCACCACCACAATATCAACCTCAGATACAAGAATTCCAGGGCTACAATTTTCAGCAATTTCCACCAAGTGGTGAACCAACTTTTCAGCAGTTTAATCAGCCTGTGCAACCATTTTATCAAATGTATCAACAAGAGCTTCAAAACATCGAAAGGCAAATGAAACAAGTGGCTAATGATTTGAATCAGATAAAAGCCCAAAGAGCAGAACAATTAGCTTCTCAAGCTATTCTTAATTCTGAGAGCCCCGGAGTTGGTTTTATATCAGTTCAAGGTGACCCTAGTGTATGGCAAAGTCCTTCTTCAATTAATCCTGCAAATTTAGTAGAAGAAGAAGAAGAAGAATACATTAAAATCTGGGCACCTACAGCATGCATCCCTCCGGAGATTCCTATTCAAAATCCAATTTCAAATGTTTCAGCTCAAGAAGAAGAAACTGAAGCTCCACAGGACCATTCTAGATTTTTATTTTCTGATGATAGTGTTATTAGTGGTCCTAATTTTTCTGACACTGTTGTTGCAGATTTTACAGAAGAAGAATGCATAGGAGATGATTCCATAGGTGTAGGGGATTGCACTAAGCCCCAGGGACCACCACAAGATTTAGAGAATGAACCAGAAAGTGTAGGGACTTGCATGGTGGAAGCAAGCACCCAAGGATCACCAGTTGATTATCCACCAGAGTCTGAGGCTGAAGAGGAGCATGTACTGACCAGGAGGAGACCACAGATACAACCTTCAGGTATTCTCCAGCACGCTCAGGTAAGTATTTCTCCTCCTTCTTCAGAAAAATTCAGTGAGCTACCTAGGGATGATTTTATTGATTCTGATGAGTTTATTGATATACCTTGTGTAGAAATTATTTGTGAAAATCCAATAGAGGTACCAAACATTGATTTTATTGATCGTACTGCATTACTTGATACATCTCTTGCTATGGATAGTGAAATAATTTTAGAGGCACCCATAATTGATGTAGTTTTTTATGATGAATCACTTAATACATCTTTTGTGGATATGGATAGTGAAAATTTTTTAGAAGTGCCTGAAATTGATGTTATTTATTTTGATGAATCTCTTGTTATGTCTTATGCTGAAAATGAATGTGAAAGACTTTTGGAAATACCTGATATTGATTTGATTGGCTGTGACACATTGCATGATACACCCTGGATGGAAAATAATTGTGAACTTTCTATTGATGAGCCAGAAATTGATTTCTTTATTTGTGATGAGCTCCTGGATGCAAATTTTGTAGAAAATGATTTTGAAAATTTTATTGAGGCACCACAAATTGATTTAATTGGACAAGATGCAGATTTGGATTTATTTCATGCAGAAACTGAACTTATATCATTTCTTTCTGACCCTGAACGCTTGAGAGAGGTATTACATGTTTTTGCAGGGTCCAGAAGACTTCAGGAGTGGGTGCTCCAACTGAACAGACTCCAGCCTCCTGGAAGGACTTCTGAAGGGCATCAAGAAGGAGGAGATGATCTGACTTTAATTAAAAGCACTCCATCCCTTGAATGGCTCTTGAACCTGAATCGCCTTCGGCCACCGGAGCATTATTTTGAAAAATTCAAGTGTGGGGGAGTCCTAATTCTCCCAGCCACCCAGACACCTCCACTACCAAGATGGAGGCTTCTTCTGGGTCGACTCCGTCCACCAGAAATAAAGGGGAGATTTTTCTTTCTTGTATTTTATTTTATCGCATTTTTCACTTTTATGTTTTCTAGAGTAAATTGAATAAATAGATATTGTAAATACCATGTCTTTTCTTTTAGCACTTTTTCTTGCATGAGTGGAAATAAATGTATCCCTCTAGGTTATCTCCATAGCATTTTAGAGTCTTTTGAAAATAAATTAAATTTGGTTGTTAAGACTTAAGGTTTGAGCTAATGGATGAAATCTTGGATGCTTGAGTACTCCTTTGCTTTAGATTCTTAATTGGTGTCTTGAGATGAATTATTTTTGACCTAGTGAGAATTAGCCTTATTTTTGTGACACACCTATGTCATTGTACTCTAGAACTTGCTTAGGTTCTTTCAAAATCATAATTCAATGATTGGATCACATCTATAGAGGCTAATCCATTTGTTTTCCTTCCTTATCAATTTTAAGAAAAAAATCATGTTCATTCCATTTTTCTTTACTTATTTCTTACTCTTACCCTCACTTTTCATTAGACTTGTTGTTTGGATTGTTTCTTGATGTTATTTTGCCCGAGACGGACAAAGATTCAAGTGTGGGTGAGTGACTAGAGTTTGGAATTATTTTGGAGCAAGGAAACACTTCATTTGAGAGAAAAAAAAAATATCTGCAAATCCAAGTTAAAAGTGGCAAGTAAAAAAAAAAGAAAGAAATTCTTGTGCCAAGGTGAAGAAGAAAAAAATTTTACTAGCTTGGATCGAAATTGACTTGGATCCAAATTGGAAAGTTGGAATTTGGGAAGTCAAGATCAGCCACACCTTGTAAAATCTGATTTGAAGCTGTGAAGAAAAAAAAATCTGAACTCAATCAATCATTTGAAGCTCAGCAGTGACTGGTCCAAATTCATCTGCTGATCAGAAGGAACAGAAAATGCAATCCATTGAAGCTCATGGAAGCTGGTGCAGCTGTTCTGATAAAGGTTGAAGCATGTCCACAAAAATCAGAACTCAAGTTGGAAAAATCTGAAACTTACACAAAAATCTGTGCCAAAACAGAAAATCTGAGCTTATTGCAGAAATTTGTGCCAAACATCAGAGGAAGGAAGGAAATCTGAATCCAAGTTACTGATCTAGAATGGAATGGAAGGGAATTACAGCACAAACAATGGAATTGCATCAGAAAAGAAATCGAAACAGAAAAACAGAAAAAAAAAGAAGGAAGCAGTATAAGGCAGAAAAAAATATATGGCTGCTTGTTTATCATTGTGTGATGTAATGGTTGTAAAGAATGCAAGGAATCTGATCTACCTCAACCTGAATCTGGTTTGGAAAGTCAGTGAAACACTGCTGAATTTAAACAGAATCTGAAGGAAGGCTGACTTAAGGCTGAAAAGAAGTTGAATTCCTGCTTCCTAAGTTAGCAATGGGTAGCTGAGTTTGATCAGAGCTTGTGAGGCAGTTTATTTAAAAGTTTGGTGGCCAAATTACAAAGGAAGAGTTTGGAATCTGATGAAAAAAAGAAAAAAAAAAATTGCAGAGAAGTTGAACAAAACCTGAGGTAAAAACAGAAAAACAGTTTGGTATCAACTTCAAACTCTAAATCTGCCATTTTTATTTGATGCAACCTGCTGTCACGAATTAGATTGGAATTGGAGCTGTAATCTGAAATAGGAACTGGTGTTCCTGCTCTGAAGTGATCAGTTAGAAAAAAAAAAGAAAAAGAAATAGAAAACAGTTTGAAAAGGAAGAAAAACAAAGGAGAAACAAAGTGGCACAACAAGTGAACTTTGGCACCATGGAATCAAGTGAAATTTTTCTCACCCAAGTCCAAGCTTTATTTCAGTTCATTTCTGACCTTGCTAGAAGATAAAAGAAGAAGTGAAAAATCAGAAAAGAGAATGAAGAAAGAAATTTGGCACGCAAGGTGGAAAATGGCACATTGAAACCAAGGAAGGGTTTTTCATCCAAATCAAAGGCAATTACTTAAATTTGACTTCACCACACTCTTGATATCATTAGAGGACTGTCAAGATGGGGCAAAGCACATTGGAAATATTTTTGAGCAACCAAGTCTCCCACTCCATCAAATTTTCCATTTTCTTGTTTTTATTCCATTTCTTACCATTTTCCATGTTTTCATTTGTTTTTATAGTTGTTGATTCCAATCATGATCAATGGTGGAGAGTAGATAATAAGCAAGCCTATGGTAGTGCAAGAATCATATGTGTTTGAGTGAGCTCCACTTCCATCATCAAGTTAGAACTTAATGAGAGAGCCACCAAAACTTCCCTTGAAAGGCTAGTGATTTAAATTCATCTCAATGACTCATGATTGATGAAGAGGCTAAGTTGTTGATTTAAGGACAAGATAGTAATCCATAGAGCTTAGATTTTTGAGAATTGACAACCTTAGGTAATTTCTTTTCATTTGCTTCTAATTATGCTTAAGAGAGCCTAAGGGATACATATTTAGTAGTTTCGCGAGACGCTCAAGGTTAAGTGTGGGGGAGTTGATAAGTACCATTTTTGTGATTATTTTAGATGTTAAAATCCATGTTTGACCTATGTTTTCATTGCTTATTTGTGATTTTACCCTAGGTTTTAGGATTTCCTCTTATTTTGGACTTAATTGCAAAATTACTCAATTTTTGGATTATTTGGCCACTAAATTTCTGATATATTTTTGTAGGCATGAAAGGATCCTGGACCTAGGGCATACTGGGTCAAACTTGAGTTGGATATGAACCGGATCGAATTATCAAGCCTACGATTAATCCGGGCCGTCCGATTCAAGAGCGGCTAGATCTGAGCCATCCGGGACGATCTGATGCAATCCGAGCTAGGGTTAGGGTTGATCAAGCTCTATGATCAAGATCTGAAGGTTTCATCCCAATCAGAGTTAAATCAACCGTTGGATCAAGCTTGGAGGGCTCTAGAGCGTCCATTCACAGATAGAGTTGATCTGGACCATCCGTTGTACATCTGGAGGATCCGAGCTACCACAAGGCAGATCCTGACCCCAGATCATCATCATCAAAGTTTGGCTCCAATCAGAGCAAGATCAGTCGTTGGATTCATCCAAATCAATCTGGACCGTCCATTGATAAGTATTTAATCAAATCTGCCCAGCTCTTCAGCGTTGTCGCGTCTCCGCCGCAGTTCTTCATCTCTTTCAGCTGTTCTTCAATTTTAGCTAGTTTTCTTCAATCCAAGGGGCGCGACCCTTCGATTTCTGACCTAGATCGAGTGCTAGATCCTTGGGGAGCTGCTTCGGTGAATTTCCAGCTCCGAATTGGCCAAAACAGAGTTGTTGCGAGGTTTCCGCAACTCTGTCCTTCATTGCTTCAATCTCGGTTTTGATCCATCCTCCATCCATCCGAGCTATCCAGAGGGGTTCCCTGGAGTGTTTGGTTCATCCCCACATCATCCGCGCGATTGGACAAGGCAAGATTGAAGAAATCGATTGGCAATTCAGCTTGGCACAGACTGTGAGCTGGATTGCTTAGCAGAGGTCATTTCTCCATTGATTTGCTGAGCTTGCGGGTCCGAGGCTCACTCTTGCTTGACGACCAAGAAGCATTCGAGCTCGGGAAGAGATCGATGTTTAGATTTCTTAGTTAATCTCGCTTATTAGTTGTAATCTTCATTACTGCTGTAGTTTAGTTTCTGTTTTGGTTTCAGTTTGGTTAAGTTTCGTTTCTTGCATAGTTTCTGCTTAACTAGGATTTGAATCTTCATGTTAATAGTTTAAGAACTTTCTTAGTGATCAATTGAAGTTAATTTCAGTTTATTTCATAGTGTAATTGCTGCGTGCCATATCCTTTCATGCGTATCAGCCATATTCTGCACAGTTTCAGTTTGGTTTCTGAAATTTCTCAGCTTGTTTCAATTTCGATTCTTGTGTAGTTAATTCCCTGAAATTAAAGATCGTATTTAGTATATCAATGCATTAGGGTTGAGCTTGTTGTCCAGACAATTCTATTTCTGACTTATAGCTCAGCCTTTGTGTATCAATTCTTCCAATTCATTTCTGCAATTCTGAATTGCAGTCTTTCCATTCGAATTTCTGCAACTTGAATCCATTATCTGTGCTAGTTCATTTTATTCTATACCTTGTCAGCTATCATTTCTGGATGTTGTGTTAGTGAGGTTCTGCATATAGATCACAGCACTTGGATTCCTTGCTTTGTTCAGACTTGCATCCACTTTGTTGCTGAATTTCTAATACAGAGTTTGCATTTTCTGCACATGTTGTTTATCAGATTTTTTTTGTATCAAGTGCTGTCTAGCTTCTGAGAATCTGATCTTACTTTGAATTGGTGCATTCAACTGAAGTATGGACATGTTTGTTGCTGATCAGTTTCGAATTTTGAATTATGTTGGTTGCTGAAATTTCACAGTCCATATCTGCAATTTCTGCAGTTTTGGGTTTGTCCAGTCTTCAATGTCTTGATTGATCATTATTTTGAAGTTGAATGTCTGCACTTATCCCTACGTATCACTGAGTTCACAGCTGTACTCTCCCAGCAGTAATCGATTCATCCAATTCTGAATTGGCAGCCTCACCATTGGCACAAAAGCATTGGTTTTGGCATAAATGTTTCCTTTGCGTGTCCACTATTTTTGGCTCTGATTTGTATCAAGACTAAGCCTGTTTTTAATGAATGTTCAAGCCTGAAAATCATCTCTATCGCATTGGGTTGGTTCTGAATAGTATTTTCATCTCGACACCTAAGTTTTATTTAGTGTGTATCAAGTTTTGGTGGCATGTATCTTGTATCAAGTCAAGCTTTGGCATTTATTTTGTATCAAGTTGTTTCGAAAATTATGGTTATAATGTTGCATCAGTTTTAATCATAATGGTTTCACTATTTGTTTCAATAACTTAGTACTTGGAGTGCGATTGATATAGAATTTCCAATTCTGAAATCCACTTGGGTTTGATTGAGTCACAATTGGTTGAGTCTTCCATTGTATTTATCTAGCTTAAGTTTGCTTCATTCAGTTATTCCTTTTCTTTGTGCTTTCATATCTGAATTGAATCCAAACCCAAATCTTTGTTTGAAACCCGAAAACACAAACGACACCTAAATACAAGCGCGAATCAAACAACGTCAACTAGCCCCGAGAAAAATACGACCTGTGGCCCCTTTGCTACATTTTTAGATTTTGATTGTAAAAAGGGTTTCCAGCAATTCATTCATTGATATTTAAATTTGATGAGCCCATACATTTCGTGACAAATTAATTAGTATATTTTGGGCCCGTCAGTAAGTCAAGGGTAGAGGTAGCTTAGGTTTTTGACATCAAACATCCCATACAAGTATCACATATATATACATCATGTATCATACTAAGCATAACATACATCATGGGGTAATCAACCTTCACAACCCTAATGTTCCATGCCCTGGCCGAATATCACATGCTAGAGAACATTTAGATTTCCAATCAAACATTCCATTTAAACATCACATGCATATACATATCATCTTACTAAACATAATCATGTCTCGTAGGGTAGTTTAACCTTCACAAACCCTAATACATCCATGTTGGCCGAATGGTGTAGGGTAAGGGAATTAGGGTTTTTTTTTGAAATCAAACTTTCTCACAAGCATTTACACAAACACCTCACATACATATCATGCAACATATTAAGCCTAGAATACATCCTAGGATAATCATGCACCCTAAACCCTAATTCTTCTAGAGTTGGCCGAAGGTCAAGGGTAGGGGAAACTAGGGTTCTTGAAATCAAACATTCACACAAACATTTACACAAACACTTTGTCTACACTACTAAGCATGGATACATCATAGGAAATCATACAATCCTAAACCCTAGTTTTTCCATCCATGGCCGAAACCTTGTAGGGTGTTCAACCCTAATTTTTGTCATCACAACATGTAAGGAAAACAACATATAAGTATACCCTAAGTTCCAAGGGGTTTCCTTATGCATCAAGGAGTAACCAAGGCTTTCCCCTAAGGGGTGGCCGAAACCTACATAAGGGCAAAACCTTAGGGTTTTGTTCATAACATTTTGAAGGGAAACAACATATACATATACCCTAAGTTCCAAGGGGTCTTCTCATGCATCAAGGAGTAGCCAAGGCCTCCTCCTTGGGGTTGGCCGAAACTCTCACAAGGGATACACCCATTTTAGAAAAACAAGAGAACAAAGAATCATGTAACAACAATAACACTGCAGGCGAGGGGATACTTACATCCTTTCGCTTGAATTTCACCTTCTCTAAATCTTTAGGGTACCCTTGGTTGAAGGAAGGGTGAGAGTTTCCTTTACTAGAACTTCTCTAGAACTCTTGGCCATAGTAGAGGGCAAGATCCTTGGATGGGTCTTCTTCCTTCCAATTCCCTAGGGTTAGAACCCTAGGGTGTATTTCGAAAATTGAAAAGGGAGAAGAGGGGCTCTAGGTTTCGGAAATTGGAGTGGGGAAGAAGAAGAAGAAATGAAACTTCTTTCCCCCTCTCTTATTTATACTCTTCTCATGAAGGGACATGTCTCTTCACTTCCCTAGCTTTAACAAGCATGTTTCTTATTCTCTCAACATGAAATACTCCTTGGTGTAATGGTTAAGACATGGTTAGTGCAAGGAGGTTCAAGGTTCGATCCTTGCTTCCTCCTTTCTACACTTTCTTTTTATCACATTTTGCACTAATCCATATCAAAGCCCATTAAGCCAAACCCATCATGAAATTTCATAATAATAATGTTTCATGAATTCAAAACATTATATATGGGCAAATTTGGGGTGTTACAACCGGGGCTTGATCTGCCGACGATCAAGGGATTGCCCACCTTAAGGGCACGCCAAGGAGTAGGGGCAAGTTATCTCCGAACCTTGTAAACCCTCCTTGTTAGCGATCTTGCTAGTTGTGTTTGTTTGCCTTTGTTTTCTGTCTTTGTTTTCTGCACTACTTTGTTTCCATTGTTTCTTCCGCTATGCTACTGATAAGGTTAAGTGCAGAAATTTGATAAGTGCCAAAGGTCAAAGTGTTTGGATATATTCACCCCCCCCCCTCTCTAGCCATCTGGGTTCCATCAAGTGGTATCAAAGCTTGGGGCTCTGTTTTTGCGGATTAACAATCGAGAGCTACATCCATGACATTGAGGGAAGGCTTCTCCACCACCCGACCTCCATTCTTCGATGGCGCTGATTTCCAATATTGGAGATCGAAGATGGAATATTACCTAAAGATGGACATCAACACTTGGTTCGCGGTGAAAGAGGGATTCACCCCTCCTAAGGATGATGAAGGCAAAGAACTTGAGTCGTGGCAGTGGACAGCCGAACAAACTCGGAAGAGTAAAGCCGACGCGAAGGTGGTTGTCACTCTACAATGCGGCATGAACAAAGACCAACTCATCAAGGTTGGTCCTTTCACAAGTGCAAAGGACTTGTGGAACAAGCTCATCGAACTTCATGAGAGCACCCGAGATTCAAGAATCGCCAAGAGGGACTTGTTCCTCAATTAACTCCAAAATCTCTCCATGAAGGAGAATAAAACGGTAAGTGAGCTCCATAGCCGGTTCAAGGAAGTCCTCAATGGGCTTCATTCGATTGATGAAAAGGTCGAGAATCGTGACCTTATGAGGTATGTACTAAAAGCATTTCCAAGGAATGCTTTGTGGTCATCCATGGTGGATGCCTACAAAGTATCCAAGGATTTATCCATTGTTAAGTTAGATGACTTATTTTGTGAAATGAAATTGCATGAAATGACTAACAAAGGCCCCAAGGAGAAGGGGATTGCTTTAGTTGCAGGGGACCGGTCAATCAAGAAGAAGGAGAAGAAGAAGGAGAAGGAGGTCACTTCATCTTCATCCTCTTCCGAATCCGAGTCCGATTCCGAGGAAGATGGCAGCGGCTCCTCATCCTCCGAGATGGCAAACTTTGTGAGAAGGATGATGAGAAGGGGTCGACGCTTCAAGAGTAGAGGTAACTCTAGTGAAGCTAAACTTGATAAGACTAATGCCTCTTGCTTTGAGTGTGGTAGGAAAGGGCATTTCAAGAATGAATGCCCAAAACTAAAGAAGAATGAGGAGAAATCTAAAAAGAAAGAAGAAAAATTCAAGAAGAAGAAGAAGGCCTTGAAGGCCACTTGGGATGAGTCATCCTCAAGCTCATCCGATGAAGAGAAGGAGGAGAAGAGCACAAGGCATGTGACACTCATGGCATTGGGAGATCAAGAGAGCAGTGATGAATCTTCCAACTCATCAAACGCGGCTTCATCATCTTTGGATGATGAAGAGGTAACTTCTCCCGAACTTGAAAAGTGTTATAGAGTAATTGCATGTTTAACTAGTATGCTTAAGAAGTCAAAAAATAAGGTTAAAGCATTGCAATTAAAAATTGATCAATTGAAATTATCTAGGGATGATAACATTGATGATTTACATGTTGAATTGTTAGAAGATGAGATTAAGTCTTTGAAACTTGAGGTTGAAAATTTGAAATCCTCTAAGGTTGAGGATGTAAATGTTTGCATGATGAGTTGCTAGTAGAAGAAAATCAATCATTAAAGAGTGAAGTTGAGAGACTCAAGAATATTCTTGAGAAGTTCTCAACTAGCTCTAAAACCCTAGACATGATCTTGAATGCCCAAAGGGCAGTCTACAATAGGGCCGGTATTGGTTACCGTCACAAAGAACCCTCATTCGTATCCTTGATGTCTAGGACTGATATGAGATAATCTAGGACACCCAAGGGTCAAAAGAAAGTTGTCAAGGCATGGGTGCCTAAGTCTTGTTTAGTTGACGTCTTAGGTCCCAAGGTTTGGGTACCTAAAACTTCTATTTTTCGAATTGTGTAGGTTATGATTGAGGGGGAGCATCTATCAACTTGGTTCGTTGATAGTGGATGCTCCAAACACATGACCGGGATAGATCATTGTTTACCACACTTCACAAGAAAAGTAGAGGTAATGTTTCATTTGGTAACAATGGTAGTAAGTGTCAGTCATAGGAATAGGAGACATTCAAATATCCGAATGTCTTAGAATTTCAAATGTCCTTCTAGTCAAGGGGATGAAATTTAATCTCCTAAGTGTCAGTCAATTGTGTGACACGGGTTACACAATTGATTTTCAGCCAAGTCAATGTCTAGTTAGACAACATGACACTTTGGACACGTTACTAGTAGGAACAAGAGTAGACAATATCTATCAAGTTTCTTTTAAAAGTGCTACTAATGTTTTTGCTAAGTGTTTCATGTTATAAGAAGAAGAGTCCACCCTTTGGCACCGGAGGCTAGTACATGTGAACATGAAGAACATCCGGAAGTTGGCCAACAAGGGGTTAGTTCATGGCTTACCAAGCATCAAGTACGAAAAGGACAAACTTTGTGATGCATGTCAAATGGGTAAGCAAACAAAATCTACACATAAAGGTAAAAGCGCTGTAAGTACTTCTACTACATTAGATTTACTTCACATGGATTTATTTGATTGTAGTACTATCATATCATTGAATGGATGTAGATATTGCTTTGTGATCATTGATGATTTCACTAGATATACATGGACTTACTTTTTAAAATATAAGGACCAAACCTTAGATGTTTTCATTTCTTTTTGTAGGAGGGTAGAAAATGAGAAATAATTAATAATTAAGACAATTAGAAGTGATCATGGAGGTGAATTTCAAAATCAAAGGTTTTTAGAATTTTATCAAGATAGAGGTTATAGACATGAGTTCTCTACTCCTAGAACACCACAACAAAATGGTGTTGTAGAGAGGAAGAACCGTGTTTTACAAGAGGCTGCACGAAGCATGCTTAATGAGTACTCACTCCCGAGTTACTTATGGGCCGAAGCTGTAAATACAGCTTGCTATGTGCAAAACCGGGTCCTTATTCATAGGTTTTTAGGAAAGACTCCCCATGAGCTTTGGTTTGGGAAACCACCTACAGTTAAATACCTTCGGGTGTTTGGTTGTAAGGTGTTCATCCTAAACACCAAGGACCACCTTGGAAAGTTCATGGCAAAGGCTGATGAAGGGATACTAGTCGGGTACTCCCTCGTTAACAAAGCCTATCGAGTCAACAACGAGAAGTCTAGACTGGTTGAGGAGTCTTCTGATGTTGTATTTGAAGAAATTCCAAAAGTCAATGGTCAACCAGAAGATGAAGTCCAATTCTAACTTAGGAGACTAAGTTTGAATAAAAGTCCAAATGTTGTTGATGGTGATGAATCCGATGACGGTGAGCCTAGACAATCCATAGATCAGCCGGATCCTGAGGCTGAACTTGTGTCTAGTGAGCCCATTCACGAAGCACCACCAACACCAAGGCAAACTAGATTAGCCTCTAGTCATCCCCAAGACCAAATTGTTGGAGACATCCATCATGGGGTTAGAACTAGATCATTCTTTCGGAATGAGGCTAATGAAGTTGCCCTAATTTCCGAAATTGAACCTAGAAAAATTGATGAAGCATTAAATGATCCCGATTGGATTATTGCAATGCAAGATGAACTAGGTCAATTCGAAAGGAGTCAAGATTGGGACTTAGTCCTTAGACCTAAGAAGATCACCATCATTGGAACCAAATGGGTCTTCAAAAACAAATTGAACCTTAAGGGAGAAATAATTAGAAACAAGGCATGCTTGGTAGCCAAGGGCTATAGTCAAGTTGAAGGCCTTGATTATGATGAAACCTATGCTCCCGTGGCACGATTAGAATTCATTCGATTGATGCTTGCATTTGCAGCACATCGTGGCTTCAAATTATACCAAATGGATGTCAAATCAGCCTTTCTAAATGGTCTAATAAGAGAAGAGGTCTATGTCGAACAACCACCGGGGTTTGAGAATTCCGAATTTCCAAACCACGTGTTCAAGCTCAAAAAGGCACTTTATGGCCTTAAACAAGCACCCCGGGCTTGGTATGAGCGGTTGTCGACATTCCCAATTGAGAGGGGCTTTGTTAGAGGCCAAATAGACCCTACACTAATCCTACGAAGAGATGGTGACAATATTTTTGTAGCCCAAGTATATATCGATGACATAATTTGTGGCTCAAACAATAAGGGCTATTTAAATGAGTTCATTGGACACATGGAGAGTGTATTTGAAATGAGTCTAGTGGGAGAGTTGACTTTCTTCCTTGGACTTGAAATCAAGCAAACTCGCGATGGTATCCATGTTCACCAATCAAAGTATACACAAGAAATGCTTCGAAAATTTAACATGAGTGATTCAAAAGAGGTAACCACTCCCATGGCTACAAACACAATATTAGACAATGATGAGAGTGGTAAACCCGTTGATTTTGTTGGTGCAGAAAGCACCAAAGTCAAACCTGTGTTTTGATAATGGCAACAGGGTTCAAAAGTTAAGTATTACTTGTTATCTAACATGTCACTCTAGTGTGCAGAGTAAAAAGTCCTAGCGAAGGAATGCTAGGCACTAGCGAAGGAATGCCAGGGTAAAAAGCCCTAGCGAAGGACTGCTAGGCACTGGCGAAGGAATGCCAGAGTGAAAAGCCCTAGCGAAGGACTCCTAGGCGCCAGGCGAAGGATAGCTTGGGACTAAAGCCCTAGCGAAGGAACGCTAGGCACCGGGCGAAGGACAGCTCGGTATCCAAGACCTGGCAAACGACCGCCATGCAAAAGTCCAACCAAAGGAGCGGTTGCCATCAGGTACATTCTCCCGAGAGGAATAGGTGAGGACGCGTTCCCTGTCGAGGGAACAGTAGGCGTCGGTTCGACCTAGGGTTCCATTTTGGAGACCCAAAGTCAGAACCAAGACAGCTAAGGCTGTATAAAATAGTATAATACTGCTTTTTGGACTAACCCTGGATGCAGGACCGAAGGACTGAGTATCTGCAGCTCAGAGATCCTCAAAGGAGTGAGGCAGAAGCTGAGCAGGGTGCCCCGGAAGTTCCGGGCGCCCCCAAGGTCAACCCAAATCAGCAGGAGCGAAAACACGCCTCCACAGTTATATGTCGGTGCGCCCCGGATGCTCCGGGCGCCCCGCCTGTCATGGGCGCCCCCAGTGCCAGCTGCCGAAGCACACCTTCGCGAAGCCAAGAGGATGAAGGTTTGACCCGGTCAATGCGGGCGCCCCGAGCGCTCCGGGCGCCCCGGTCAAACCTGATCCCGATTTTGAAGGGATCAGATGTTGACCGAGCTGAAGACGGATCGACCGCCATGTGGGGGGGCGCCCCCGACGTCCCGGGCGCCCCCAGGCCCTATATAAAGGGCCCTCGACCCCAAGGCTGTGAACAACTTTCAATCAAACGCTTCTACGCTCTTCTGCTCTCGCGCCTCGCTCCAGAAACCTCTCAACTCGAGCCGACGACGTCCCGCTGCTCCGAAAAAGACAACCTACATCGGACGTCAGTAAAAGAAGAGTTTTATTTCATTTTTTTACTGTGCTATAATTGTAACTCAATCTTTGTAAACTGCTTTTACGCCGTCATATAGAATTACCCAAAGTAAACGATCAACGATCGTGGGCCTTGGAGTAGGAGTCGACCTAGGCTCCGAACCAAGTAAAAAATTACTGTGTTCGCGTGTTTTATTTTTTCCGCTGTGCAATTGTTCTTTTTCAAATCTGAACGATTTCCGATATTCACCCCCCCTCTATCGGTTCTCTCGATCCAACAAGTAGTATCAGAGCGGGGAAGTTCAAACTTGGTGCAACCACCAGTTTGAAAATTTTTCGGATTTTTATTTTCTTTTTCTCATTCGAATTTTATTTAAATATTTCGTTCGAATTTTCTTCTTCCCGTTAATCGAGGTTGGTGTAACACCCCTCGTTATTTCATTTTATTCATCCCACACTACTAATCCAAGACTTAGTCTTGGGAAATTTTTTTCTTGTTAGTTTTCTTATTTTTCAGATTAAATGGCCATGCAAGAAGGATTTAGCACCGCCAGACCTCCACTTTTCAGTGGAGAAGACTTTTCCTACTGGAAAAGTCGAATGGAGGTCCACCTGAAAACTCAGGTGGACATGTGGATCATCATCCAGTCCGGACTGGAGATTCCTACAAATGCTGACGGGGTTCCTCAACGCTACACAGAGTGGGACACTGCTCTGAAATGAAGAATCGAAGCAGACGCAAAGGCGACTCAAACCCTTCAATGTGGCTTAACAAAAGAGGAGCTGAACCGGGTGGGCCCCTTCAACAGTGCTAAGGAGCTGTGGGCAAAGTTGATCGAGCTGCACGAAGGAACATCAACACCAAGATCAGCAAGAGGGATCTGCTCCTGAACAAATTGTATACCATCAAGATGGCCGACAATGAAACAGCAGCCAAACTCCACGCACGAATCCAAGAATTGATGAACGGTCTTCACACTATAGGTCACAAGGTCGAAAACCGTGACCTAATAAGGTATGCCCTAAATGCTTTCCCTAGAAATACCTTGTGGGCATCTATGGTAGATGCATACAAGGTTTCAAGGGATCTCTCTAAAACTAAATTAGATGAATTGTTTTCTGAGTTAGAACTTCACGAACAGACTAACTGCAATATGGCCGAGAAAGGTATTGCCTTTGTTGCAGGAAAAACTGGAAGGTCGACAAAGAAGAAACCTCAACCTGAACCCGAGTCTAACTCAGACTCAGACGCAGAAGACGAAGAAGGAGATCGATCTGAGCTAGTCCGACTGGCCCGAAGCTACTATAAAAAATTGAAGAACCAAGCCAATAAACAGAAAACAAGCCGAAGAAAGGACGAACCAACTGAACCCGCGAGTGACAAAAACAAGCCCAGCGTAACCTGCTACGAGTGCAAGAAGAAGGGCCACTACAAGACAGAGTGTGCAAACCTAAAGGAGAACAAAAAGTCAAGAAGAAAGAAAGCACTACAAGCAACCTGGGACGAATCTTCCTCAGAAGAAGAAGAAGAAGCACCTAGTCCAACCTTCTAGCCCTGACCGCATCAGAAGAAGTCGGGACCGAGTCAGAGTTAGAGCAGGACGACGGTAGACTAACCTTTTCAGAAGACGGCGAGATCAAGGTAAGTGGTTTCAATAGAAGTCAATTAAATGATCTTATCTCTTATCTTTCTCGAGATTTGGCGAAAGCCAAACTCCGAGTCGAATCCCTCCGACAGGAAGTAAAACTCCTGAAAGAGGGAGCTGACTCTAAGTCCTTAACTGAGAAAGTTCAAGAAGGAACTCCTACTCAAGTTGAAAAACTTGAGAAAGAGAACTCCTCCCTGAAAACTCAGGTTAAAGATCTTAGAGCGGCTTTAGAACGATTCACTTCTGGTTCCAAGGGTCTTGACATGATTCTTGGAAAATAGAAGTCTGTTCTAAATCGATCCGGACTTGGCTATGGAACCAAATCCCGACAAAGATCTTATTTTGCTGTACTGAATCAGTCCAGAGGTAAAGTTCAGGCATGAGTACCAAAACTGTACCTGAACAAACCAACTGGATCAAATCAGTATTGGATCCCCAAGGACAAGATTCACATCTTGCCTAATCATTATCGTGGCTATAGTCCAGGGGGAGCCAAATTGAAAACTATATTTATTGTTAAATAAAATTTAATTCTTGCAATTTGCCTGATTGATTGTTTATTTAAATTTTTGCAATTTACCATGCTTAGACCTAGGTTAGTATAAGGACTGAACAAACTTAACTGAAACTTGAATACATAGTATTGGGTGGAGGTGAGATGATAGTACGTTAGGGAAACCAATTCTAATAAGATCAATTTCACTTGGTCTCTTTAGACTGGTGAAACTAACCGAAGCTACCGATCCAAAATCCAAACTAGTTAGACCAGAACTTTTTCAAAAATTAATTTTGAAAATGAAATTTCATTAAACGGCTTTGTCAAGGAAAGGGTTAATGATCCAATAAGGCTACGGGCAAAGAAGGCCTAGTGGCTCGCCAAGACCTGGAAGCCAATTTTTGAATTTCTAATTCAAATTACTTTTTGTTAAATTCAAATCTAACACAATTTTCAGTTAAGTATAGATTCAAATATTTTCTCTCAAAATAAATCTAACTGTTTTCAAAAATTAATTTAAGGCTTTCAAAATAAATAATAATTTTTCAAAATAATTTTTCTTATCAAAACCTGTCTCACAAAACCTATAAGGCTAACGTGATTGAAAACCTTAGACTTGGGTGAGACAGACTAGGTAGTGAAACTCAATTTAAGCTATTCCTGACTCTAATTGGATCCAAATCAATAAAACTCTTTATGTGTAGGAACATAAAGATTTGGACCAATGGATGTTGGATAACGGTTGCTCCAGACACATGACTGGAGATAAATTGAAGTTCACCAAACTCAAGTTCAAGAACTTAGGCTCAGTGGCATTTGGCAACAATGCTACACTCAAGGTAATTGGGTCAGGTAATATTGAGCTTAAAACTGACTTTATTATTAAGAAAGTTCTTTTGGTTGAAAACTTCAAATTTAACTTGCTTAGCATAAGTCAGTTATGTGATTCTGGTTATATAGTCACCTTCAACAATTCTAACTGCCTGATTAGAAATATACAAGACTCAGATATCATGCTTAAGGGCACTAGGAAAAATAATGTATACACTATAAACCTTCCCCTAGTACCCAAATGTATGTTAACTCAGTTAGAACAATCAAACCTCTGGCATTGGAGACTAGGTCATACTAACTTAAGAACTATCTCAAAAATCACCCAACTTGGACTAATTAAAGGCATACCTAAAATTAAAAATCATGAGAACCTAATATGCGAATCATGTAATCAAGGTAAACAAACCAAAAATCCAATC
Source organism: Boesenbergia rotunda (assembly GCA_024364735.1). Lineage (NCBI taxonomy): Eukaryota > Viridiplantae > Streptophyta > Magnoliopsida > Zingiberales > Zingiberaceae > Boesenbergia > Boesenbergia rotunda. The sequence continues at coordinate 69,438 of JAGFNQ010007742.1, read as the reverse complement.
CAACACTCCAGGACTAAACACATAGAAGTTAAACACCACTTCGTTAGAGACCATGTAGCCAGGAGTGAGATAGTACTTAAATATATAGACTCAAAATCCAACTTAGCTGATATATTCACAAAACCTTTACCTGAGTCTGAGTTCAGCTCACTAAGAAGGCAGTTAGGATTGTGCTTAGTAGAGTAGATTTAGTTTATTATTGGTTTTTCTTACTCAAATCAATTTTAAAAAAAATTATTTCAAAATGCTTTCAAAATCAGCTCTTACTTAATTTTGAAAAAGTTTTTTTAAATAAATTTTTTTCGGACATAGTTTTTTTTCAAAACTACCCCTTTCAAAACTAGGGCTTTTTCGCAAATGGACTTAGCCTAGGCCCTAACCCTAGAACTGCATGCACCTATAGATTTAGAAGCCAGCATCTCACAAGCACCTTAGGGTATTTTTGATGGATAACCTAGAAAGGGTTGAGATGCTTTGGTCTTTGCCTTAATTCAAGATGCTTTAAGTCAGTGCATCTGCAGTAATTGGGGCACTAAATACAACTTATACAGCAATCAAGTTTAGAAAATCTAACTTGAACAGAAACACTTAACTTGACTAACCCTAGCGAAAATTATTGCATATAACAGTTAGTGAGTACCTAAATGGGTTAGACAGGTCCCTACAAGAAAAAATCAACTGATTTGGTCTAAGTCTTGGTTCAGTACAGCAATGTCATGCAATTTATTTCCGTTCTGTACTTTATTCATGCTATCTTTATCTATTTTTTTTATATATGGCAAAGGGGGAGAGATAGAAAAAGAGAGAGTTTAAAATTTTCAAATTTTTTCAAAATTTCAAATTTCTTCAAAAAACTCTATCCTTTATTCAAAAAGTATCAAGTTTCTAAGTACTTAAGCTTTTCGTACTTAAGCTTTTTTAAAATTTCTAAGTACTTAAGCTTTTCAAAAATTTCTAAGTACTTAAATTGTTTCAAAATTTACTAAGTACTTAAATTGTTTCAAAATTTACTAAGTACTTAAATTGTTTCAAAATTTACTAAGTACTTAAATTGTTTCAAAATTCACTAAGTACTTAAATTGTTTCAAAATTTACTAAGTACTTAACTTAAAGGTTTCAAAACTTTTGAGTACTTTAAACTTAAGACTTCAAATTTTTGTAAGTACTCTAAACTCATGCTTTCAAAAACTCCTCTATGTACTTTTAAAACTTAAGTTATCAAAAGATTTCCAAAGTACCTAAACTTAAGTTTTCAAAGTGCAAAATCATTCTAAGTAAAGTTTTTTAAAAACTTAGAACCCCACGAAGTTTTGAAAAATCTAGGGGGAGATTCCCTCCAGGGGGAGGGAACAAATTTTTATGCTTTTGATTAAACTTAAATATTTGAACTGGGGTTGCCATAAATCAAAAAGGGGGAGATTGTTGGTGCAGAAAGTACCAAAGTCAAACCTGTGTTTTGATAATGGCAACAGGGTTCAAAAGTTAAGTATTACTTGTTATCTAACATGTCACTCTAGTGTGCAGAGTAAAAAGTCCTAGCGAAGGAATGCTAGGCACTGGCGAAGGAATGTCAGGGTAAAAAGCCATAGCGAAGGACTGCTAGGCACTGGCGAAGGAATGCCAAAGTGAAAAGCCCTAGCGAAGGACTGTTAGGCGCCAGGCGAACGATAGCATGGGACTGAAGCCCTAGCGAAGGAACGCTAGGCACCGGGCGAAGGACAGCTTGGTATCCAAGACCTGGCAAAGGACCACAAGGCAAAAGTCCAACCAAAGGAGTGGTTGGCATCAGGTACATTCTCCCGAGAGGAGTAGGTGAGGACGTGTTCCCCGTTGAGGGAACAGTAGGTGTCGGTTCGACCTAGGGTTCCATTTTGGAGACCCAAAGTCAGAACCAAGACAGCTAAGGCTGTATAAAATAGTATAATACTGCTTTTTGGACTAACCCTGGATGCAGGACCGAAGGACTGAGTATCTGTAGCTCAGAGAGCCTCAAAGGAGTGAGGCAGAAGCTGAGCAGGGTGCCCCGGAGGTTCCGGGCGCCCCCAAGGTCAACCCAAATCAGCAGGAGCGAAAACACGCCTCAACAGTTATATGTCGGTGCGCCCCGGATGCTCCGGGCGCCCCGCCTGTCGCGGGCGCCCCAGTGCCAGCTGTCGAAGCTCACCCTCGCGAAGCCAAGAGGATGAAGGTTTGACCCAGTCAATGCGGGTGCCCCGAGCACTCCGGGCGCCCCGGTCAAACTTGATCCCGATTTTGAAGGGATCAGATGTTGACCGAGCTGAAGACGGATCGACCGCCATGTGGGGGGGCGCCCCCGACGTCCCGGGCGCCCCCAGGCCCTATATAAAGGGCCCCCGACCCCAAGGCTGTGAACAACTTTCAATTAAACGCTTCTACGCTCTTCTGCTCTCGCGCCTCGCTCCGGAAACCTCTCAACTCGAGCCGACGACGTCCCGCTGCTCCGAAAAAGACAACCTACATCGGACGTCGGTAAAAGAAGTGTTTTATTTCATTTGTTTACTGTGCTATAATTGTAAATCAATCTTTGTAAACTGCTTTTGCGCAGTCATATAGAATTGCCCAAAGTAAACGATCAACGATCGTGGGCCTTGGAGTAGGAGTCGACCTAGGCTCCGAACCAAGTAAAAAATTACTGTGTTCGAGTGTTTTATTTTTTCCGCTGTGCAATTGCTCTTTTTCAAATCCAAACGATTTCCGATATTAACCCCCCCTCTATCAGTTCTCTCGATCCAACAGATTTAACTCAATATCGAAGCATGATAGGTAGTTTGCTATACCTCACAGCTAGTCGACCGAATATCCTATTTGCTGTGGGTATGTGTGCTAGGTATCAAGTGTGTGCCAAGGAATCTCATTTGATCATTGTTAAGCGAATTTTGAGATATCTCAAAGGCACAATTAGAGTCGGTCTATGGTACCCCCGTACCGAATCGTTTGATTTAATTTACTATATGGATTCCGACTACGCTGGATGTAAGTTGGACCGGAAGAGCATAAGTGGGGGTTGCCAATTCTTAGGTTCGTCCTTAGTGAGTTGGTCAAGTCAGAAGCAACATTGTGTTGCTCTCTCCACGACCGAGGCAGAATACATCGCCATGGGAGAGAGCGTATCGCAATTGTTGTGGATGATTCATACTTTAGAGGACTATGGATTGAGTTACAAGGGTGTGCAAGTGTTATGTGATAACATTAGCACAATTAACCTAACCAAGAATCCAGTCTATCATTCTAGGACTAAACATATTGAAGTGCGTTATCACTTCGTTAGAGATCATGTGGCTAGGGGAGAAATTGTACTCTCACATGTAGAGTCCAAATCAAACCTAGCTGACATTTTCAATAAACTACTCCCCGAAAATGAATTTAGTTTCCTAAGAGGGGAGTTGGGAATGTGTCGCGCTTCATAGTTTTCCTAAATGCATACAAAACCCTTCATGATTATTTTGAAATTGTTGGGAAACAATTGGGGTAACTTTTGGGACATCTCACACAAACTATAAGGTTTACCAAAACATTTTTGTTTGCTAGAAATGGGGTGAGATGTTAGGATCAACTCAATTTCTCAAAATGTCAATGCATCCCTTGAGAAATTAAGTTGACGAGATAATTATCACTTCGGTGACCAAGTATGGGGAAAACCAATGCATAACATATGTGTATTTGGCTCCATGATCATACTTGGACATTCAAATTAACGAAACTTGATTGGAACCTTGGATTTGGCACAAATTGTTTGAATGATTGTTGTTTGAGTTTGACTCCACTTTGGTGGAGCAAAGTGACTTGTTCAAACCCTAAGGACCTTTGATTCTTTATTGGGGATCAATTATAGACGAGGGACAACTTCCAAGATCGATATCCTTCACCACATCCCTTTGGAAATCATGTAACAATCTGAAACTGAAAGTTTCAGATCATACCTGAAAGTTTCAGGAACCCTGATCGGTCACTGGATCGATCAAGAGTAGGGCTGATCGGTCCCCGGACCGATCTGGCTCCACCCTATAACGATCGATCAACAGACCGATCGGAGGGGCAGCAGTGACTTTATGAAATCTTGACTAAACTTACTGAGCTAGCCTGGATCGGTCCCCGGACCGATCTGGCACCCTTTGGTGATCGCTCCACAGACTGATCAGGGGGCTCACAGGTTTCCCTCCGAACCCTACTGTTCGTGTCCTGATCGATCAGCCGATTGATCAGGAGCGCGCCTTATCGGTCACCCGACCGATCAAGCCTAGGTCAGTCCGATTAGGCGCGCCTGATCGGTCACCCGACCGATCAAGCCTAGGTCAGTCCGATTAGGCTAAAGCCTGATCGGTCTGGGCGCTATCAGATCGAACGGTAATCCGTTCAATCGCATTTAAGTCTGGTTGGTGGACCGATCCACCAACCAAATAACTTCGCGAAAAACCTCTCATTGCCGAACCCTAGTGGCGAAACCTCCCACTTGCGTGACCTTCACTTCGTGCGAAAGCATCCCCAGTGCCTTCGTCTTCCTCTCGTGAGTGTGCGCGTGCGGTTCTAAGAGGGTTCTTCCGAGCTCTATCTTCTTCCTGCTCCTGCGACGTTCTCTCTTGCTGAGGGGCTTTGTGATCTCTCTTGCACCAAAGGTTTCTCCTGCGCAAGCCTTTCTTCCTTTCAGATTTCAAGCACCTCACCAATGGCACCTAAGTAAGTTTTTGTCTCCGTTTTCCTTCAAATCAGTTCATAGATTATGCTTTAACGCTAACCATGTTTTGTGTTGTGTCGTGATTTTCGTGTGTTGGCCGTGAACTTTCTTTCCATGCTTCACCATATGATTATGTTCAAATCTATCTTTCACCTCATTATTGTCCTCTTTTTGATCTAATGTCTACCTTATGATTACTCTTTGTATGATCAACTCTTGAATTTTTGATTCAACCAATGTTCGTGTCAACATTGCCCAATTGATTCAAACTATGTGTATGATCATTTCAATCAATTCAACTCTTTAGAAAATCTTCCAAGGGCAAGGAAGCTACTGAGGACAGTTCGAGGGGAAAAACCTCATCTTCATCTGCACCTTCCAGAAGGCCACAACCTTCATCAAGCTCCCGGTTTCCAAATGCGGCCTGTGAACAGGCATTCCAATCGAGGACCTTCAAATTACTATCCTGCCGATCCATTGATATCCCTTTTCTGACTGAACATTGTCCGTCGGTCATGGAGATAGTCATGTTTTACAACATGGGCTTCCTTCTTTCCTTGAAACGGACCATCAATTACGACCTAGTCTCAGAGTTCTATAACAATCTTCAGCAGGGACCTCAAGGAGGCTTCGAGTTCACCACTCGAGTCACCAAGAGGAACCTTGATTTTTCTTACGAGATCTTGGCAGAGTATTTGGGTGGTCGACGATCACCGAATCTGTATTCAATCTACCCTGAGCTTCCTGATCCTTTATTGGCACCTTTTTCAGATGTTACCCCCGACTCCATCTATCAGCATTTCTTTGGTCATCCTCGCCCCGCCGGGCTTGATGAATTGGGTCCTAATTTTCCTACCTTTGCAGCTCTACGTCTGTCTCCTATTGATTACATCTTATTCAAGATTATCACAAATTATATTCTTCCAATCACCTCAAAGCCTTTGACTGAGATCCGACCCTACCATTGCCTTATGCTCTACGGCATGCACCGCCGGATGGACTTTGATATCATGGAGAGCATCTTCCAATCTATCCTATCCTATCGAGAGCCAAGCCGTCGCACGGTCTACATGCCATTTGGTCATGTCATCATTGATTGGCTTATGTCAGTTGGTGTTGATGTCACCAATGGCAGGACCGTGCCCATGGTCAAACAAGATTGTCGGCTCGGTCGGCGGGCTTTTGCGAAATCGGGGCATTGTTATTCGTGAGCGCGATGGGGCCTTGGTTTGGAAGGATGGGAGAGGACTCGGTGACCTACCTGGCGGAGCACCACATTTTCAGGCACCACCCGAGGCTGCTGCACCTCATGAGGCTCCTGCTGCTAACGCTGAGTACGACTATGAGCCTGACCCAGATCTACGATGGCAGATCTCCGAGATGGATCGGATCGTCCAGGAGGATATTCATTTGAGGGAGCTCCATCGAGAGGAGGCCCGCTCGGATTTCCATTCCTTTGATCGCCGATTGACCGGCGTAGAGTCTACTATCTCTGGGGTCCAGGCTTTGCAGCAGACTTGGTACGTAGAGTGGCGCCGCCATACATTTCCAGGGGATGCTCCTTCAGGCAGTGCTGCACCAGGGTTTGCTGATGCCACGATGGATGATCTCATGCGCGACGACGACCCCCCCCCCCCCCCCCCCCCCCGCTGACGGTTGAGTTTGGATGCCCGTTGCCTCTCCTGGTGATCAGTGTATTTGACTGTTTAGTTGTGTGACTTTTGGGCTGTATGCCCCATGACTTATCTGTTGTGGCCTTGTGCCACACGTATTTTGACTTTGATGCATATGTCTTGCATCTTGTTATTTCTATGGATGGTTTATGCTTTGACTTTTCTGAATTTGCCTTGCATGTCTATTTTACTTGCGTATGCTTATTGTTGATGCTATGCTGTACTATCTGCATATTTGATACATAGCTATGCTCATGCTTATGATGCCATGCTCATATGATACATATGCTTGTTTTGCCATGCCTATATCTATTTGTCATATGTATTCATATGCTTATCAAAAATCAATCAAATCTTTGTTATTTTGGGATACCCCTAGGGTTGAGGGGGAGTATGGTTTAAACTTAACAGCCCATCTAGACCCCTTTTCGGTGTTTGACAAAGGGGGAGAGTGTTGGTTGGTTAAGTTTAGGATGATTATATTGTAGGGGGAGGATCTTGATTCCCCTATGATTCTGGAAGATGAGAAATTGATTGAGAATCCCTAAACTTAAAATCGGATTGTCAAACAACAAAAAGGGGGAGATTGTTGATGCAGTCTGACCTTGATTGTTGTTTTGGTGTTGACATCGATTTTAGTTTAGGTTGATTATGATGATTATGATTAAGTCCTGGTCGGGGATCAGGCATGGTATGGAAATCCTAGCTTGGAGGGCTAGGTGTTGGAAAATCCTAACCTGGAGGGTTAGGTGTTGAAAATCCTAGCTTGGAGGGCTAGGTGTGTGAAAAGTCCTAATTCGGAAGAGGTGGGTGAAAAGTCCTAGCTTGGAGGGCTAGGTGAAAAGTCCTAACTTGGAGGGTTAGGTGAAAAGTCCCATCTTGAAGAGTTACGTGAAAAAGTCCTGGCTTGGATGGTCAGGTCCTAGCTTGGAGGGCTAGGTTTGGAAAGTCCTAATCCGGAAGAGTTGGGTGAAAAGTCCTAGCTTGGAGGGCTAGGTGAAAAGTCCAAACTTGGAGGGTTAGGTGTAAATTCCCAACTTGGAGGGTTAGGTGAAAAATCCTTAGCTTGGAGGGCTAAGGTGGATGAAACCCTAGCTTGGAGGGCTAGGTTGGAGCCCCTGGATCGGTCAAATGACCGATCAGGGAGTTGGCACGGTGCTCCTTCGTGGATCGGTCTGGTGACTGATCCAGCGATGACTGATCGGTCTGGTGATCGATCAGGGAGTATGCGTTTCACCTATTGCATTACTCCTGATCGGTCTGGTGACCGATCAGGGAGCAAACAGTGAGGTTGAGTTCCCTTGGTGAACAGCTCCTGATCGGTCTGGTGACCGATCAGGATCACTGTGCAGATCGTTCTGGAGAATGATGCAGCATCGCAGGTTCCTCTCTATGATCGATCAGGACGGAGCCTGATCGGTCTGGTCACGACCTGATCGGTCTGGTGACCGATCAGGAGGTTTCCTGATCGGTCCGGTGATCGATCAGGAGGTCTGGACTGCGAAGCTCAGAAATCGCCCGATAAAGGGGTGGATCAGTCGGGTGATCGATCCACAACCAGGGATAGGTATGGTGATCAATCCAGGAGAGTCCCAAAGAAATCGCGATTTCTAATTGAGCGTTGGGAACTGATCAGGACGGAGCCTGATCGGTCTGGACCCAGCTTGATCGGTCTGGTGACCGATCAGGAGGCTCTCTGATCGGTCCGGTGACCGATCACTTTAATTCAAAATGCACTGTCAGACGCTCTGATCGCGTCTGATCGTATCCTATTCTCTGTGCTTAACTTCTGATTCTTGATTTACTGAGTGATATGCTGTTCTAATACTCTGATCAAGCTGCAGGTGACAGGAAAGGATTCAAAGACTCAAGGAGAAGTCAATGGAGGCTTTCCTTGGAGCAGGTTTGTCCGTTTTCCATCTCAGGTTGCAACGGCTGGAGCTGCAGACTGGAGCTGCTGACTGGAGCTTGGCTGAGGTGAGCTCAGGAAGTCCAGGGAGGGCTCAGTGGTAGCTGGCGTTGGCAGGGAAGCAGCTGGAGGCTGCAGGAGATGCTGTCACCTAGTGCTGAGTGGAGAAACAAAAGGGCGGAAGAAGGCTTCGTTGAAGCAGAGTTCTAGAGTTTGCGAACTGAGTTCTTGCTGCACCTTTGTGTTCTCCACATCTTGCTTGCGTGTTCTGAAGTTCCATCATCTTGTGCAAGCAACTACAATCTGTGAAGCAACCAGTCATTACTTGAGCGCATGAAGGAGGGAACAAGAAGCTCCGAGTCCAATAGCGAGAAGACACGAGGAGAGGGCTCTTGCGTGAGATCGTCGCTGGGTGGACCTCTGAGGGAGCTTGCTGTGTTCTTATCTTTGCTAAGTGCTAAGTAAGATTTTTCTCATTGTTTCGTTGTGCTTAAACATATATCTGTGATTGAAACGCTGTGGAGAGGTTTCTCCACCCAAAAGAAGATTGCTTTCTAACCGGTGATAACCGGGGCTTGATCTGCCGACGATCAAGGGATCACTCACCTTAAGGGCACGCCAAGGAGTAGGGGCAAGTTATCCCCGAACCTTATAAACCCTCCTTGTTAGCGATCTTGCTAGTTGTGTTTGTTTGCCTTTGTTTTCTGTCTTTGTTTTCTGCATTGCTTTATTTCCATTGTTTTTTCCACTGTGCTACTGATAAGGTTGAGTGCAGAAATTTGATAAGTGCCAAAGGTCAAAGTATTTGGCTATATTCACCCCCCCCTCTCTAGCCATCCGGGTTCCAACAAGTACCTCTCATCCTTATCATCATGTCGGAACAAGTTCACCTGCAGGATTTACATGATGAACTTTATGAGCTCCTAAAGGGGACATCATCATCCTAACGCATTAAGACACGGTTCCCTTCTATAATCAACGACACACCTTGTAAATAATATTATTTCCCAATTTACTGGTCTATTGATTTAACAAATAAATCTCACCCATTGGTAAATCAAAGAAATAGATATTAACTACATGTACCCGTTATTATATCGGGATTAAGAGCATGTACATCATAATATCTGAAGTCTGATTCGATTTTATAGTCAATATAAGTCGAATCACCTCTATGTCGGTCCTGCTCAATACACACAAAGTGTACTAGTGTAATTCTATAATCAAGATAGACTAATACCAAATTATACTACAACCATACCAATGGTTTGTCCAAATCCATCTCGGTATGAGCTACTACTTATACTTCACAAGGGGCTGATAACATGATCTTCTGTGTGGCACCACACATCATGTTATCTACAATGTAAAGTAAAGGACACTAGCATATATATCAAATATATAATGCAAACAATAACCATGTGATGCTTATTCTAAAATTAGATGTTTATACAAAAGCTAGGCTTTTAGTATACATCGTAACAATCTCCCACATATACTAAAAGACTATGCTGCCATCAAATTGCCATACATCTGATTCCCATCTCCTCAACATGCCTATCATAAGCTCTCGCTAGAAGTGCCTTAGTGAAAGGATCTGCCAGGTTATCCTTTGATGCAATCTTGGCAACAACAACTTCTCCTCGCTTTACGATCTCTCGTATCAGGTGGTACTTGCGCTCTATGTGTTTACTTTCTTTATGGCCTCGTGGTTCCTTCGAATTTACCACTGCACCACTGTCATCACAATAAATTGTGATAGCTCTGGGCAAACCAAGAATCACATTTAAGTCCATTAAGAAGTTCCTGAGTCATACAACTTCCATGGCTGCCTCAGAGGCTGCCACATACTCAGCTTCTATGGTGGAGTCCGAAACGTATTTCTACTCGATACTCCTCCATACTATGGCTCCACCTCCCAAAGTAAACACAAAACCAGAGATAGACTTACTGCTATCCCTATCTGATTGGAAGTCAAAATCCATGTAACCCATAGGGAGCAATTGATCTGCCTGGTAAACTAGCATATAATTCCTAGTTCTTTTCTGGTACTTTAATATATGCTTTACCGCAGTCCAATGTCCTTATTCTGGATTACTCTGATATCTACTAACCATGCCCATGGCAAAGCAGATATCCGGTCTCGTAAACAACATAGCATACACGAGGCTTCCCACGACTGAAGCATAAGGAACCACCTTCATCTCCTCTATCTCCTTCGATGTTTTAGGATACATTTCCTTAGATAAAGGTACTTGATAACCACCATTTTTGCTGATTATTTTAGGCTCTAAAATCCATGTTTGATCTACATTTTATATGCTTAAGTTTGCATTTGTATTAGGTTTCATGTATTCCCTTCATTTTGGCTTTTAATTCTAATCTTTGTATATTTGGGAGATTTTTGGCACTAAATTTGGATATTATTTTGTAGGCTTAAATTGATCATGGACCTAGATCAAAATTGGGTCTGACTTGAGTCAGCATTGGATCCAGATCAAAAGGATCAAGCATCGGATTAATAGGAGCCGTCCATTCCAGAGAACGGCTAGATCTGAGCCATCGGTCAATTTCTGGTCGATCCGAAACTAAGATAGAATCAATCATGGCCATAGATCAAGATCTGAAAATTTCAGCAAGATCGGAAGAGATCTGACCGTTGGATCGAGCTCAAGATGTTCTAGACCATCCATTCAAGAAAAGGGAAGATCTGGACCATCCGCCACTGATCTGGTTAATCCGAGCTTGGAACAGGTAGATCATGACCATTGATTGGGATCTGTGGAGTTTGGTTCAGATCTGAAGAGATCCGACCGTTGGATGAAGTCAAATCGATCTCAGCCGTCCATTGATAATTATTTTTTGAGCTGTGAATTTTGGCTTGGTTGACTGGACTCAATCTGCTGGACCTGAATCTGGACTGAACCGGATTGCTGGACTGAACTCGAGTTGATTGAATCGAACCGCTGGGCTGACTGAACCACAGAACTGGGCTGAACTCAAGCTGAGCTGTGAAAGCTGGCTGGACCGAACCATTGACTGGGTCTACCCACTGACTGAGCTGAACCAGAGGGCTAAACTCGAGTGCTGGTTGGTCGAATCAAAATGCTGAACTGACTGAGCTGGGCTGAAGCCGGGGATCAAAAAGGGAAGAATCGCGAACCTAGGTCTTCATCGACTCCACACGCAGGCCAGCGGCGATCTTCTTCTCCTCCATCTTCATCGTCGCCGCAGCTAGGGTAGCGGGTTCGTGCCCTAGTCGCCGGAGCTTCGATCAACTGAGTTGAGGGGTTCCCGACTCATTCATCCACCTCCGCCGGTGTCTCCGCCATTTCATCACCGCCGCAAGCTAGGGTAGCGGGTCCGTGCCCTAGTCGACTCAACCATCGCCGGCCGGACTTCCTCTCCATCACCAACGCCGCCGACCACAGCTAGGGTTCAGGGGTTCCGAACCCTAGCTGATTCCATCGCAGCTTTCTCTCGGGTTTGAGGGGTTCCCGACTCGATCGAAGCTATCATTCACTCCACTGCCGCAGTTCCTTATCAGCATTACAGCAGTTTCTCTTTTCTTAGATTTCACAATTTCTTCTCCGAATTTCCAGTTGTTCTTATCAGCAATTGTTTTCCATTTCCAGTAGATTTCCTTTGCAGCATTCTTTCGGGTTGAAGGAAGTGACGAGCCTTCGTCCGAACCAATTCAGTATTTCTTCAGAAATTCAATCCCAGTTCTTCACAGCAATTCATTTCCAGCCATTTTTCTTTTTAGCTGATCGGCAACAGCAAGTCGATTCCAGCAATTCTTCTTTCAATTCCAACAGAGTTCAGATTCGCAGCTTCCAGCTTCATCAGAATTGCCAGCAGCTCTTCAGCAATTTCCAGCAGTCGGCAGTTTCTTCTTATCAGCAATTTCCATTCATAGCTTTGTTTTCACAGCAGTTCATCAGCAGATTTGGTTAAGATTGTTTGATTAGTTTCAGTTGTTAAGTGTTGTTTGTTGATTGATGAATGTGGTTGTTGATTTTTGTATCAAGTTTGATCTCTCATGTTTCCGAATGGCACGTACTCATATCATTTCAAATACTGCTTATAAGTTGTTCGATAAAATGTTTCTATAGTTAGGATTAATTCTATGTCTCTTGTTTTGCTTAATTTCTGTTTGTTTTGTCTCTTTTAATTGTTTTATGTTCTTGCACTTGATTTACATGCAATTAAGTTAGGTTAGATGAGATTTCTTTAATGCTGTAGGTTTTCGTTCCATGTTTAGTTTCGTTAAATACTTTATTTCAAATTGTCCATTCTTCGCTGCAATTGTAGTTAGGTTAAATTAGATTTATTTACCTGCAATATCTTTCCTTAATTAGATTAGATTTCATACTTGCTCTGCTATTCATTTCATAGTCATAGCTCTCAAATCCAAAACCCAGTTTCATATCCAAAAACCCAAAAGCAATAAGATTCAATCATGAGAATTATCATGCACCAACTACATTCGTTGGGAGACGACCCGAGTTACTCTATGCTACATTAGTTTAGAGGAATTCGGTACTTTAATTGTATTTGAAACCGTAACGCGACAAAAACGGTTATCAGTACTCCATGCCGAAAAGGTAGAAAACCTTTCTTGGAGTTTTGCATGCTAAAACGAGCTAGGATAGTGTCAATGTATGAAGCTTGAGATAAGCATAACATCCTTTTCTTGCGATCTCTTATAACTTTGATCCCAAGGATGTGTCCAACATCTCCTAAGTCCTTCATATCAAACTGTTTGGACAACCATACCGTTACGTCTGACAACATTTTGTCATTGATGCCAATGAGCAAAATGTCATCTACGTATAGTACAAGAAATACCATTGCATTTCCGTCACACCTCTTGTATAAACAAGACTCATATGGACTTTGAATAAATCCATAAGACTGGATTACATCATCAAAGCGGATGTTCCAAGATCTTGAAGCTTGCTTCAATCCATAAATGGATCGATTTAGATTACACACAAGATGCTCTTTGCCCTTTGCAATGAATCTCTATGGTTGCTTCTTATAGATGTTTTCCTCAAGACTTCTGTTAAGGAAAGCTGTCTTGACATCCATCTGCCAAACCTTATAATCCATATGTGCGGCAATAGACAAGAGAATCCAGATAGACTTAAGCATGACTACCGGTGAAAAAGTCTCCTCATAATCGATACCATCGTTCTGAGTATACCCCTTCTCAACAAGCCTAGTTTTGAAGGATTCCACCTTCCCATCTGATCCTCTCTTTCTTTTGTAGATCCACTTGTATCCAATATCTTTTACACCATTAGGTGGTTCTACTAGCTCCCAGATCTGATTAGAATCAATAGATTCTATCTCAGAATTCATTACTTTTGCCAAGATACTGCATCTTTATCTTGGAGTGCCTCGTCATAGGTTCAAGGGTCAAGTTCATGTTCACCAGAGACCCAGTCCGAAGACTCCCAAGAACATGAATCTGTCAGGTTGTCTAACAACCCTCCCACTATGATGAAATACTACCTGTGTATCCTCCATGACACGTGGTGCAGTCACTTGTGATATATCCTCCTGTACCATTGGTACTGAAGTAGGAACTTCCCCTCCCATTTCCTCTAGAACAATCTTACTCATGGGCTTGTTGGCTTGTTGTTCATCATATAGTCTTCTTCTAAAAATTAGGTATTCGTGCTAACGATGACCTTCGGATCTTTAGGACTATAAAATAAACCACCTTTCATTCCTCTAGGATAGCCTACGAACAAGCGTACTTCTGTACGAGATTCTAACTTATCAGCATCTCCCTTCAGCACATGTGCTTGACTACCCCAAATCCAAATATGTCTCAGACTGGGCTTACGCCGAGTCCACAATTCTGTGGGAGTAGAGGGTACTGATTTAGAAGGTATTAAGTTCAGAATGTACGTTGTCGTTTTCAGAGCATATCCCCAGAACGAATTTGATAACTCTGAAAAACTCATCATCAATCTAACCATCTCCATAAGAGTCCTATTCCTTCACTCTGCCACACCATTCTACTAGGGTGTACTAGGTGCGGACAATTGGGATTGGATCCCAGCCTCTGATAAGTAACTCCTAAACTCTCCCAAGAGGTACTGACCACCACGATCAGATCGTAGTGTCTTGATACTTTTACCTTGACGTTTCGCCACATCAGCCTTGAATTCTTTGAACCTGCCAAAGCATTCAGACTTGCGACGCATCAAGTAAATGTATACATACCTTGAATAGTCATCTATAAATGAGATGAAATATTCAAAGCCACCTCTACCCTAGATAGACATAGGACCACACAAATCAGAATGAACCAATTTCAACACATCTTTGGCACTATACCCCTTGGCCTTAAAAGGGCTCTTGGTCATTTCCCCTTCCAAGCAAGATTCCACGTTGGGAAATCTTCCACCACCAATGAACCCAGAGGTCCATCGGCTATCAACCTTTGAATTCTACTCAGGTTAATATGACCTAGCCTTAGATGCCAAAGATACGTTTGGTTCATTTTCGAAGGTTCTTTTCTCTTATTAGTGTTAAAAGATGTGTTATTAATTTCTAATTGCATCATGGGAGAAATTGGATTAAGAGTATATAAATTGCCAACCAATGTACTAGAACAGATAATCTCTCTATTCCTTTTTATAACAACTCTGTCATTAAAAAAAATAGAATATCCATCCAAAAATAATTTAGAAATTGAAATTAAATTTTTTCTAAAAGTAGGTACATAAAGATAATTTTTCAAAACCAAAGTTTTATTTCTACCAAATGATAAATAGACATCTCCCACTGCAATAGCCGTCATCTCCGTAGCATTGCCCATGTAGACGGTAATCTCTCCCTCAGCTAGTCGTCTAGTTTCCTAGAACCCCTGTAGAGAATTGCAGACATGATCAGTGAACCAAAAACTTGGTTCTCTCCCTTTGTTGTGGCCGGCCAAGCAAAAAGGATGGAGGCCCTCATTGGCCGGCCCATCCAAGCCAAGCCCCAATGAATTAAACTTATTTAATTCATCTATTAAGTCTTCAAAAGACTTAGCCATTTTACGCTTCCGATGCATCTCTGAAAAATTTAGATTCGACTTATCGTTTGGCTGATAAGTACAATTTTATTGATTATTTGAGTTGCTAAAATCTATGTTTGACCTATGTTTTTATTGCTTAATTGTGAAATTACCCTAGGTTTTAGAACTTACCTTTATTTTGGACTTAATTGCAAATTTGCATAAAATTGGATTATTTGGCCACTAAATTCTTGATCTATTTTTGTAGGCATGAAAGGTTCATGAACTTAGGGCATATTGGGTCAAACTCGAGTCGGAAGTGACCCGGATCGAATTATCAAGCTTACGATTAATCCAGGCCGTCCGATTCAAAAGCGGCTAGATCTGAGCCATCCGGGACCATCTGAAGCAATCCGAGCTATGGTTAGGGTTGATCAAGCACTCTGATCAAGATCTGAAGGTTTCATCCCAATCAGAGCTAAATCAGCCGTTGGATCAAGCTCGGAGGGCTCTAGATCGTCCATTCAAAGACTAAGTTGATCTGGACCATCCGTTGCAAATCTGGAGGATCCGAGCTACCACGAGGCTGATCCTGACCCCAGATCATCATCATCAAAGTTTGGCTCAAATCAGAGCAAGATCAGCCGTTGGATTTTCTCAAATCAATCTGGACCGTCCATGCTTAAGTATTTAATCAAAACTCATCATCTCTTCTTCCCTGTCGCGTCTTCCTCGCCGCAGCTCGTCTCCTTCAGTAGTTTAGCGATTTTCTTCATCATTTCTTCAATTTCTTCGCTTGAAGGCGTGACCACCTCAATTCGAGCTCATCCTTGAGTGACAGCAAGGATTTGGATTGAGGCTTAGCTTAATTGGCGAGTTTTTAGTTGTTAGCTGCAATTTCAATTTCTGCCGTGGTTTCATTACTGAATTTACTTAGTTGCTGTAGTTTTCTTGTATGGATTGTTTCTATCTCAATTGGAGGCTCATCCTTGAGCGACAGCAAGGATTCGTGAGCTGAGATGAGGGATTGAGGCTTGGTTAATTTCGTTTATTAGCTGTAATCTCATTTCTGTTCCATTACTGCATTCGTATCAGATTGCTTAGTTTCGTTTCTAATTGTTTTGCTTAAATTAGGTTTGGTTTCTGCAAGTTTAATAGCTAGGGAATGTGTTAGTGGACAATTGTTTCTTATTTCAGTGCAATTGCTTTAATCTGTTGCGTGCCATTTCTTCCCCTGCGTATCAGAATTTCTTCCTGCGTATCACTTTTGTTTACCTGCATTTCATATCAGTTAGTTTAGTTCAATTCAGAATTGTTCCTGATATTAGTTTGACACAATTGATCTTAATTGCTTGTGAGTTCCTGAATTCATTGTTCCCTTGTTTTCAGTTCTCCATTTCTGCCCTATGTATCTGTCCTGTAGTTGCGTGCCAACTTTCAGAGTAGTGTTTCTGCATTTCATGTTAGTGAGCTTAGATTTTCTACAATCTCATCTGAATTTTCGATTGGAATATTTGAATTCATTTGCCTGCGTGATTGTATTCAGTTGCGCATCAATTCTGCACAC
This sequence comes from Boesenbergia rotunda, assembly GCA_024364735.1. NCBI lineage: Eukaryota > Viridiplantae > Streptophyta > Magnoliopsida > Zingiberales > Zingiberaceae > Boesenbergia > Boesenbergia rotunda. The sequence continues at coordinate 52,578 of JAGFNQ010007742.1, read as the reverse complement.
TAATTCTGCATTAAACGCTATCAGTCTATTTCTGCAAAACTGTAAGTTTTTTTATCTGCAAATTCTGAATCGATTCTGAAATTCTTCAACTAGCATCTAAATCCTTGATTTCACTCATCAGAAAAACTGTTAGTCAGTGACCCATTGCATCATATTCAGCTTGATCTATTAGTTCCTGCATTCGGGTTGCATTTCTGCAGTAGCTTCAACATTTAGCCCTGCATCATTCTGTTTTTTTTGGCAGTTTCTAATCCACTTCTTCCATTCAATTGTTTCTGAATTAGGCATCTTCATTTCTAAAATCTTTAGTTAACATTATGAAATTGTGTCAAATTAGCTCAGTTCTACTTCTGAACTAGTTCTGCAATTGTTCCATCTCAAAGCAATTGAGATTGAGTTCTGAAACTAGGCTTCAATTTGCGCAGCAGTCCATTCTTGCGTGCCAGTTATAATCTCTGCACTTTCGGTAGCTTGTGAAGTTTGTATTCTATAGTTGTGTTTCCATCCAATTGCTGTACATCAATTGCTGCCCATCAATTTATAGAGCTGAATTTAGTTAAGTTTTTGGCACAAATGTTGTTCCCTTGCGTATCAAGTTGGCACCATGTTTGGAATCTGTTTTAAGTGAAGATTCAGCTACTGATTCATGGTTTTGAGCTGTAATTCCTGTAGTTAAACAACCCTTTTAGTGAACTATTGCATTCAAATTCAGCTTGTTTCACAGCCAGGTCATACCTTTGACTTTAAGCTTCATTCTGAATATTAGTTTTAGCTGCTGCATTTCTTGTATCAAAAGAAGTTTTGGCATCGATTGACGTCAAGTTAAGTGGGATTTTTATTGCATTTCCATTTCTATTTGAACCCAAACCCAAATCCCATTCGAAACCCAAAATTCATAAACGACACCTAAATACAAGCGCGAATCAAACAAACCTTCAACAAGTCCCGAGGAAAAATACGACCTGTGGCCCCTTTACTACATTTTTCCTATTTTGACTGCAAAAAGGGTTTCCAGCATTCATAAATATCTAAATTTGAGACCCACATTCTGTTGGGACCGGGTGCATGTCGACAAGGATACGGGTTCGTAAAATTTTAAATTTCTACGTGCAGCGGAAGAATTAGCATAAAATAATTTCCTAAATTATTTTAACCACGTATCTAGCATGCAAACTTATGGTGTGTGGACATAATCATAAATTAAAACTTTACGGAAAGGTAAACTAATTTACTAAGTACCTCGCGTAACTCGAAGTAAGGGACGAGATCCAACCGTAGCGTCCCTTGGAAGCTTCGCCTCTATTCGCGTCCACGCCGAGTTCTCTTCGGGATGACTTCGCAAAGTCACGAGTTTTGTGCCTACGAGAACTACTAGATTCTCGGAAGGCACAATAAGAAGAACAAGAGAAAAGATAGGAAACTAACCAACAAGAAACGGAATCCAAATTCCGGGAAGAGAGGAGTTGCGATCCGCTTCTTCTTCTTCTTGTTTGGCTTCTCCTTCTTCTTGATAGCTCACGGCAACCACCCTAGGGTGTGCTAGGGCCGCCGGCCCTAGGTGGTTGAAGGGGAGTCGGCCCTAATTCTCAAGGAGGGCGCCGGCCCTAAGGGAAGAGAGCGAGAAGGAGAATAATAGAGAGAGAGAGGAAGCTACTAATCTCTTGACAACTCAATTGGAATTAAGGGCTTGCCTTTGGTTCCTTTATATAGTAGCATCTCCCTTGCCAAGTCTCCCTCTTAACGGAATTTTCATAACAAATTTATCCTATAAATTCTCTTATGAATTATTCCGTTTAAACCAAGTTTTATTATAACTAATTTTATAATAAAACTAATACTTCTCTCTCTGTTAATTATGGAATAAAATTTGTATAAAATTTTCTTATCATGGATAAATCAATTCATAATTGATTTTATAAATTAAAATTAAACCAATTCATGGTTTATTTTAATTTCCATAAAAAGAATAAATTTCTACAAATTTATTTATAAATCTCTTTATATAAATTTCTTTATATATCAATTTATTTATCCATAATTTATAAAACAAATCGCGCTAGATTTATTTTATTAATTAAACCAATTAAATTGGTTTTCTTCCCTTTTAATGGCCGGCCACAACAAAGAGGTTTGGCACCCTCTTTGGCCGGCCAAACCAACCCGAACCGATCACGAATTAAACTCATTTAATTCGCCCAATAAGCCTTCAAAAGACTTAGCCATTTTTAGCTTCCATTGCGCCTCTGACAAATTCAGATTCGACTTATTTCTCTTGATCGGAAAATCCAATTTTCAACTCGTTTTAAATCCCTCGGATTACTCGTAGTGCGTGTGACTAAATAGGCTTTCGATTTATGTTGGCCGTTTATAATCAACAAATTATAGAACGATCATGAGTGGCACGTAGTAGTACATCATGACCCCCAATTAATCGAAAGATCAACGGTTTGACCTCAGAAGAAATTATTCTGAAACCCTTCAGCAGCTCTAATGAATCGTGCCCCATTCCCTTCACCACCTTATACCCACTTGGTTCAGGACATGGTCTGTTTGTGTCAGTCCCCACTAGACTGACTACGTCACACCTAGCCCAAGTAGTGTCTTTCTCGTCCTTTGGATTTCTAATTACTCTCATGTATTTAAGAGACTCGCACTCTAAACATGATATACTCTGGCTAGAGGTTTTTGAGTAACAATCCGACGATAGGCCTGGGTATACATCTCCTCGCAAGGAGTGGTGAATCCTTCGTAGGCTGTTCAAACATCTTCGGGCACTTCGGCTTATACCCAATCATCCTGGGTCCACACCTCCTTGGAGATGTTTGCTTAAGATGTTAAAGTATAAGTCTCCATGACCAAGATGACTTGAACACCGCAAGTCAAAGGAACATCGCACTTAAGCTGCAGTAAGAACTTCATTGACATATCTACATGTAGATTCCCATATGAAGTCTTACAGCTAGTCACTCCAATGAACTAGTTCCCTTAACTAGCATCCATGTTTATCTCCGGACATCCCAATGTCACCATCCAGTGAGAATCAGCTGATTAGAGAATAACCCATGCTAGTCTCAACAGAATTGATAGTGTCCATTTTTATCAATTCATCGACTAGGGATAATTTCAATACTTCACAATTGCACATTAGAGATAATCACTAGTTGTGTTCCCATCACAAATTCTCTTATGCTGTGAGTTGTATTGCAGACATTCAGTAGATGAGTTTAAGATCCCAATCAAATACACAAAACATGTATACTCAAATAGTGAATTATCATTTATTAATATAAATGTTTACATCATAAGGCGATTACCTTAGGACACTTTTCTCATATCACTAACAAACTCCCACTTGGCCTAATGCCAATCGCTACGGTATCCAATACCACAGGCTCTAATATGACCCTCAAACTTGCTTTGAGGCAAGGCCTTAGTTAAAGGATCCGCTATATTCCTTTCAGTGGGAACCCTCTCAATTTGTATGTCATTCCTACTTAAAGGATCCGCTATATTCCTTTCAGTCGAAGCACGTGTTTGGATCGCTGATGAGACCTTGGTTCCTTCGCTTGTGCAATAGCTCCATTGTTGTCGCAGTAAACCGGCACTGCTTCATCAATGGTTGGAACCACACCAAGTTCTGAGACAAACTTCTTGATCCAAACTGCTTCTTTTGCTGCTTCCGAAGCTGCGATATATTCCGCTTCCGTGGTAGAATCCGCTACGGTGTCTTGTTTGGAACTTTTCCAACTTATTGCGCCTCCATTCAAAGTAAATACATATCCAGACTGAGATTTCGAGTCATCCTTATCTGTCTGGAAACTGGCATCCGTATACCCACGTATTACCATATCTCCTTCTCCATATATTAGGAACACATCCTTAGTTCTTCTTAAGTACTTAAGGATTGTCTTGACAGCCGCCCAATGATCCATTCCTGGATCCGACTAGTATCTGCTTGTGACGCTCAAAGCATACGATACATCGGGCCTTGTACTTAACATAGCATACATGATAGATCCTATCGCGGATGCATAAGGAATCTTATTCATGCAAATCCTCTCGTCTTCTGTGCGCGGACACATAGACTTTGAAAGGTTGATCCCATGCCTGATGGGAAGGTAACCTTTCTTGGATTCCGACATGCTAAACCTTTTTAGCACTCGGTCTATATATGTAGACTGCGAAAGACCAAGCAACCGTTTTGATCTATCTCTATAGATTCTAATCCCAAGGATATAGGTTGCTTCTCCAGGTCTTTCATGGAGAAAGTTTTGGACAACCAAATTTAACTGTCTGTAAAACTGATATATCGTTTCCTATAAGTAAGATGTCATCGACATATAATACTAGGAATACGACTGCACTCCCACTAACCTTTTGTACACACAAGGTTCGTCAGGATTTTGTGAGAAATCAAACTCTTTGATTGTCTCATCAAAACGGATGTTCCAGCTCCTAGATGCTTGCTTCAGTCCATATATGGATCGTCGAAGCTTGCATACTTGGTTTTATCAACCGATGTGAAACCTTCAGGTTGTATCATGTATACATCCTCAAGAGGTTTCCATTAAGGAAAGCTGTTTTCACATCCATTTGTCATATCTCATAATCATAATGAGCTGCTATGGCTAGGAGCATCCGAATGGATTTAGCATAGCTACTGGCGAATAGGTTTCGTCATAATCAATTCCTTGTTTTTGACGATATCCTTTTGCCACTAATCTAGCCTTAAAGGTAACTACATTACCTTCCATGTGGTTTTCTTCTTGAAAACCCACTTGCACCTATGGGCTTAATCCCTTCAGGTGGGTTAACCAAGTCCATACTTGATTTTCGTACATGGAATCCATTTCCGACTTCATGGCTTCAACCATTTGTCCTTTCTGAACTTTTCAGAACATCTTCATAACTGATAGGTTCATCATCGCTTATGAGTAACACGTCGTTCGATTCACTTACGAGAAATCCGTATCTCTCTGGAATATTGCGTGTCCTATCAGACCTACGAAGAGGTGGTGTTGTTTTAGGTTCAACTGATAGCTCATCATTATGAGTTATGGTTGTGGGTCTAGACTAGGTGTCTCTGTAATGTCTATTGGAGTTTCTTGAACTTCATCAAGTTCAATGCCACTCCCACTGTTTTCTTGTAAAAGAAATTCTTTTTCCAGAAATACAGCATGCCTTGAAACAAACACCTTTTGTTCAAGGGATGATAGAATTGGTAACCCTTCGTTTCCTTAGGGTATCCAATAAATAGACATTTATCAGACTTAGCATCCAATTTGTCTGATATAGTCCGCTTCACATAAGCAGGACAACCCCATATCTTAAGGTGAGTTAAGTGAGGTTTCTTACTATTCCATATCTCATATGGAGTAGTAGAGACTACCTTGGTCGGACTCTGTTTAGCAAGTAAACAGCTGTCTTAAGTGCATAGCCCCAAAAGGATTTTGGAAGAGTTGCATGATTCATCATGGATCTAACCATGTCCATCAAGGTTCGGTTGCGCCTCTCAGATACACCATTATGCTGTGGTGTATACGGCGGAGTCCATTGGGACAATATCCCATTGTCCCTAAGATAATCTTGAAACTCTTGACTTAAGTATTCACCACCCCGATCGGATCGAAGTATTTAATACTTTTGCCAAGCTGTTTCTCTACTTCATTTCTGAACTCTTTGAATTTCTCAAAAGCTTCAGATTTGTGTTTCATCAAGAACACATACCCGAATCGTGAGTGATCATCGATAAAGGTGATGAAGTAGCTATAGCCTCCTTGTGCAGAGTTGACATTGGTCCACATACATCAGTATGTATTAGACCAAGCAATTCTCCCACTGGATTACCTTTTCCAGAAAAGGGTAATTTGGTCATCTTGCCTTTTAAGCATGATTCGCATGTATCAAATGAACCGGGTTCAAATGATTCCAAAATTCCACATCGGTGTAATTCGGTCATGCGTTTCTTACTTACATGGCCAAGACGACAATGCCACGTGTAGGAGTCTATTCGATTATCTATTCGAGCACGTTTGTTGCTAACTTCGATATTGAAAACGTCACTGGATAAATCTAACGTGTAGATACCATTGCACAAAGTTCCATTCCATAAAGAACGCCATTTAAAGTTATGTAACAACAATTGTTACTAAAAGTTAAATGATAACCCTTTTCATTCAAACATGAAATAGATACAATGTTCTTTATTAACGAAGGAACGAAATAACAATTATCCAATTCTAAGACACGTCCAGTGGGAGCTTTAGCAAATATGTTCCGATGGCAACAGCAGCAATCTTTGCTCCATTTCCAACTCGCAAATTCGCTTCTCCTTGACGAGTCTTCTTCTATTCCTTAGCCCTGTATGTCATTACATATATGTGAGCTACACCCAGTATCAAGTACCCAGGTATTTGAGGAAATAGAGTGACATTCAATAACGAAGATACCTGAAGAGGATGGGGCATCGGATGCCTTTTCTTCAAGGACTCAAGATAAACCTTGCAGTTTCTTCGCCAGTGACCCTCCTTGCCACAATGATGGCAAGTTCCTTTTGGTTCTTTTCAGTCTTTTTGGCCTTTTTCTTCTTCCTTTATTCTGTTCTTTGGCCTTCCTCTTAGAACCTTTCTTCGAGGAACCAACTAACAGTACCGTCTTTTGATCCGCTTACAGAAGGCTCCACAGTCTTCAGCAGGTTGAGCAACTCAGGAATGGTAGTCTCTAGTTTGTTCATCCGATAGTTCATCACAAATTGTGAATAACTTTTGGGCAAACAATCAGAATTAAGTCAATACTTAGTTCATGATCCATTGCAAAACCGAGTGCGCTCAGTCGCTCAATGTACCCAACATCTTTAACACAAACTGCGAGCAGAAGTGCCTTCCTGCATCTTAGTGGTGAAGAGGAGTCTGGAGACTTCGAACCTTTCGGATCTCGCCTGCTCTTCAACAACTCATGAAGATGGAAGATGATGGTATAAGCATCCATATGCTCATGCTGCTTTGTAGCTCAGGTATCATAGAGGCTAGCATATGCAACTCGCAAGTTCAGAATCGGTCACATGTTTCTGATGGCCAACAATGGTCTGGAGTTGCATTTTCTGGAGGATGGTGGGAAGTTGATTTTCAATGACATAAGCAAGCTTTCCGCCTTGAGGACTATCCTCAGGTTTCGAAGCCAGTCCATGAAGTTTGGCCCAGTCAGTTTATTGGTGTCCAAAATGGAACGCAGTTTAGAGAAGACATGATCGAGTGATTATCCTAGAAATACAAATTGAGATTATGTGAGAAGAATGATTAAAGAATGTATCAATATACATTAATTAAAATCTATTTATTTTTAAATTGAATAACCCTTTTATCAATTCGGGAGATCGTAGGAACATCTCCAAATAGGTTGATATC